>JAJHZJ010000195.1:5998270-6173481 GCA_023548195.1 Bettongia penicillata ogilbyi | reverse complement strand
TCTTTCTCTGATGCTAAGTATTGTTCTGCCTCATCTGAAAGGATGAGAGGAGATATCTGTTCACCCAGAAAGCAACCTTCTATGATCTTAATTTTTTTCCCTTTTCTGGGTGTTTTCCCAGAGAGTTACTTGACTTCTCAGTTTCCTCTCCACACCCACCTTGCCTCCTATTCCACACAGGTAGTGCTTAGGGGCTAAGATTCAACTGCTGCTTCCTGGTCTCAGGGCTTTTGGTGAAGGCAGGGCTACTATTCAGTGTGAGATTAAGTTCAGGTGCTCAAGTGGGGGCAAGGCCACCACATGGGGCTTACTTCCCTCAGGGGGTTTATGCAGAGTCCTTCAACAATGGACCTGAGCTCTTGTTTGCTTTCGGAGCTCCTGTCCACTGCTGCCTCTGCTGCTGCCTCCACAGAGTGCCTGAGCTATGGAGACACCCTACTCTCCTCTCAGCCAGCCAAGAAGACTTTCTCACTGACCTTTGGCATCTGTGGGTGGAGGGACCTGCGTGGCCACTGGAGATTCTGTCCCTGAAACCTGCTCAGATCTACTCCTCTCAGTGCTATGTGGCCAAGGCAGGGCTGGGCTCTGCTCTGGGTCTGGTGCATAATGGACCTTTTGTGTCAGATTTTCAGGTCTCTCTGGAAAAGATATCTCCTCTACTCCATTGTTCTGTGGCTTCTGCTGCTCCAGATTTTGTTGGGAGTTCTTCTTTACAGGTATTTTATGGGCTGTGGGTTAGGAGCTAGCATATATGTATCTTTCTACTCCACCATCTTGGCTCCTCTACCCAGCTTTAAACAGAATTTCTCTTTCTATCTCTTACTGTTGTGTTTTGTTAGTAATATATAGAAATGCAGAAGATTTGCGTGGGTTTACTTTGTAACCTGCAACTTTGCCAAAGTTGTTTGTTATTTCAAGTAGTTTTTTACTTGGATCTCTGGGATTTTCTATGGATATCATCATATCATCTGCAAAGAGTGATAGCTTAGTTTCTTCTTTGTCTATTCTAATTCTTTCAACGTCTTTATCTTCTCTAATTGCTACACCTAACATTTGTAATACCATAGTGAATAATAGTGGTGATAGTGGACATCCTTGTTTCACCCCTGATCTTACTGGAAATACATCTAGCTTGTTTCCATTGTGTATAATGCTTGTTGAGGGTTTTAGATAGATACTGCTTATTATTTTGTGGAAAGTTCCCTTGTTTCCTATGCTTTCCAGTGTTTTCAATGGGAATGGGTATTGTATTTTGTCAAAAGCTTTTTCTGCATCTATTGAAATAATCATGTGGTTTCTGTTAGGTTAGGTACCGGTGTGATCAGTAATGCTAATAGTTTTCCTAATATTGAACCAGTCCTGCATTGCTGGTATGAATTCTACCTGATCATAGATTATTTAGTGTCCAATTAATTTTGTGTCTATGTTTCCATGACATTGTATTATATATGATTTTTATTGCATTATGATCTGAGAAGGATGCATTGACTACTTCTGCCTTTCTGCACTGGATTGTGAGGTTTTTATGCCCTAGTACATGGTCAATTTTTGTATATGTGCCATGTACTACTGACAAAAAGTATATTCCTTTTTATCCCCATTCAATTCTCTCCAAAGATCTGTCACATCTACCTTATCTAGAGTTTTATTCACCTTCTTAACTCTTTCTTGTTTATTTTGAGGTTAGATTTATCAAGTTCATAGAGGGGGAGTTTGAGGTCCCCCAGTAGTGTAGTTTTGCTCTCTATTTCTTCATATAACTCCCTTAACTTCTCCTCTAAGTATTTGGATGCTATACCACTTGGAGCATACATGTTTAGTAATGAAATTGCTTTTTTGTGTATGGTACCTTTTAGTAGGATATAGTTTCCTTCCTTATCTCTTTTGATTAGATCTATTTCTGCTTTTTGTTTGTCTGAGATTAGGATTGCTGCCCTTGTTTTTCTTACATCTGCTGAAGCACACTATATTCTAGTCTAACCTTTTACCTTTACCCTGTTGTGAATTCCCCCGTTTCAAATGTATTTCTTGTAAACAACATATTATTAGATTATTGTTTGTAATGCATTCTGCTATCCACCTCCATTTTATAAGAGAGTTCATCCCATTCACTTTCATAGTTACGATTACTATCTGTTTCTTTCCCTCCACCCTCTTTACCCCTGTTTATGCTTTTAGTTCTCCCTTCTCTCTTCCCCTCCACAATATAGTTTTAACCCAATGCACCCAAGATTAGGAGGGAAGCAGAAAACTAGGAAAGAATTTTCACAACTAGTATCTGTGATAAAGGCTTCATTTCTAAAATATATGCAAGAATACCAGTCATTCTTCAATTTGTACTTCTTTTTCTATTTGTCCAATTTTCCCAATTAGGTTTTGTGCTTCCTTTTCCATTTGTTCAATTTTTCTTTTAAAAAAGTTGTTTTCTTCAGTGAATTCTTTTTTCATACTTTTAAAGTCATCAGTCTTTTTTCCTCTGTTTCCTTCTTCAGCTATTCCAGGAGTGCTTTGTATGCCTGGGGGCAGTTTATAGTCCCTTCTGAAGTTTCACATGGGGGTACAATCTCAATACTGACCTCTTTAGTATTTGTGTTTTGGTCTTTGTCTCCATAGAAAGATTCTATGATCTTTTCTTTCCCTCTTTGCTTCTTGCTCATGATGTTGATACTTTGTGTTTTGTGGCCTCTGGTTCTATCAGGTAGACCATAAAGAACTTGGTCCTGAACTGGCTTGTGTCAGAAACCAAAGACAGGTGAAATCTCTTTGTTTCCCCTGGATTAGCCATGGGGTTAGCTCGTTAAGTGTGGGGTGGGGTGATCTGGTCATGGGAGGTCTCCTCAGCTGAGCTAGAACAAAAGAAAGGTCAGTGCTTGGTGATCCAGGATGTCCTCCCATTTCCTCTGGAGCACTTAGGCACACCTGGGTGCTAGTGGGAGACTCCACACCCCTGGGGCTCTGGCTGTCTGAGTCATCTCTGTTCCTCGGCCATAGTAAGGGGTATATTCCTTTGTTATTTTCCTAGCCTCAAATACTATAAGACTGTTTGCCCCTTTTGCTGATTCCACTGATCCAGGATTTTTCTGGGGAAATATTTTGTGGTTTTTTTCAAGGTCAGTAAGGGGAGGGGGAGAGAGTATTTATCGATCACTCCACCATTTTGGATCCTGTACATTCAAGTAGCTTTTACTCCTCCTTTGAATTTTACTCTTTGTCTTCCATTCAGAATCAGAGAATGAATATTTGTCAAAACTAATACCTTCCTTTCAAATTAATATGTAGTGGTGGGGAAAAAGGATGGGAAATGGAGAAACTGGAGAGCTCCCATTGTTTCTTGTGTGAAAGGTACCTTTCCAACTGGATAACAAGGTATTCTTGAGATCATTCTTTTATTGCTTTGGTTGCACATGATGTCTAGCATAGTTCAGGATGCTCAGTAGGAACTTCATAATATAAATCACACAGTGTGATTCTGAGTTGAGTATATGATAATCAATAGGTTACAGCTTTCTTCACAGCACCTCTGAGAGGTAGGTCTTGTAAGTATTATTTTGGCAGGTTTTCTGACTTTGAACTCAGCATTATTTCTCTTTCATTATGAAACTCAGTTGATTTCTTTGATTATAACAAGGCACCCATTCATCCATACACCTAGCTGTCTTATTTCACCTTGAACTATGACTGTCTCTAAGTATTTTGTGGAAATATGAACCTTTGGATATAATTATGTAAAAAATAAATTTTGTCTCTGTTTAGAAAGGTAATTTTTATGCCATTCACCCACAGAATTCTGTTCTAGTTACTCTACGTAGGCAATTAGGTGGCTAACTAGACAGAGTTCTGGGCCTGGTGTCAAGAAGAACTAAGTTCACAAAGAATCTGCTGATCACCTCCTAAAACAGATTTCAAAAGGAAAACTCCTAGGAATATTGTAACCAAATTCCAGAGTTCCCAGGTCAAGGAGAAAATACTACAAGTAGCCAGAAAGAAACAATTCAAGTATTATGAAAACATAATCAGGATAACATGGGATTTAGGAGCTGTGACACTGAGGAACCAGAGGGTTTAGAATATGATATTCCAGAAGTCAAAGGAGCTAGGATTAAAACATCATCTGCCCAGTAAAACTGAATATAATACTCCAGGGGAAAAAATGGAATTTCAGTGAAATAAAGGACTTGTAAGCATTCTTGTTGAAAATAACAGAGCTGAATAGAAAAATTGACTTTTATATGTAAGAATCAAGAGAAATTAGAAAAGGTAAACAGGAAAGAGAAGCTCTAAGGGACTCACTGAAGTTAAACTGTTTACATTTATATGTGGAAGGATGATATGTGTGAATCATGAGACATTTCTCAGTATTAGAGTAGTTAGAGGGAATATATGTATGTGTATGTGCATGTGTATACATGTCTACATACATACACAAATACATATGTATACACATGTATACATAAACACATATAAATATGCATATATGTGTGTGCAGGTGTGTATGTGTTTGTATGTATGTGTATATTATACATGTATAAGTATATGTATATATAAGTATATGTGTTTATGTATACATAGTATATATGTAAGTGTATATATAATATGTACACAAACACACCATATATACCTATATGTATTTATATAGATCTATACATACATATATACACATACACACATATATGTATGTGTGTGTGTGTATGAAGAGAGGATACCTAAAAATAAAATTCAATGTTGAGAGGAATGTACTAGGAAAAATGGAAAGGGATAGGTGGAATGTAATAAAGCATCTCACATAAAGGAGGGAAGAAAGAGCTTTTACTGTGGAGGGGAAGAGGGGGGAGGTGAGAGGGAATAAGTGAGCATTACTTTCATCGAATTTGGCTTAAGGAGGGAATAACACACTTTAAACTGGGTATGGAAATCTATCTTACCCTATAGGAAGGCAATGGGGAAGGGGATAGGAGAGGGAGGATAATAGATGGGATGACAGATTGGGGGATGAGCTAATTGGAAGCAAATACTACTTTGAGGAGACAGGTCAAGGGAGAGAATGGAATAAATGGAGGACAGGACAGGATAAAGGGAAATGTGGTTAATCTTTCTCAATATGACTGTTAAAGAAGTGTTTTACATGACTACACATGTATAACATATCAAATTGCTTGATTTCTCAATGAGGGTGGGTGGGGAAGGAGTAAGGGAGAGAATGTGGAACACAAAGCTTGAAAAATGAATGTCAAATTTTTTTTTATGTAACTGGAAAACAAGTTGTACAGGCAATGGGGTCTAGAAATCTATCTTGTCTTACAGGAAAATGGAAGGAAGAGAGATGGGAGAAGGAAGTGATAGAATGGAGGCCAGATGGGGAAACAGGTTTTTGGGGCCCACACGGTCATGAGTTGAGGGGGAGAGGAGAGATGGGGAGAAAATTTGGAATTCAAAATCTTGTGGAAGTGAATGTTGAAAATTGAAAATAAATAAATAATATTCAAAAGAAAAGAGCACTTAAGTTCAAATTCCACTCTAGACACTTAGTTTTATGACCCTGGCTAAGTCACTTACACTATATGCCTTAGTTTCCTCATCTGTAAATGAAGAGGATAAATAGGACCTTCCTCTCAATGTTGTTATGAGTATAAAATGAGACATTTTTAGATCAGTTTATAAAACTTAAAGCACTATATAAATGATTATTTTATTGTTCTCTAAGATAAATTTCTTCTTTTCCAAGGAAAAAGCAATCTCTATAAAACTCATAATATTTGAAACTTCTGTTCTCTTTTGATGGTGCCCAGGCATGGTTGGTGTTCTTTCTGTTTTGATGATGAATGACCTGAGTCAAACATGATTTTCTCATCATAATATAACTTCTTAACCTTATTTGCTTAACCTATTTGCTAGGATTTTACTGAGAAAACCCTGACCCAAAACGTCTTCTCTCTAAACAATAGCCCTTTCCATTATTCAAAGCAGAATACAAGTTTTATTTTCTGGAGGTTTTTGTTAGCTTGTCCAAATAGAGGGGCTGCATGGTACAGTGAACAAAAAGGAGAAAATACCTGGTTTGTGACCCTGACCCTGATATTTAATTGTTGTATGACCAAGGGAACTAAGTCACCTGTATATAAAATGTGCATAATAAATAATACTTCTGGTAATGTTGGGTTCAATGAGGATAAAATGGAGACTATCAATAAAAAAGTGCTTTTGAAATCATCAGGTTTGGGATTTCAAAGCACATAATGAAACCCATCTATTCAAGTTGTTGGTTTTTGATCATCTAAAAAGTTTATGTCTTAAAGCAGGATACAGTGCAGTCATACATAGTTTTCTGTTATCTTGGGGTATCTTCTGTACCCTGGTTTGAGGAAATGATGTGAGTACATGTTAATTTACAAGTTTAGCAGCCAGCTTTGTCAAACTTGTTTTGCGATAGCTCTCAAATGTTACATACTGTGCAGTTTTATACCAAAATAAGTTGGGCACTCCAATCACAGGTAAGCAAGTCCTGGTCACTTTTGAATAGGATTATCACAAGTAAATTATATAAGGGTAAATAGAGGGGTTGATTTAGGACTTGCACTCATTGATCTTCTTTTGCCATTCTCACTAAAGGCATACAACCTTCCTTCTCTTCACCCTCCTTCTTCTTTTTCTTCTTATTCTTTGTAAACGGGTCTTATTTACTCAGAATGAATCGTCTTCATAAATGTCACTTATTATTTCCCACACTGATCTATCTTTTTTTTTTGAACTACAGCACCTCTAGACAGTACCTTTTACAAACTAGCAGTTATACAGTTTTACGTCATTCTGTCCCATTCTATTTTACTTTTTTTTCTAATCAACCAGCTAGATCCATGTGGGTAGGGATCACACCCTATACGTTTGCCCCTTTATCTGTCATAGTAGGTATTACAGTGCTGGATTTGACTACATACCTACTGAGTGGCTTTATGTGCCACACTAGCACAAAGAAGGTTGTCTCCAGACATGAGGAACAGGGTGGAACCACAAATACATTTATATTTAGGCTTCCACAAGAAAACCTCCACAGCTTCATTTTACTCCTTTAAATGCATTGTGTTATCAAAGATAAATAATATATGTTCAACTTTATTCTACCACAAAGCAAATTTCTGTGTCTCCATAGTTAAAGCAAAATGGTTGAGTACATTCAATTGATATGGGAATAATATTCAATAGAAGATATTACCATTTCACCTAGACAAACAGTTATTTGCCATTACCTTAGATTTGCAAAACTTGATATTTTTCATAGGAGCATAGAATTTAAAACTCAAAGGGGACTTCCGTTGCTGTTCAGTTGTTTTTCAATCATGTCTGACTCTCTGTGACCTGATTTGGGGTTTTCCTGGCAAAGATACTGGAATAGTTTGCAAATTTCTTCTCCATCTCATTTTACAGATGAGGAAGCTGAGGCAAATATGGTTAAATGATTTGCCCAGGATCATATAACTAGTTTCTGAGGCTGGATTTGGGCTCAGGAAGATGAGTCTTCCTGATTCCAGTCTCTGGACTCTATCCATTGCACCATTTAGATGCCCCTCAAAGGTGACTTCAAGATCAACTAATTCAAATCTCTTAATTTGTTTTATTTTTAATTTAGCTTATTGATCTCTTTTATTTTTACATCCCATTACTTCCTTATTATTGCCCTTCGCTCTTTGTTGAACCCTCCCTTTTAACGCAGAGAAGAAAGAAAAAGCAAATCAAGAGCAACCTGTCAGTGTCTGACAACGTATAAAACGTTCTTTTCCCATAGTCCCTTACTTTTCTACTGTGGGGAGGATATTTATCCTCTATTTTCTCAGTAGAAGCATGGCCCTTCCAATTATTTACTTGGGTTTCCCTTCATCAGTTTTCTTTTCTTTTAAAATCTATATATTTCTCTCTAGTTTTACTTACTTCACACTGAATCAATTCATGCAAATGTCCCCACGTTTCCCTGAATTACTCATAGCTATACTTTCTAATTGTGCCATACATTCCGTTCCATTTCTGTTCCTCAGTTTGTTTGGCCATCCTCTCATCAATGGATATCAGTTTTCCATCTAGTTTCTTGCACCTATACCCACATCCACACCCCCATCCACACACAGCCCATACACAAATCATTGCTTATTTTATAGTACATGAAATAGGATAATAGAGGTGAAGTGCCTTTCAAAGTCATACATGATTATCAGAGAAATTCAGTCTTTTTGAATCTGTCTCTGTTATCCTATACAATTTCCAGGTACACAAGTGCTCCTGGATTTTCAATCAATAGTGTGATCCTTTAAGAGTTTCTCCTCAGATGTTTTTTATGCTCCTAAATTTTAGAATATATATATATATATATTTCCAAGTGTTTTTGGCTTGTACATAAGTCTGTGATTGATTTGTATACTTCACATGATATGAAAACATTATGGCCCATTGCTCTATCTAACTTACATAGGTTACTTTTTGTGTCCTTCTGCTCCTATCTATCACATTTCTCCTTATATAGGCTCATGAAAATTAACACCTACCTTCTACTCACCTTGAGAATTTATGTCTGTGAAAGAGTTTGATCTTCTTTGTGCCAGGTGCGGTGAAAGGAAGTGTTGTTATTTCCCATTTTATATATGGGACAAGTAAAACAGATGGATTATGTGATTTTTCCAGGGTTATGCATTTCGCATATTTGAAACTACACAAATAATAAATTAAAGGTCAGGAGGAAAGGAATTGCTTTTATAATAGTCATTAGGCTATTTTGTGGAGGGGGAGCAAAAAATGAAACAAAAATCAAACCCAAACTAAAGTTTGTTGTCTCCACTGACTGGGCAGATTTTTATTTTTTATAAGTTGAGAATGTATCTGTAAAATGTTTTCCCCTTGCATACCTCATGTTTTCTCTCTTAAAATCCTGCTAAAATTCACCTACTTCCCCAATTAACCCCACTGACTCTCATTCTTCCTTTACTCAGTATAGCCTGTCTGCATTTAATACAGTACTCTCTTTGCCCTATATAAATTTGTGCCTGTTTGTAAATTGCTTTCTAAGGTTCTTAAATCCTATCATGACTTAGTCCTTGCCCTTGTGGAATTTATATCTTGTTTCTTTTTCATCCCTCTACAGGTACATCAATAGAAAGGGCTAATGTCACCTTGACTATCAATGCCCAAGGGAATGTGTGACCATAGAGAGTTCCCTATGGAAAATGACACCAACTACCTACTGTCTGGAAAGACTTACCACAATGGGAGCACCTGTAGTAAAATTGGTGTAATATAAGGAAATGTGGACTTATAAGCAACTACATTTGACTGAGCTGAGAAATAGTGGAAAAGTACTGAAACTGACTACAGTCTTAACTGCAGGGTTTGAATGGATACAATGGTAGGATTCCAATTTTGGAGAAACAAGTATGTATTTGCTTAATCAAGTAAACCTAATCAGGTTGATGACTGCTATTTTTGTGTATAAGAAATTCTGTACAGAAGAATTTAGTGTAAGAATTTCTGAGTTTCTCGCTTTTCCTCAATTTTAGATTATAGCTTCACCCCTCTCCTGTTCGCTCATGCTGCTCGAGACTCTGCTGTCTTTCTGCTGAGCTGTTTTCTGGCAGTAAGGCACGACACACTCTCATAACTGTCTTCTTCAGGTGAAGATGATCAATACCTATAAGACTTACAGATGCTAAAGTGGAGATAGCACCCAGAGGTCCGCTTTGCTGGTGTAATTAGGAGGATTGCAAGATCAAGGAAAAAGAAAGTGCTTTGGAAGGAAAAAAGGATAGGTGTCTAAACTGATTTTGTCTAGAGCAAAGTTCCCTTTGTCTATCCCTGGTCTATTATAACATTCATAGATTTCTCTGTTAAAGGGTCTCCATTATTAACACTGATTTCACTACAAAAGGGTATAAAGTAATGGAGAGAGCATACTTTTTATGTTTTGAAGCATCTTGGCATTGTCATAGGGGTTCCTTATGTTTTTTTTTTTCATGCCATTTACCTCTTTGGCAATCTGTTGAAACCTATAGGCCCCATCTTAAAAATTTTCTTTATAAAATTCATAATTGAAGGAAATAATAAATTTCCTAAATTAGAAGTGGGTAAAAATGAAGATGTGCTTTTTTTCTGATCAAATATCAAGGATACCTTGAAATCTATCTCTAGATCATTTGAGGGATCATGGACCCCAGGTTAAGAAAGCCTTTTGTATTATAAAGACCAATAAACTGAAAATCAGAACAAATATGTTTTAATTCTGTCTCTGAGATTTACTAGTTGTGTAGCCATGGACAAGTCAATTAACCTCCCTGGGTTTCTGTTTCTTAATCTGTAAAATGTTGACAAGAGTAACTGTAGAACCCACCTTTTAGGTTACTTTACTCCTCAAAGGAGCAATGTCAGATAATATAAATAATTGCATAAACCTTAAAATACCATGAAAATACCAGTCATTATTTCTTAGTGTTGTATATTGAGGACAAGGGCACCTTAATCATGGAAGTTAGCAGTGAGCCATGACTATTGAAAAAAGCTAATGTCATCCTAGGCTTGAGTGGGAGAAATGTCGTGCTCAAGACAAGAGAAGTGACAATAGTCATGCTATTCTCTGAACTGGTCAAACTACACCAAGAATCTTATGTTATGAGCGCTACAGTGGTATGCTAGTGAGCATTCACAGGAGCGCAAGCAGAGTAGTGAAGGATCTTCCTTGATATAGTACTGGAAATAATTTGCCTGAAATAACTGGAGGTGGTGAGCTTGGATAAAGAAGCCTCAGGCAACACAACATCTATCTCTAAGAAGGTTAAGAATCATTATGTGAAAGAGGGATGAAATTCTTTCTTCTTGAGTCCAGAGAGTTATGCCAACAGGGTGGAAGTTGCAAAAAGACAGACAAGCTTGGTGTGTTGAAGAACTTAAACTATGAAAAGTGGAATAGACTGCCTTGGAAAGTAGTAGGCTCCTTTTCTTTGGAAGTCTTCTGGTAAAGGCTGAATGTCCACTTGTTGTTATATATATTCAAGTGTGAATGGGATTAGATGGTCTCTGAGGTCACTTCCAACTCTGAGTTTCCATGAAGTCATCCAGGCCAAGGCAAACAATAGGAACTCAGTTATTTGCTATTTTATTGAAGGGATTGAGATTTTGTGATGCTGCTACGGTATACTTGTATTGAAGAGAATATTGAAATTAAGATCAGACACTCAACATTACCAGTCCCATGTGACAGTACCCAATTCTCTATGGATATAAACTGATGCAACCACCATAGCCCCATGATCATCAAAGAAACACAGTACCCCGGGGAGAAAGAAGCCCTCATAAAGTATGATGATCAAGATGCCAAAGCTTACATCTTATTTCCTAAAATAAAACAAAATAAACAGAAAATAAGAGGGAAGTGTAAGGGGGGGGATCTAGATCTTGAAAACGTAAGGAAGCTATAAAATATATTCCAGATGAAAATCCACCTTTTTCTCTCTGTGTAGAATATAGCTTGCATCTACAAAATACTTAATACAATTCCACCTCTTTAGAAGAAAAATGTTAACATAATACTAGGAAAGAGATAGTTGCCACACACACACACTCCACCCCCCCGCTCAAAAGTTATAACAAAATAATGAATTAAGGATGTTGAAAGTATTTGCTTAAGAGAAGCATCACATTTCTGGAAAAATAACGAAGGTAGATAAGATGGGCCAATGGTACAAGAATACAGAGATGTTGAACTGCAAGGATACAATAATTTAAACAAAAATATTCTTATAAACAGAATCAGTGAAAAATGTTAAGACAGGGCATAGTGATGTATCCAGTAGAGCTGCATCATAGGCAGTTACCATGTATGTTTAACTCTTCGGAGGAAAGAGCACTGGATTTGGAATCAGCAGAAATCTAGATTTGAATTTCTCTTTGACACCAATTAAATATCCTTGGGCAAGTCACAAAACTGTTATGAGTTTAAGTTTCCTAATAAATAAAATAGGGCAATTTGACTAGACAGTCTCTGGGGTTCCTTTCAACTCTAGATAGTGTAAAAATCTATAAAACTCATCAGTTACTTTCCTTTTTATTCTAATTCCTATCTGTTGATATAGACCCTTAAGGTGCTGGAGAGCAGGGAAAGTGATTACCTTTCCCCTTTCCCTTAGTAACATCATCATAACATTTTAATTGGTCTCCCTTTGTTCTGAGATTGTTTTTTGCACTGTGTAGGCTTTGTGTGTGTGTGTATTTGATTTCTTTATATGTAACAATAACTCAATTTAACAGAAATAATGGATTAAATTGGAAAAATAAACCTTCAAAATAATTGAATAAAGTACCCACAATCCATGGAAGTGAATAGAATAGACTTCCTAAGAGGTTATGAGACCTCCCCTTTACTAGAGAAATATAAATAGAGAAAAATGATCATCTCTTTAGATTATAATGAAAGAATTCCTCAATGACTTGATGACCTTTGATCTTTCTAATTCTAAAGCTCTACTTTTTAAAAATTATTTTCCTCTCTACTGAAGGATAAATATATAAATTAAATTGTACATATATATATATACTTAAAACTTTAAGCTATATATATGGTTTAAACTTTCTATACTGTATAAGTTTATAGTTATACTTAAATGTATAATCACAGTTAAACTAGTTTAAGTTTTTACTTAAAACTATACTGTTTTGAGACACTGTATGTGACTCATAAAACTTATGTGTCTATCTCTAATATATACATATGAGCTTACAGAAATAAATATGTATATATTTGTAACAAACATACATACATATATAGACAGATAAATGAAAATACATATATGTATCTTTCAATATGCATACATGTATATATTTATATTTATGCTTACAGCTATACACACAGACATTTACATATATACATAAGCATACATATATACTTGTATGTGTGATATACACATAAGGTATATAAATATCTATGTATCTATTTGTTGTTATAGAAGGATATATACACTTACATGTGATGATACATTGTGTATATCTACATATATAGTGTATATATGTGCATGTGTGTGTGTATATATATATATATATATTGTATGCCTATATCCATGTCATCCACACACATATATTATTCAAATACATACAACACACATATATACACACATGGATACACATATATGTATACATGTATCTGTGACAGATATATACATATGTAAAATGTGAATTTGTGTATACGTACATATACGTGTATGTGTGTGTGAAATCTTGGATTGCTTTCTATTATTGTCAATCTAGAGTAATAGATGGATCTACTTATCACTTAGCGGTGTTCTTAAATATTATCAGATCGTAATAAAGGAGGCCAGATGATCTCCATCATTTGCTCTGCAATGATCACAGGAAAGAGATAATGCAACCCCTGGGGGGTCTGATGGGTTTTAAGATGTTATCAGTAAAATAGCATCATTCTCCTAATACACTGTTTTAGTTTCCTCTCAACTTAGAAAGCCCATTTCTCCTGTCCACTCTTCCTGCTGTGATCTGTAAAATAGCATGTAAAAGTTTTTGTGTCACGCCTGAAGATTAGATTTCGCCTCAGGCTCTCTGCATGAACTACCCTTTCTTTATTCTCATTCTCTTCAGCTGCACAAATGTTCACTGTGCCGTAGGGACAGAAATAGCAAAATAGACCTAGGAAGGATGAACTTAGAACTTTGAAGGAGTACAAGGGGCTGAAAAATGAAGAGAAGTACCAGAGAGCTGGGACCACGTAGCCTTTGAAATGTCAGGAAACTACTCAAGCAAAGGGATGTCAGATAGCTCATAAAGTGGGAGAGGAATATAGGTGAAGTGTTCTCCATGTATGGACATCTTTCTAGACTTACAAGATTAGCAACACATAACAAGGAAACGAACAAACAGAGTAGCACCACACTCATAGGTTTTCCATCTCTATTATGTTATCTCTCTACAACTCTTTGTTCTTCCTCATCCTCTTTAAGGCTCTTTGGCATATCTCTTGGGAAGCAGCATGGCTTGGTGGAAAGAATCCTGACTTCAGAGGACATGGAAAATGTATATGTGCCACTTATTACCTGTATTGTCAATGTGACCTTGGGCAAGCCACATAACCTTTATGTGACTCAGTTTCCCCATTTATAATATGATGGGGTGAGACTTGATAATCTCTGAAGTCCTATCCAACTTTGAATCTATGATCCTATCATCTAAAATATAGTTTTCCTTCAGTTTTCTTTTATGCATTACTGTCATACTCATTTTTTCTCTTCCATCCTTTCTATCTCCTTGTCTTTCTAATGCCTTTATAGAGGATTAAGATCCCTGACATCTTTTCATAACATTTTTAATATCTCTTAAATTAGACCCATTAGAAGGCTTTGTGGCAAGTGGGATGATCTTTCAACACTGGAAATGATGTCTGTCCTCCATCAGCTTGCAGGAGTAGAGGACCTCTAACATCCTGTCTAACAGTAACCTATGCCTCCACATCTCACATAATGCCTTCTCATGTTATTTTTAATGATACATTTTCACAATGCTTTCCTGTTACTCTATGATTCTTGCCCAAAGAAGGCCCCAGGCTCCAACATCAGTGCTATTTTACTGTGTGATGTCACTTCGAATACAAGGGAATCCTTTTTCATTCCAGTATTGTCTTATAAGTCTGCTAGTTTTGCTGTGTGTTTCAAGAGAAACAACTTTTTAATTAAAAAAAATGTCAGATGAGATTACCAAGTTTTCCTATTTAAAAGGCATTGTTGTCAGCTCCTATGAAAGCCCTTTTCTCTTTCCTTTTCTTTCTCTGAGAGCTTTGAGTTCTGCAGCATCCCTCTGTGTCAACGACTGGATAAGAAAGATGTTTCTGTGCCTGCTTCTATTGTTTGTGACTGCCATAGTAAAACAATCCATGCCAATGGCCCAACCTGCTGGGTTGCTGCTGATAAGACCTTCCTTTCCTTTTGCATGGCATCTTGTTTAGATGGGATAGCAATGACTCTATTATGCCCTGGGGAGTAAGTGGAATGTCATCTTGGTTGGATCTGAGCCAGACTGCTACCCTGTTGAATAGAACCCTTGATCACACAACCTAATACTATATACAATACAGATTATTCTAGGCAATCTTTTCTATGCATTTGGTCAAGAAAATACAAAGATATTAAAACTATACAGGTAAATCTAATATTATTCTTTAGTCCTAACCATTTCAGATTTTGTTTTAGAATTTATATAACATGGGGTTTAACTAAGTTCCTTCTTGAGATGGAAAATTTCAAGTCACATGAGTACTGTCAGAGGCAAAATTGGGTATTTATTAGGTAACGTTTCACTAGAACTCTATAAAAAATCAGAGGATTTCTGTTAACACTTTTAAAACAATGTATGAATAAAAGTTCAATCATTCATTTAATAGTAGAAAATATGTATCTTTCAAGTTCAAAGAAAAAAACCTTTTTACCTTTTTTACACCATATTTTGGAAAAAGGAGAAAACTATATGGATGCTTCTGGTTTCATGAAGTAACTCACTGGTGGTTTCCCTATGCACAAAAAATTTCTTATGCTCAAAATCTTGTTCAAGAACAGAAGGGGTCAAAGAATCCACAAAAATTATCTGCAATAATTGGACTCAAAATCCAGTGTTTGATAAGGTCTCAAATTTAATTAATGTAGAGAATTGTTTGGAAAACTGGAAAGCAATTGGGCAAAGATCACTTCGAAACCAGCAGTTTATTTATATCATATCCTACAATAAATTTAAAATAGATATGTAACTTTAATATTAAAGAACATAATATTAAAAATTAAATCAAAGAAGATATTTTTCACAATTATAGCTATGGTATTATTCCTTAACCAAACAATTAATAAATGTATTAATTAATTTGTATTAATAAGTAAATGAATAAATTGAATAATAAAATTAATAAATGTAAGGAAAAAATAAAACAGATAAAGCTTTTGCATAAACAATATTAAAACAACTATGATACTTGGATAAGAATGGAGATTATTAAAAGGGAAACAAAATCCTTGGATCAAACATCAGTGTTAAAAGTCTTCTAACCAAGATAAATAGAAAACTAACACAAGCTATTTCCTAATAGATGCATGGTTATAAAGGAACAAACATCCTTAAAAGAATTACAAACTATTAACAAAATAATTTCCCCCCTCAATTTCTAAAAGAAATGAAACAATGCCAAGTTTTCACCTCACACCCAGAAAATTAGCAAATATGACAAAAAAGATGTTGACAAAAAGATGTGATAATTTTCTTCAGCATTGGCCATACCAATTCATTATTGGTGGAGCTAAGAATTGGTTCAATAATTCTGAAAACAAATTTGGAATTATGGGAAAAAATGTAAATGAAATCTCCGTATCCAGATATGCCATACCTATTCTTACCAAGAAGGTTATTTACAAAAATAATGACCACATGCACATAAAATTAAATTAAAAAAATGTAATGTTAAAAGCACTCTTGGTAGTGGCAAAGAACTGAAAATAAGTAGATTCTTATCAGTTGGGGAAATGTGAAAGCAAATGCAAGTGCATAAATGTAATGGGATATTATTGTGCTTTAGGAAATGATGAACACGGAAAAAACATGAAGAGAATTGATTCAGGGTGAAGTAAAGCAGAACCAGGAAAACAAATACACTTAATGATTGCAACAATACAAATGGGAAGAGCAAGAACAAAATAATTGAACTTGAATGCTACGATATAATAATGGATAAACATGCACTGAGATCTGTGAAGAGGAACCTCTCAATACTTCTTTACACAAAAGGACAATGAGAGTGGAAGACTGCATACAATATTAGCTCCTTCAGTATGTTAGTTTTGTTTAACTGTTTTGATTTTCCTCTTATTCTTTGTAATAAATGATGGCTCTTTGGGATCGATAAAGTAGGAATACGTAAGAGGATATAGGAGATATAAAAACATAAGTAATCTATAAAATGTATTTTAAAAAGAAAGAAATGTCTTAAGAATGGTATTACCATTATGAATTCTATTGATCCTGGGTATCAGTGTATGCTTTGAAAGACTTAAAATGATGCCACAATGAATGCACATGAGGAAGCTCTGACGACTCAGCTTTATATTCAGTATTAAAGTAGAATCCCCTTTCTAAGACTCATCACAGAATTCCTGGGGATACCTGGGTTCTTGAAGCCCACAGTAGTGGAACAAAATCTCTGACATCAAACAAGTTAGAAGGTCTTTGGATAAAGGCCTGGGGATGTGTTGTTCAGTTGGGCAATATTCATTTATTAAGTGCTTATTATGTGCCAGACACTATGCTAAGTGCTAGGAATACAAATACAAGCATAATGAAATATAAAACCTGCTATTCTATATCTTATCTTCTGATGGCGGAAAGCAACCCATAAAAGGAAGCTTAAGAGGAAGAGGAAGGAGGTACCAGATATGGGACATGGTGGGGAAATCTGGACTTCAACCCAGTGAGAAATCAAGAAATGATTGACCTAGGAGTCCTCCTTTAATGGAGATTATGGGAAAAGCAATCTTCAAACAGTAACAATAACATGGATGTATATCAATAGATGTAGAAAAAGCATTTGACAAAATTAAGCATCTGCTTCACTTGAAGGCGTAGAAATAATAGAGTATTGAAATGTGAAGTAGTATTTATCTAAAACTAAGGTCAAGCATTATCTGTAATGGAGATAAACTAGAAGACTTTTTTTTTTTTTTTACAAAATCAAGGTGAAGCAAGGTTGACAGTTATCACACTCATTATTCAACATTGTATTAGAAATGCTAACTAATGTAGTAAAACAAGGGGAAAAATCAATGTATGAAAATAGGCAATGAAGAAACAAAACTATTACTCTGCAGATGACATGAGTGTATACTTAGAGAACCCTAGAGAATTAACTAAAGAATTAATTGAAAAAAATAACACCTTTAGCAAAGTTGCAGCATATAAAATAAGTCATCAGTATTTCTATATATTACCAGTAAAATTCAGCAGAGAATGATAAAAAGAAAAAAATAAATTTAAAATAACTGGAGATAATATAAAATATTTGGAAGTCTATTTGCCAAGTCAGACCCAGGGGATACATGAACTGAGTTACAAAACACTTTTCACACAAATAGAGACAGATTGAAATAATTGGAGAAATACTGATTGTTAAAGAGTTGGTCAAGCCAATATAATAAAAATGACACTTCTACCTAAGTTAATTTACTTATTCAGAGCCATAATAATCAAGCTACTCGTGAATTTTTTTATAGAGTTAGGAAAAAATAACAAAATTCATCCAGAACAACAAAAGGTCAAGAATATTAATGAAAAATGTGGAAGATACAATACCAGATTCTAAACTGCATTACAAAACAGCAATAATGAAAATAATCTGGTATTATCTAAGAAATAGAGAGGTAGGTCAGTGGAATATAGTAGTAAATGATCATAGTATCTAGTACTTGAAAAACCTAAAGATCCAATTTTTGGACCCAAAACTCACCATGTAAGAGCAAAGTTGCTGGGAAAACTAGAAAGTGGTTTGGCAGAAACTTAGCATAGACTAACATCCCATACCACATACCAAAATAAATTCAAGGTGGACAAATGATTTAGACATACAGGGTAATATTATAAGTAAGTTAGGGGAACCTGGAATAATTTACCTGTCAGCTCTATGAATAAGGGAAATTTTTATGACCTAACAAGAGAGAGAAGACCATAGGAAGAAAATTTGATAATTTTTACATGAAATAAAAATCTACTTGCATTAAAAAACCTAATGAAGTCAAAATTGAAAGCAAAATAGGAAACAGGAGAAAAAATAAGAAATAAACATAAAGCAAATTTTTTGATAAAGACCTCATTTCTCAAAAATATATATATGTCAAATTTATAAAAATATGGTATATTCACCTATTGACAAACATTCAAAGGATATGAACAGGCAGTTTTCAGAAGAAGAAATCAAAATTATCAATAATTACATGAAAATTGCTCTAAATCACTATTGATTAGAGAAATAGAAATTCAAGCAAATGTGAGATAGCACTTCACAATTATCTAATTGGCTAACATGACAGAAAAGGAAAATGACAAATCCTGGAGTGAATGTGAAAAAAAATGGGACATAAATACACAGTTAGAGTTGTGAACCAGTTCAACCATTCTGGATATCTATGCTCAAAAGGCTATAAAACTGTGCCTACCTACTCTTTGACCCAGAAATATTGCTACGTGATCTGTATCCCAAAGAGATCAAAGAGAGGGGAAACAGATCCATTTGTACAATAGTATTTATTATAAGAAATAATGAGCAGGATAATTTCAGGAGAAACATGGAAGTTGTATATGAATTGATAAAAAAAGTGAGGTGAGCCAAATTAGAAGAATATTGTACATAGTAACAGCAATATTATGATGATTAACTGTGAAAATCATATCTATTCTGATCAAGACAACCATCCAAGATAATTCTAATTGACCCATGATGAAAAATGCTATTTTCCTCCAGAGAGAGAACACATGAACACTGAGTGAAGATTGAAGCATGATTTTCACTTCATTTTTTCCCTGTGTTTTTTCTTTTGCAACATAGTTAATATGGAAACATGCTTTGCATGACTTCACTTGCATAATCAATATATTTCTTGCCTTCTCAAGGTGGGATTGAGGAGTAAGAGGGATGGAGAGAATTTGGAACTGAAAATTTTTGAAAGAATGCTAAAATATTTAAAAGTATAATTGGAAAATGATTACTGAAGTAAATAAAGTATATTAAATAAATAATTATTCAATAGTTTTCCTTCCTTCATCACTGCCAAAAAGAAAGAACCATCCTTTTAGAAAGAAGATCTACAAAGGAGAGGGTACTTTAGAGTTACAAATTCTAAGGCTGAGGCAATTTTCTGGGATGAAGCCTTTCTGAAACATGATCTAAGTTCATAGAAGATCATCAACAGAGTTAATCAGCAGTTAGTGTATGTTATTAGCCTTAGTAATTTGTCCAAACTATCTTTGAAACCATGATGACCTCTTCTAAGGAAGAAAGTATGCCAGATTGATGATACCGTAAGTCCTTGAAATATTGAAGTGATAAATGAAATTATACTGAATAAATTAACTTGGTACTAAAATTATTGAACCAATACATATAGCTGTCTTTTTCTGGTAAAACTGGTAAATCCTGGTTCCTAGTAATGTTAACCACTTTTGTTCTGGAGAATATGAGGGAAATATATTCTCTATCGCAATCTTTGATGTCAGGTTTTCAATCCTACTCTAGTCTTTAAAATTACTTTACGTCATTTTCAAGAGAAGAATAAATCTTCCCATAGGACATGCTATGTCTATAACTTTCCCTTTACACCCTTGAGATTATGTACGAGCATAGTCTAGAGTCACCAAAGGAACTAGGGACAAAAGTAGATTCTCCCCTAGGTCCATGACAATCCTAATTCCTGACCCAGTCTTGAAGCACACATCTCTACTGTTGTTTATCAGTTCTCTTAAGCTATCCCATTACCTAGGGAAATATAGACAAACTATTTTGTCCTTCAGATTTTGTAGGGACTAAATAGGCACACAGTAACAAATACTCGATTTGGATAGTAGTTATTTATATTCATAGTGGATGGGGGTTTTACCTGTTATTTCACTGGTATCAGTAACTCCCCCTGGTGAGAGTACTTCCTATACCAATCTAAACAACAATTTCTCTGCAATTCATAGTCTTTGCTTCTTAGAGCTGCTATAGCTTCTAAAAGGTTAAGTGATTCATCCAGGGTTGCAGAGTCAGTATGTATTAGAGGTAGGACTTGAACCCACATCTTCCAAGTTTAAAGGTCAGCTTTTCATCCACATCAAAGGCTGAATGCATGCAGCTTTGTATGCCTGTATGCATTGTTAGAAATTACATATTTGGGTGATTATATATAAACATATGCTAATATTATTATAGTCTACATTAGTGGGTATCACATATTAATATAATGAAGCACATTAAAATATGATTAATATAATCATATAAAACATAATACATTCACATATCTCATATCAATGATATATTAATATTATCATGTGTGGGTAATACATCATATATAAAATATATCTAATACATATGCATTATTAGACAAAAACATATCTTCTGTCAATCTCCTAAGAACAAAGCTGCTTTATAATGTGGTACAAATTTGTATAAAATTGCACACTCTTGAGTGTTTCATAGCCGTGTGCATTTTTGGCTATATATGAACAAAATAAGTATCACCAAATAGAACTTCAATTTACATTCAGCTATAGGTAAGCAGTACTGACTCTTACCCTCATTTTATCATCAGTTTCTCAGACTATCTTTCTTTGATTGAGCAGTTGGCTTCATTCCTCATTCCAGGTGCCCAGTGCCTTGCTGTGTACACCTCCCCTCTCCCTCTAATCAAAATGAAAAGAGGTTTGACGTCAGTCTTTTATGTTTCTTAATTGATGGACTGATTGCAAGCAAGCTAGAGCTAATTTCAGTGTGCTACCTCAACCAGGTATTTACCATTTAAGAATTTCATCTCTAATTAAAGAACTAAAGGTTTTTCTGCAGTGAAAATAATTTAAAACACCATCAAGTCTAGTGGTGGAGATTACATATATGTATATATGCATGTGTATATGTATGTCTATATGAACACTCATATATATGTGTGTGCACATCCACATGTATTTGTGTGTGTACATATATACACACAAATACACAAAGACTAACATGTATATATGCATGTGTATTTGTGTGTGTACATCTGCTTATATATGTGTGGGTAAATATGAAGCTACAAATTTGTAGCTGCATACCACTCTAAGCTCATTCTGTCTTGGGGTAGCCAAAGCAGAGGATGCAATTCTGTATGTGGGTATGAATGACATGGCACTAATGATGACAAAGATGACAAATTTAAGATTTATAAGATTACATATATCATCTAATTTGATTTTTCAAACCACTCTGTAAGTGCTATAATTATATTGCATGTTCTAGACTTATTTCAAGCAAATTCCTGGGGATGGAGGAACACATTTTCCATTATCATAAATTTTTTAAACTAGGCTCTGCCTCTTGCTAGAAAATGGTCAGTAAGATAACTTCTGTTTTAAGTCGGAGGTGACTGTGACTGAAGTAAACAGTCTCCCCTGTCTATTTCCCATCATTTAGTAGCAAATGTTCTCCCCCACCACAACCTCAGGCAAATGAGACCTACACATTCCAGTGAAATATACATACTGGGTATAATTCATGAGGGATCAGGTGAAGATTAAGGAAAATAGCTAAGATAACAGCAGCTCTAGTTCTCTTCCAAATAAAGGAAGTCCTTCCTTTGGCATGTAGCTTGAATCTTATAAAAAGCTGGTGACTGCATATGCATTATCACCATTACATTGGCTCATGGATCTTGAGATATCATCAATACAACAGGGAGATTTGAATTGCCCGTTACATAATGGCCAAGTCACAGTGTGGATGTATAGTGGTGATGTCTCATACATTTCCCCCACTTTTTAGATCTAAGGCAATGATTAGGGTAGCTAAGTGTTGCAATGGATGGTGTTCCAGCCTGGAGTTAGGAAGATCTGACGTCGAATTTGACCACAGATACTTAGCAGCTGTGTGACCCAAGATAAAACACTTAACTCAGTTTGCCCCAATTTCTTCATCTGTAAAATGAGAAGGAGAAGATAAAAGGCAAACCACTTCAGTATCTTTGCCAAAAAAAGCTGAAAAGGGGGTCCTGAAAAGTCAACATGTCTGAAATGAGTAAACTGCAACATTAAAGTTGAATAAGATTGATGGGCTATGACAAAATCCTTTTCTTTATTCAGACATATAGTCTGAGATATGTGAGATCCTTTCATCTTTAAATTTCCTAAGGTTCAGTACCATCAAATGACTTTCTTTCTGTCCAACTGGCTTTTAACTTTTAGAGACATAGATGGTCCAACTCAGAAACTTATAAATGTAAAAAAAAAAAAAAAAGCAGTAGGCGAGCAATGGTCTTTTATATGGAAGGAAAGGGAAGAAGCTCCTCTAAAAATATGTTTATATTCTTTATTTGGGAGGGGGTGTTATATTATCTAGACATGTTATTTTATTGATGTAGGGAACTCCCTGGGGAGGAAATTTTTAGTGCTAATAAAGGAAACCATTCTGCAATTTATATTTTAAATTTTCTGGAGTAGTTTTTAAGCAATTTTCTAGATTACAAAAATAATATACACCAAAGATATTTGAATCCAGGTCTTCTTGACTCTGAGGCCAGCCCCCTTTGAATCTGGCCATTATTCCATATTGCATCTCATAGGAACTTTTAGACTACAATAGGGATCCCTGTCTTTAATTCTCTACCCAGAAGCAGCTAGGACGTGGAATCAAGGAGACCTGAGTCCAATTCCTACCCTAAATCCTTATTAGTTGTGTGATCCTGGCCAAGTTATTTTTCTCAACCTCAATTTCCTCAACTGTTAAATGGAAATGGAACTCACCTTACAAGGGAAAAATCAATTGAGAAGGAAAAAATATGTGTGTCTGGATAAAATATTGTTTTATAACTTTATGAAATATTACAAACCTTAGAACACTATGTAAATATTAACTAGTAGTAACAGAAAGAGGAAGAGGAGGAGGAAGAGGAAGGGCTGTGTGTCAAATAATCAATGTAGGTTCAAATAGTTCTATTTTTTTCCCCAGGAAGGATTCCTTTACATAGTTGATTAGATATCAGGCAGCAATTACAAGTAAACCATTACAAATATCTTTTCTCAGCACAAGGGCAAAGGCAGTAAAATAGAGATAATAAGGACCACTGAACAAAAGGTTTATAACCTTATTCCCATTCTGAGTTTATAATGCATAAAGGTGGCTTGCAAGATGATATGAGTTATTTGTTGACATGGAAAACTTACACATAATTAGTGAAGGCAACATTCCATCTAGTGTTCAAGCAGTAGAAAGACTTTCTCCGAGGCAAGAAGGAACAGGTTTCCCAGAACCAGGAATTCCAGAATGTGATATCGGGAAGGGGTTTCATTTCAGATAAAGGCATGGAAGTGGAATATGGACTGTCTTGGTGGCAAATCTGAGAATCAGTAAGAATTACATTAAAAGGGAATGTACATATATTGCTCCAGGTTTTTCTAGTTATAGGTATGCCTATATGCATACACATATAAAATATGTAAGTCTATAAAGTTAATTAGATAGCAGGTAGCAACTGCAAGTAAACCACTGCAAGTATCTTTTTTCAGCACAAGAGCAAAGACAGCAAAACAGAGATAAAATGAGCCATTGAACAAAAGGTTTAAAACCTTATTCCTGTTTTGAGTTTTTTATGCAGAAAGGTGGCTTTCAAGATCAGATGAGTTTATGTGTGTATATTCTAAGAACAAAGAATACTAACTTTTATTTACACAAAGAATTATACATTTAGATGCAATATCCTAAATTAAAAAACATATCATTGTATAAATCTAAGGATGAATCAAAGCAGCCACAAACTACCTCACTAAAAATGCTTCCTTAAACATTATTTCCCTTTCCAGATTCTTCTCTATCCTCTCCCCTCCTATTTTGGGCCAAACTTGACTCAGGTCAGTTCTTTGGCAACCTACATTCAATATTGCTGGGGATGAAATAATAATTGATCAATAAAAAGTTAACAAAAGGAGGAATATTCTTCAAGTAGAATGTTAAGAAGCCTCCAGTTGACTGAGCTAAACAAATCTCCCTTGCATAAACTGGCCCATTGTGATCCACCATCAGAAAGTGCCTGTGAGTCCTCTTGGTTATATTGTACTCAAGCAATCAGGACATGCTATCAGTAGCCTAATTCTTAAGTCTGGTGAGCCAATAAAGTTTTGAGGGTGGTTATAATAACTTTTAAAGGAAAACTAGTCTAGCTTGAATGAGGACAGGGCTTGGGATCATGTTCCTATGACTTCTCTGTTCTCCATGATCAAATATCTTCTACTATTTCTCTTATCTTTTACCTAACCCCCTTCCTTTTTATAACCAAGGATTCCTAAATACATATTCCATCTTTTCTCAAATAAGATCTATTTTTAAACCATTCATCCACTCTCTTTCTCAGCAGAAACTACTCACTCTCCCCATCCCCTGCTTCAAAAGCAAAATAATTGCCTGGAGAGGTATTTGAGTTTTCTTTAATGAAGGCCTTCAGGATGACCATTTCTTAGAAATGTTGTAGCAGGAACTGTTAGTCAGATATGGGTCAGATGAAAGGGCCTCTGAGTTCCTACTACCTCTATAATATTATGATTCTGAGATTCTGACAGAGTGGACATGTGGCGTTAGGAGAAAGAGGAGTCAAGAATAACATTGAAGTTGCAAAATTAAGAGACTAGAAGTATGGTGTACCTTTGAGAGAAACAGAGAAGTTGAGGAGCAGTAGTATGGGGGCTGGGAGAATGTAATGAACTCTGTTTTGGACATGGAAAGTTTGATCTACCTAGAGGACAGTCAGTTTGAAATATTCAATCGGTAACTGATGATGTAAAGAATAGTGCTCAGGGGAGAGATTAGGGTTTTATCTACAGATTAAAGAATCATCTGCATCATTGAACTTAGAGGAGTTGATAAGGCCACCAAGAGAGATAGTAGAAAAGAACAAGAGAACAGGATAACAACTGTCCAATTCCCTTCAAATCTTTGAATAACAACTTGCAAAAGGACTCACCTGAAATAAAAAAATCATAAGTTGAAACAAACATATAAAAATCCAAAAATGAGGAGGAGGAAAATATGGTTGGTATGTTCCTTCTTTTTCCTATTTACTTCAAAGTCAGTCTTTTATTTGGCATTTTGTTCAGCATACTAAGAATGTGAATTCTTTTCTCTTCAGATTGTGTTCCTGTGCTGTTCTTTTCCCTCCTCCTTCTTCTCCTAGATAATGTTCCCCAAACCCAGTGTTTCCAAAATATATCAAAAGTCAGTATGGTTCTAGTTGGGGAGAGAATAGAGATGATCAGCATGGTGTTATTGAGTGGAGACGGTAGGTGGATTGGTTTGAGATGTTCAATGAGCGACAGCTTAAATTGGAAAACATAATCTTAAGTTTCTTCAGGTACCCAAGTTCTTTTCTCTAGTAGAAAGGTAAAGAAATGCTTATGATAGTTTCATATTTATGTTAAAGTCCTCATAAAGGATAGGGAGTTAGAGTTAGTTCGAAGGAGTATGGTAGAAGGGAATTAGGTTGTGGAGGAGACATAATGGTAAGTAAGTAAGTAAGATTCAAGCTTTGGTGACCTAGTTTTGGCAGGAACAGTTAGGCTCTAGAGAAAATGTTGTGCACTGCTTCTTGGAATGCCTGGAAGTGCTGGTGTTCACCCATTAATCATCTACTTAGAATAGGAGGCTTATTCTTTGGCATATGTTTACTGAAATACTGTCAAAAGGTTCCAGTGGTTATATGTTTTACACAACATTTTGATTCCATCTAAACTGCTGTATTCTTGGATAATCTCCTAGAAAAAAAAAGGAAACCAACTCTCTATCTCCCTGGGTGCAATTTAGACTATTTAAAATTTGTACTATTAATTAAACAGTAACTTTTCCCCTATAGTAAAGCTAATGGAGCTTTGAAATATGAAGATCACTGTGTAACAAAATGATTTATTATAATAACATTTGTAAACCCAGATTAGCTCAATTCTATTTTCTCTTCCATGATGATTGGGTGGGAAATAAGTGCAAATTTAAATACTTGTGGGAAAATTGATAGCAAGCCTATTTTTCTTATATGTGAGTATGTACATGTATGTTTGTGGATACATATACACACATATATACATATTATATATACATAATTTTTACTAATTAAATGTAAAAACAATTTTAACATTAAAAGTTTGGAGTTCCAAATTCTATCCCTCCCTTCCCTCCCTCCTTCCTTCTTGATAAGTCATATATGTGCAATCATGTAAAACATTTCCATGTTAGACATTTTGTGGAAGGAAATATGAACAAAACAAGAAAGAGAGAGAGGAAGGAAGGAAGGAAGGAAGGAAGGAAGGAAGAAAGGAAGGAAGGAAGGAAGGAAGGAAGGAAGGAAGGAAGGAAGGAAGGAAGGAAGGAAGGAAGGAAGGAAGGAAGGAAGGAAGGAAGAAATAAATACTATGCATAGTTCTATATTCAGATGCCATCATTTTTTTTTTCCTCTGGAAGTGGATAACATTTTCCATCATGAGTCCTTTGGGAATATCTTGCATTATCATATTGCTGAAAATAGCTAAGGAATTCACAGTTGTGCACTGTACAATATTGTTGCTACTGGATATAATAAAAAATAATAATAATGTAATAATCTCCTGGTTCTACTCATCTTACTCTGAATCAGTTTATGTAAGTTTTTCCAGATGTTTCTGAAATCATCCTGTTCATCCCTTTTTATAGTACGATAAAATTCTACCATAATCATATAGCATAACTTGTTCAGCCATTACCCAATTGATGGACATCCCCTCAATTTCCAATTCATTACCACCACTAAAAGAGCTGCTAAAATATTTTTATACAAATGGGTTCCCCCCACTCACTTTTTTGATCTCTTTGGGATATAGACCTAGTACTAGTATTGCTAGATCAAAGGGTATGCACAGTTTTATAACCCTTTGGGCATTGTTCTAAATTGCTCTCCAGAATGGTTGGATCACAAACTCCACCAACAGTACATTAGTGTCTCAATTTTCCCAATTCCCCCAAACATTTATCATTTTCCTTTTCCATCATATTAGCCAATTTCATAGGTGTGAAGCGGTACCTCAGAGTGGTTCTGATTTGCATTTCATTAGTCAAAAGTGATTTAGACTTTTAGAGCCTTTTTATTTGACTATAGATAGCTTTGATTGTTTTATCTGAAAACAGCCTGTCAATATCTTTTGCAGGTCTATTTTTCTATGTCCTTAGTGAGCATTGACAGAACACAGCCTAGGAAAGCAGGTATTCTAAATTTTTTCCCCTTTATCTTTGAAAGTCCTCTAATTACACTGAATCATTCAAGAACCTACATTTTTCAATTTAATAATTTGACTTTTTGACATAACAAAAATTTAGAATCTGTCTCTGCCCATTGAAATTTCACCTGTCATATAAGCTCAATCATAAATTTCATCTATGCCATGAAATATTTATAATTAAGCACCTCCAAATTGGAAATTATCTCTCCCTCATGAATTCTTAAGGGATTAAGTAACACTCTTGTGTAGTTATTCATAAAATAGTATAATAGATAGTATTGGACCTGGAGGCAGAAAGTTGCAGGTTCAAATTCCACCTCAGACACTTTGTGACCTTGAACAACTCATTTTGATTTATTCACCTGTAAAATAGGACCTACCTAAGACGATTGTTGTAAAGATCAAATAAGATAGTCTATGTAAAATACTTTAAAAACCTTATAGCAATACAGAAGCTACAGCTGTTTCTACTATGTAATATTATTTTTATTTATTCACGTTTCTTTCTTACCAGGTTATGTTTGCTGAGTGCCATGTGTCATATGTCTTTATATCTTCCTCAGCACTTAAAATGGTGTTGAATGAAAGAACAGATTCAATATGGATTCTACTGTCCACAAGGACATTTCCAAAACAATCGGAATCCATCCACCACAGTATGAGACTCACCAACAATGTTCAGAGGACAAGCCCAGCATGAATAAAAGTCCCAGAGTGATTCAATACAGAAAAAACAAGAAAACTAGGTTAAAATGCACATCATTTTCTTGAACAGGAAAAAAGAAACTCCACAAAGAAACAAAGGTACACAGAATGTGAGAAATGTGTTCAAGTTCTAAAGAGATTTCATATACTTAGTCATGGTGAAAGTGAACGTGATATAATGAACAGAGCATTCAATCAGTATTTAAAATCAGATTAGAATTCTCCCTCTGCTACTTGCTACCTCTGTGGTACTAGGCAAATTGCTTCATTTTCCTAATCTCTACAGTAAAATAATTGGAATAAATAATTCCAAAGTTTTAAAGTCAATGTTATTTGTGGATGTTATTACAGTTGATTGTATGTGTCTAAATTCAAGTACTTTTTTTTTTTTTACCAACTGATGGATGTCCCTCCTTTCCCCTAATCTCTTCTAAGTTATACAAAGTCCTCTACAGCTTAGAATCTGAGACTGATGGTTGGAATCATCATACTCGAAGAATAGCTGCAGAGCTTTTTTACTTGAGAGCCTAAGAAATAGGGGCATTTGCTGTATTGGTGATAGGGGTTTATTTGGAATAGTCAATCTATATAGCTTAAAAAGACAGAAGATGATAGAACTTTAATCAGCAATCCACCAAGCAAAAACAAGATACTAGCATTGTAGAGTGCCACTGGTAAGGTTACTAAAGAAATGATACCCATACCACCTCTCCACTAGGTCACACAGTAAGTTTCAGGGTTAGATTCAAACTTTTAGGTTTTCCAGAATCCAGGTCCAGCCTTCTATTGTATCACCCAGCTGACAAACAGAAAGAGATTGCAGTTTAAATCTTCATTCTCCCATTAATTCCATACGTGATCTTGAAAAAAATACTTCTCTGGGGGTCTCATTGGAATCAACTATACAAAGAAGAAGTTTAAATACATGATCTCCAAGGTGCCTTTCGTCTCTAAAATCCCATGAGACTAAAGAGGAATTTACAGGCTCCTCAGAAATCTATATATTGTTATGCTCATTCCTAATCTGAAGACCTTAGACCTCTGGGAGGTGTATGTGTTGAGGGGAGTCTCAGACTTTTTAAAAGGAATTGACAAATCTTTGTGTGAGTCTATATAAGTAAGCAAACACACATCATGTACACCAAACAACAAATCTTCTGTATGTGTGGTGTGGTTGTAGCTGAGGAGGAAGTTGCCCAACACTTCATTTCCTATGATATCTGATGTCCAGAGAGCATTGCTCACTGGGATATATTCCTTTTATTACATTTCCCCAAAACCTGTATTTATGGCCTTAGACCAGTGACATTGCCAAGTAAAGAGTCTGACTTTTAGGAAATTTTCTGAAAGGTGGCATTTTACAAAGAAAAATTGACTAAGGAAGATATGTGAGAAAGCAAGATAGAAAGTCAAACTTCAAGAAGTAAGCTATCATCAAGGCATAAAGGTCAAAAAGGTAATAGAAGAAGCCCTTGAATTCCAGGTGAATATTTAGGACCCTGATGCCAAACCAAGAGGCTTAAGCATATTCCACTCTGTTGGACTTCTGTAGAACTATGTGAGACAACTGGCAATGAAAGCTAAACTTTTGCCACTGAGCCATGAGTTCTGAAAGGACTATGCCCTTCTCCCTATCTTGAAGAGAATTCGTAGGAATTATGAGCATTCAATTATAATTCTCCTAAAATTTATAAGGAAGTTGTACCTATTGTTATACAACATCAGAGGATGATTCTACTGCTTGTGTACTTCTTGTAATTCATATCATTTTAATGTCCTTATTAAATGATTTTACGTTTAATTTTGTGCCTTCTTTGGCCTTAGAAAAGTGTTGTACTGGTGATAAGTTTAGGTCATATTTTGCACAGAACCATGGGAAAGTAGCAAAGGGATCCAGAGGGACATACTTGTTATATTTACACATATAAATTATATACACACATATATTATGCATTATATATGTATGTATATCATAATTCTTCATATATAACATATGCAGCAGAATTAATATTGCATACATTCATTTTGTTTAGCACTGTTTTAGATGCTAAATAGGCTGTAAAGATATGTTAGATTTGGCTCCCTTCACTTAAAGAGCATATAAACTAGCAGGAAGGAGAGAAGACGTGCAACACAAATAGTCAATCCTCAACATGCCCTGTTTAAGTTTCTTCCATTTGTGTGATTTTATTAATAGCCTCATTTTCACTTTACTTTTGGCATCCACAAACATCCCCGTGGCTATGCCCAAGGAAGAGTTCTGCCTCTCCTGCTGCCCATGTTGTCGGGCTCCTGAATGTCCTGGCCAGCACAGCAGAGCAGCGAGGCCTGACCCTCCTGTCTGGAGTGCTGAGAGACATGCTGGGTTGAGCTGCCCCTGGCCAGGATTTCCGAGCTGGTACAGGGGGTGGAGACTCACTCTGAGGCATGTACTTTTCATGTGGGAACAATTCACACATCAAGCCAAGAGGAGATTAGAGATGGCTGTTTGCTACTTTGTCTTTTTTACCATGAAGTTCCTCTGACATCTCTGTCCCAACGCCTCCCAGTCCTGTCCAACAATCTCTCTCTTCTCCCCTGAATTTTGTGGGTTATTTCATATTTGCCACATTAGGCAAAGTATGCATTATCAAAGTTAATGCTTTGTTATAAAATTATACGAAGAAAAGTGTATTTTCTGTAATCTGTAGTGAAAAATTATAGTTTTTGGTGGCTGCAAGAACCTTACCTCCTATTTCCCACAGGTTCAATGTATCAACATTCACTTTTTTAACTTACTATTTTTTAGGTACATTATATCCCTGGGAAAGTGGATGATTGACTGTATACAGCAACATATAAATATCAGCAAATATAGATGTATGTAGATATACATCTATATATATGGAAATATATGTGTATACACACATACATACACATATATTTATATGTATATATTACTATCTGTCAAATGTAAATATATGTTGTGATGACTAATTAAGTACAGATCCATTTAAAAGTGTACTAAAATCATAGTAATTTTTTTATCTTTAAGCATTTCCATTATATGAGGGTCTGGGATACTTTTGAATATTTAGGCTTAAACAAGTTAGAAAATAAATACCATCATAAGGAAAGGAACTAGGAAGAGAGTGTGATAAAACATTCATGGGATAGTTTTTGGTGTGACTTCTTAGGGTAGGACGTCTTAAGTCAATAGCTAGATGAAATGTCATATAATGAGAACAATGACAGTAATAGTGATGACAAATTTTTAAGTTTTGTAAAACACTTTTCAAATATTAACTCATTTGACCTTCACAACAACCTTGCAATATATGTGTTATTATTGTCCCCATTTTATAGATGAGGAAACTGAGGTAGACTGAGGTTAAGTGACTTTGAGAGGGTCATATTGTAAATGTCAAAGGAGAGATTCAAACTCTTAGGTCTTCCCCACTCCAGGTCCAGCATCCCATCTATTGCACCACCCAGTTGCCAAGTAGAAAGAGAATTGGATTTGAAGCCCAAAGATCTCAGTCTGAATCTCAACACTGCAATTAATTCCATGTACGACCTTGCATAAAATGGTTCTCTTGGGACCTCATTTAAATCAACTATGAATCAAAGAAGAGGTTGAAGTATATGATCTCCAAGGTGTCTCCATTCTCTAAAATTACATGAGACCAAATAGGAATTTACTGGCTCCAGAGAAATGTTTTATTACCCCATTGATCGATTATTTTACCTTGAAAATAATTTAGAGATTTTTCTTGTACTCCTTTATGTTACAGAGAAAGGAAAAGTCCTGAAGACATAAAACGACAAGAGTACACAGCTCATAGGATCAGAGTTGTGCTTAGAACCAAAGACCTTTGATTCCTAGACCTGTGTTTTATCCTCTATGGCATAGTGATCCCTATTTATTAGACTCTAATTTCCCCATCTTGTAGGTGCAAGAGTTACAACATCTTAAAAAAAAATTGAGAGGAAGAAGGAAAACTACAAATTTTGCCTAAGATCAGAAAAGCTAGTGAGAAGTTGGGTCAGGTGAAATGAATGCACCTTGTAAAAAGTTTGACACGGAGCTCTTAAATTTGCATTGTATTAACAGTACAAACCACAGTGACAACCACATATATTTGAAAAATAGCAATATTTATATGTATGTGTATATATGATGACAGATGAAAAGTTTAAATCAGTTAGACTTTAATCTGGAAAGATAAAAGCTCCGAGGGGATGTGATTAAAGTCTATAAAATAATGACAGATATGGATATCATGAACATAGATTTGGAGCACTAGAATTACAGGGTGCCCTTTGAAGGTTGAAGGAGGGAGTTTTCAGACAAATAATGCATTTTCCACAGCAAGTGGTAAACGTATTATTCAATGAATTGAATTCAATTGAATTCAATATGAAATGAATTAAAAAAGATTTAAAATAAGATCACAAATGATCAATTTGAGATAGAGAAATTATTAAAAGAAACAAAAAGGTGTTTTAGAAAATAGTCCTAGGTGGATACCCTGCATAGAGTGCTGAACCTTGAGTCAAGAAATCCTGAATTCAAATGTGGCCTGATACTTCCTAGTTGAATGATCCTGGAAAAGTCACTGAACCACTCTCTGCCTCAGCTTCTTTATGGAAAATAATAGTACCAACCTCTCAACGTTGTTGTGAGGATAAAATGAGATAATATCCATAACGCATTTTGCAAATCAGTATGCATTATAAATAAATGCTATTATTACTATTAATTATCCTTATTATTACCTTGGGAAGAAGATGTAATGGGTGGAAATAGACTTTCCCATAAGTTATTTCTTCAAGCTCTTGTCAAAAAGAACCCTGAACTAGACAGATGATTAATCTGATTCAGAATGTCATACCTTATGTTCTAAGATAAGGAAAAGAAAAGAAAAAGTCAAATGGGATTGAGGGAACACAGAAGAATGCTGGTAATTTAAAGGGAGGACATGAGAAACAAGTGCAGCTTACTATCTCTTTCTGAGCTGTTAACATTTCTGTGACCCCAGTAGCTTTCTAGAATATTTCCTCATCTTAAGGTCTACCTAATTTCTGAGAGGATGCAACTTCAGATGAGTAGGACAGTGTTTGATCCAAGACACTTCGATCACATTAATTTTTTGGTTGGGTAGATGTTGAATATTTATTTGAATTTAAATGAACAGACCTGTTTGAGCTATTGCCACCCTATCCTGGTTCTTAAGACAAACCAGTCCTCTGTAAGAAATTTATTTTGTGATTACTACAATCTGTTTATCCCAGTCAGATGAGATAGAGAGTAACCTCAGAGATGAGATGATACTGTCAGTTCTTGTGTTAGAAGCCTGTTGAAAAGATTTCCTGGGCAGAAAGAGATGACAGCCATCGATGAAGAGAGGGAAGCAGAGAACAACATCTGCTCTTGCAGCTGCAAAAGTTGCTGACATAGGAGTCAACTGGGAAAGCACTGAATGCTCTGCATTAATTTGTTGGAGGAGTGTGAAGAAGAGTGAAGAATGATGGCAAGCATTTGCAGGACCCAGAACTTCATTCTGTTAGAATTTTGCTATTATTTATGGGAACAGCAGCTCCAATATTGTGTCAGCTGCTTGGAATAATAAAGAGGGTGAAGGACTGAAAAGAGTCTGATGAATCCCTGCGTTCTTGTTTGTCCTTCATTTTTGAAGAGGACCAGTGATGTCACAGATGATGTCTTGACTTGTGTGTGACTTGAATTTAAGTGAGTCAGAGTTGCTCAAAGTTTTCAGCTTTACTCTTTCTTCCAGTCACTGAAGTCTACTGGCAAGACACAAGTCAGGATGACAGGCAATGACCCAGGATGCAATGGAAGACCTTGGTGAAAGTGATTCGACAAAACAGGTAGGGATAATAAATGACGTGGATCTGCAGAGAGACTTAAATACTCTAACCCTGGATATAAGTCTAGGGAGGGATTTGTGTTGTGGTAACAATAGAGTCTGCAGTATACCTGTAGTGTATCTGGAGAAAGTAGCAGTAGAATGTCTGGCAAATCCTATTTAGTACTTTAATGTTCAACGCCATGAGGAAGATAGAATCCTTACGCCCTACTGTCCTGGAACAAAATGTCTTACTAATGACTAAACAAGGCATTTATCAATATCCTATCATGTAGCCAGTACTGTGTACTGGGATGGGGTGGGCTAGACAAGCAAACAAACCAACAAAAACAGTACCAACAAAGAACAAATCCAGTCATCAAAGTCCTAGAATTTTAGAATGACAAGGGAGCTTAGACATTATTTAACCCAGTATTCTCATTTTACATATGAGGAAACTCAAGGTTACAGAGATTGTGACTTATCCAAGATAATTTGCCCTGGCAAAGCTAAGACTCAAATCCATGCAAGTCTTCCTGCTAAGTTCAGACATAGTCCCTGTCCTAGAGGAGCTTATAGGCTACTTAAAGCATATCAGAGCAAAATGTCTAAAACAACTGGATGAAAATTAAAAAGAAAACATATATGGGTTTAGTTGTGTACTACTATAGTCATTTAGAGAAGACAAAGATCATCTTGGAATAAAATAGTCAGAGGAAGCTTCAGAGTGGAGTTATCCTTTGAGGCAGAGCTTGAAGGAAAGGTGTGAAAGAGATAAGAAGATATAATGGGCAATATTTTAGTTAAAGATTAAACCTGGAGCAAAAATGTTAACAATAAAAACAATAATAGTAATTGCCATTTCGTTAATATAGTTAACATTTATGTAGCTTTAAGAGTCACAAAATGATTCTCTCACATCTTGAACCAAGACTAAAGAGTCCACTAACATTTGTTAAACACTCTGTGCCAGGAGTGTTAAATGCTAGGGTTCTGAAAAAAGGGGAAAAATAGTTTCAGTTCTCAATGAGCTCACAGTCTATGGGGAGACAATTTGTAAACAATCATGTATAATCATTATATACATATGCATATGTGTATGTGCATGTGTTTATAAATACACATATACATACATACTTGTATATGTATGCATCTATATGTGTGTATACACACACATTTGTGTGTGCATGCACATGATAAATGGGGGTGGAAGGTCATCTCAGAGAAAAGATACTAAAATATTTTTAAAAAATATTTTATTTTTCCAATTACATTTTAAAACAACTTTAGACATTTTAAAAAAGATTTTAATTCAAATTTCTATCCCTCTCTCCTCCCACCCTGAGATAAAAAGCAATTTGATACAGTTTATGAATGTGCACTCATGTGAAACATTCCCATATAAGTCATTTTGTACAGGAAAACTTGAATTAAGAGGAAGAAAGGAAAGAAGGAAGAAAGGGAGGAAGGAAGGAAGGAAGGAAGGAAGGAAGGAAGGAAGGAAGGAAGGAAGGAAGGAAGGAAGAAAAAGAAAGAAAGAAAGACAGCATGGTTCTGTATATATTCATACAGTGTCAATTCTTTCTCTGGAGGCAGAGAGCATGCTTCATCTTGAGTCCTTTGGGGTTGTCTTGGCTCACTGAATTACTGAGAATAGGTGGTTCATGATAAAATACTGCTGTTACTGAGTACAAGTTCTTGTTCTACTCACTCCACTTTTCATCAGTTCATGTTAATCTTTCCAGGGTTTTCTGAAATCATTCTGCTTGTTCTTTCTTATAGCACAATAAATAGTCCATCACAATGATACTTCACAGCTTGTTTAGCCATTCCCTAATTGATGGGCATATTCTTGGTTTCCAGTTCTAAGCCTCAACAAAGAGAACTACTTTAAATATTTTTGCACAAACTTGTCAGAAAATACAAATATTCACCTTTTGAAACTCATACAAATGGTTCTGGAGCAGTGGAAGATGAGTTCAAACTACTCATTTCAGAGATTTTAAACTTTAAGACTTCAGATGTGTCAGGCATTAAAATTTAAGGAAAGGATAGGTGGAAAGGAAAAGCTAGGAGGACCAAAGACTGTAATCTGGTAGATGACTTGAGAGTGGTGCAGAGAAAATCCGGAGCAGCTCACCTCTTCCCTCATTGGAATCTATATGTTGAGTTATGCTACACAGGTATAGCTGAGCATCATTAGGAACTGCTGTTTCAAAAGGACAGAGGTAAAGTACTGAGGAGCCTAGTAATATCTTAGCACTATCCTGCTAACCACATGAAATTCAGCAACAGAAGTGTCAGAATACCTTGCTTTCCTCCTTTTGCTTTTCTAGGAGTACAAATCCACATATCTCTTGTGTCAACCATTTACTAATGAAGAAGAAGATGAAGGTAACTCAGCTCTTTTGTTCTTGCCTGCTCATCTCACACTTGTAGCAGCAGACTGAACACTTTCTAAATTGCTCTTTCTCTAAAGCACATTATTTTAGGTATTTATCTGTTCATCTATGTATTAAAATTGGAATGGCTATTCAAATCTATGACAATTCTACTTACTTGCATGCTAAGAGTGAGACAGGGAACTGAAAAATGGCAGCACTCAAGGAAAGAAGTAGATTTAAAATACTGGCATTTATTCCTATACAATCCAAGAAATGATGCCAGAGCAAAATTTATAATTGAGAATTCAAAGAAACAAGTATTAAAGGAGATGGCAGTTTACTTAAGGGAGAAAGAAAACAATTTTTGAATTTACATACTCCACCCATACATGTGAGTCCAGTAACAATGGGTGAGAAATCCTTAGGAAGATGCCTACTATTTTTTCCCTTTGCCTTAAAAGTCCATACTGGCTTCTCTATAAAGAAGATGCCACAAAAGAAAAACTGAGAAGAGGTGAGGGGAGCCAAGATGGTGGAGTAAGAAAAAAATTACCATATTATCCTTCAAACAACCATAAAATAATGCCCCCAAACAAGTCCTGGAACAGCAGAACCATAAAAAAAGATGAGGTGAAACAATTATTTAACCCAGGAATCTTGAAAGAGCAGCAAGAAAGGTCTGTTTCACTCTGTTAAAAGTGGAACACAGTTCAGGACAGGACGTATCCAAACAATCCAGCAAAAAGTACCATTTCAGCAAACCAGTGGGAGATGCTGAGCCCTAGTGTGGTGGAGCAGGCAAACACCAACACCAGCCCTCTCCCCTTTCTTCAGCACAGTCCTAGGAAAACAGGCCAACTCTCAGAGGCCAGACCATCATGTGTTTCAGTGCAGCCCTGGGGAAATTCAGAAATGCTCCCCTGGCCTCAGCATATACCATATACTACAACCAGGACCCTGACCCAGTCCCATGCAAGTGCCAGACCCCTATGGTCTAGAATAGTGCCACAAACCCTCAACTTATCCCCTCAGAACAGCACCAGATACAAGAGTCCCTTATGGGCCTCATGGTAACATTAGTGCAGCACTAGGTAAATAGCCTGGGTCTGCAGTCTATGGCACAAAAAGCCTGAGACAAAGTTCCTTCCACCACATAAGAATAGCTCAAATTTAAAAGACAAGAAGAAGCCCAAAAAGATGAGCCAAAAACAACAAAAAAAGAATCTGCCCTTAGAAAGTTATTATGGTACTACAAAGATCAAGACACAAACTCAGAAGGGGACAGCAATGTCAAAATATCTATGGACAAAACTCCAAAGAAAAATGGGAAGTGGTGTCAAGCCCAGAAAGAATTCATGGGAGAGTTCAAAAGGGAGCTTAAAAACAATATAAGTGAGTTAGAAGAAAAATTGCAAAAAGAAATGAGAGTGAAGTAAGAGAATTATGAAAAAAAGAGTCCACATTTTAGAAAAAGAAAACAACTGCTTACAAAGTGTAATGGGCCAAGTAGAAAAAGAGATAGAAAAATTCACTGAAGAAAACAATTCCTTAAAAGTACAATTTTCAGGGATAGCAAAGACAGATACTGAAATATCTCTGAAACCCCTTCAAATACCTTTAAATAATGACTAAACATATTCAAGAGCAGTAGAACCCACAAAAAGACAGAGTAAAAAAAAATTGAGTGCAAGATAACTTACAAGGTCATCAGGAAAGGTCTATTATACCTAATGAGAGTGCAGCACAGTCTAGGTCATGCCAACAAAGCCCAAGTCCCAGAAAAATAGGACCAGGCCTTGGGAGGAATTGAATAAGCAACCTAACATCTACTTCCAAAAGTCTCAGCCTACAGATTGTAAGAGCATTAAACAATTGGTCAGAAGGAGATTATAGTTATTTCCTGGCACTAAGGCAGGGCTCTGTTGCTTTGCCCACACTTGGATCTGAGTTGCAGTCTTGGTTGGCAATGCCAGGGCAAGGAGGATTATTAGCACAGTAGAGCTTGCAGGCACAGTGGAGGTGGGACCCTTATCATGGTTCCAGGCCAGAAAACAGCACTTGTGGTCACTCACAGACCATATATGTAAGGTAGAAGGTATAAGGAGATGGTCTGTGAGTGACCATACCTTATACCATACTCCTCATACCACCTTGAAAAAATTGAAAACTTACAGGTCCCTAGAAATGTATCTGAAAACAGCTGCAAAAAAACCCTGAAGCTTGAACAGTGTGCTCTCCTCCCTGGAGGCAGAGTCCTACTTTAACAGAGTTAAAAGTCAAGTAATAGGCTGAAAATATGAGCAAACAACATAAAAAAAAATTCTGACCAGAGAAAGTTACTATGGGGACTAGAAAGATCAAAACACACACTCAGAAAAATATAACAAAGTCAAAGCTCCAACATTCAAAGCTTCTAAGAAAAATATAAATTGGTCTCATTCCATGAAAAACCTCAAAAAGGATTTTGAAAATCAAGTAAGAGAGATATAGGAAAAAACTAGGAAGAGAAATGAGAGTGATGGGAAAAAATCATGAAAAAATGAGCAAACAAAATGGTAAAGAGTACACAAAAATAAAGAAAATAGCACCTTAAAAACACAGAATGAGGGGCAGGTCCAAGATGGTGAAGCAGCAGCACAAACTTTCTAGAGGGCTCCCAAGACCAGCAAAATACCTGCAAAAATGACTCTAAACAAATTCTGGAGATGCAAAACACACAGATTGATGTAGTGAAGCAACTCTCCAGCAAAAGACATCCTGGAAAGTGGTCAGGATGTGTCTATTGCAATATATTTGGAGAAGAATGCAGTCTAATGTGGGCTTCAAGTGCACAGATAGGACCTAAGCAGGCCTTGGGAGACTAAATCTCTCACAACTGTGGTATTTTCCAGACTTCATGACCCTAAAACACTGAAGATAAATTGGAAGGTCAGTGGGAAAAGCCTGTGGGACCAGTACAGGAGAGTGAATTAGTCTGGCCCTAGCACCAGGGAAACAGGGCACGAGGCTGGAGGAACTCATGGCAGTCACAGTAGCAGCAGGGACAGCTAAAGTCACTGTTTCTGGAGCTCTAAGCTCACACATTGTGGAGGGATTGAGCAGCTGACAATACACTGCCCACCCCCACTGGAAACAGAGAACTATATTGACAAAGAGCTCAAAAGTCAAGAATATGGCTGGGGAAATGAATAAAAACCATAAAAAGAATCACACTATAGAATCTTACTTTGGTGACAAAGAAGAAAAAAGCATGAAAATAGAAGAAACAAAGTGAAAGCTCCTCCATCCAAAACTTCCAAGAAAAATGTAAATTGGTCTGAGGTCATGGAAGAGCTCAAAGGGAATTTTGAAAATCAGTTAAGAGAATTAGAGCAAAAATTGGGAAAAGAAATGAGACCAAGGCAAGAAAATCATGAAAACTGAGTCAACTACTTGCTAAAGGAGACCCAAAAATGCTGAAGAAAATAACATCTTTAAAAATAGACTAACTCAACTGGCAAAAGAGGTCCAAAAAGCCAATTAGGAGAAGAATACTTTAAAAAGTAGAATTGTCCAAATAGAAAAGAAAGTTCAAAAGCTCAATGAAGAAAATCATTCCTTAAAGATTAGAGTGGAGCAGATGGAAGCTAATGCCTTTGTGAAAAATCAAGAAATTAAAAAAACAAAACCAAAGGAATGAAAAAAATAGCAGACAATGTGAAATATCTCATTGGAAAAATAACTGACCTGGAAAATAGATCCAGGAGACACAATTTAAAAATTATGTGACTACCTGAAAGCCATGATCAGAAAAAGAGCCTACATCATCTTTCATGAAATTATTAAGGAAAACTGCCCTGACACTCTAGAATCAGAAGGTTAAATAAACCTTGAAAGAATCTACTGTTTACCTTCTGAAAGAGATCTGAGAAGAAAAACTCCTATGAATATTGTGGCCAAATTCTAGAGTTCCTAAGTAAAGGAGAAAATATTGCAAGTAGCTAGAAAGAAACAGTTTGAATACTGTGTAAATACAATCAGGATAAGACAACATCTAGCAGCTTCTACATTAAGTGATTACAAGCCTTGTAATATGATATTTCAGAAGTCAAAGGAGCTAGGTTTAAAACCAAGAATCACCTACCCAGCAAAACTGAGCATAATACTTCAGGGGAAAATATGGTCATTCAATGAAACTCATTTGAAGCATTCAAGACTTTCAAGTATTCTTGATAAAAAGACTAGAGCTGAATAGAAAATTTAACTTTCAAACACAAGGATTAAGAGAAGCATGTAAAGGTAAAAAGGAAAGAGAAATCACAAGGGATTTACTAAAGTTAAACTGCTTACAGTTCTAGATGGAAAGACAATATTTGCAACTCTTGAGACTTTTCTCAGTCGTTGGGTAGTTGGAGAGATTACGTACAAAAAGAGAGAGGGCACAGGGTGAGTTCAATAGGAAGGGATGATATCTAAAAAAATAAAATTAAGGTGTGAGGGGGGAATTTATTGGAAAGAATAAGGAAGAAATGGAATGGGGCCAACTATCTCTCATAAAGAGGCAAGAAGAAAGATTTTTCAATGGAGGGGAAAAGTGGGGAGATGAGAGGGTAAAAGTGAAGCTTACTCTTACCACATTAGATTTAAGGAAGGAATAACATGCCTACTGAATTTGGTATGAACATGTAACTTATACTACAGGAAAGTAGGACTGAAGGGGATAAATAGGGTGTGGGGTGGATGATAGAAGGGAGGGCAAATGGGAGGCGGGTGTAATTAGAAGTAAACACTTTTGGGGAGGGACAAGGTCAAAAGAGAGACTAGAATAAATGGGTGGCAAGGTAGGATGGAAGGAAGCATAATTAGTCTTTCGCAACATGACTTTTAGGGAAGTCTTTTGCATAACTACACATGTACAATCTATTTTGAATTGCTTGCCTTCTCAGTGAGAATGGATGGAGAGAGAGGAAAGGAGAGAAATTGGAACTCGATTTTTAAAAAATGAATGCTAAAATTTATTTTTACATGCAATTGGGAAATATGAAATACTGGTAATTGGATATAGAAATCTATCTTGCCCTGCAAAAAAATAGAGGAGATGGGGATAAAGGAAGGAAGGAGTGTGAGAGAAGGGAGGGTAGATTGGGGGAAAGGGAAATCAGAATGCATGATGTCTTGGGGAAGGGAGAGATGGGGAGAAAATGTGGAACTCAAAACCTTGTAGAAATAAATACTGAAACTAAAAATGAATAAAATTTTAAAGAAGTAAACAAAAAGGAGGGGAGGAGCCAAGATGGTGGAGAAGAAAGACTGACATGTGCTAGCTCCGAATTCACAGCCCATAAAATTCCTGTAAAAAGAACTCCCCACAAATTCTGGAGCAGTACAAGCCACGCAGCAATGCAGTGGAGGAGATTTTTGTTCCACAGAACCCTGAAAAACTGACCCCAAAGGTCCCTCGTGCTCCGGACATTGGAGCCCAGCCCTGCCTGCATGGCCCCAAGAGGAACAGATCCAAGCAGGCTTCAAGGACGGAACCTCCAGCAGCCGCGAAGCAGCCTCCACCCACATGTGCTACAGGTCAGTGACAAAGACTTCTGGGCTGGCTGAAAAGGGAGCAGGGTGTCTCCATAATTCAGGCCCCCTCGGGAGGCAGTGGCAGAGGCAGCGGCAGAGGCAGTGGTGGCCAGGGGCTCCTGGAGCAGGAAGGACCTCAGATCCATTACTGAAGATCTCCCCATAAACCCCCTGACAGAACTGAGCCTGGGAGGTGGCCCTGCCCCAATCTGAGAACCTGAATTTAATCTTACCCTGAATAGTAGCCCCACCCACCACTGAAAGCCCTGAGGCTGGGGAGCAGCATTTGAATCTCAGACCTCGAGCTCTAGCTGGGGATCTAGGTGGGGGTGGAGAGGAATCTCAGAAGTCACTTACCCATCAAGGGTAGGTGGGAAATGCCCAGAAAAGGGAAAAAAAATAAAACCATAGAAGGTTACTTTCTTGGTGAACAGATGTTTCCCCCTTTCCTTTCCGAAGAGGAAGAACAATGCTTACCATCAAGGAAAGACATAGAAGTCAAGGCCTCTGTATGCCAAACATACGAAATAGATATTCAATGGGCTCAGGCCATGGAAGAGCTCAAAAAGGATTTTGAAAATCAAGTTAGATAGGTGGAGGAAAAACTGGGAAGAGAAATGAGAGAGATGCAAGAAAAGCATGAAAAGCAGGTCAACACCCTGCTAAAGGAGACCCAAAAGAATGCTGAAGAAAATAAAACCTTGAAAAATAGGCTAAGTCAATTGGCAAGAGAGGTTCAAAAAGCCAATGAGGAGAAGAGTGCTTTCGAAAGCAGAATTAGCTAAATGGAAAAAGAGGTTCAAAAGCTCACTGAAGAAAATAGTTCTCTCAAAATTAGAATGGAACAGATGGAGGTAATGACTTTCTGAGAAACCAAGAAATCACAAAACAAAACCAAAAGAATGAAAAAAAAAATGGAAGATAATGTGAAATATCTCATTGGAAAAAAACTGACCCAGAAAATAGATCCAGGAGAGACAATTTAAAATTATGGGACTACCTGAAAGCCATGATCAAAAAAAGACCCTAGATATCATCTTTCATGAAATTATCAAGGAAAACTGCCCTGAGATTCTAGAACCAGAGGGAAAAATGAGTATTCAAGGAATCCATCGATCACTGCCTGAAAGAGATCCAAAAAGAGAAACTCCTAGGAACATTGTGGCCAAATTCCAGAATTCCAAAGTCAAGGAGAAAATATTGCAAGCAGCCAGAAAGAAACAATTCCAGTATTGTGGAAATAAAATCAGGATAGCACAAGATCTAGCAGCTTCTACATTAAAGGATCGAAGGGCATGGAATAGGATGTTCCAGAAGTCAAAGGAACTAGGACTAAAACCAAGAATCACCTACCCAGCAAAACTGAGTATAATACTTCAGGGGAAAATATGGTCTTTCAATGAAATAGAGGACTTTCCAGCATTCTTAGTGAAAAGACCAGAGCTGAAAAGAAAATTTGACCTTTAAACACAAAAATGGGAAGAAGCATGAAAAAGCAAACAGCAAAGAGAAGTCATAAGGGACTTACCAAAGATGAACTGTTTACATTGCTTCATGGAAAGATAATATTTGTAATTCTTAAAACTTCTCAGTATCTGGGTAGTTGGTGGGATTACACACACACACATACATGCACACACACATACACGTGTGAGTGCACACACACATGCACGCACACCCAGAGACAGAGAGCACAGAGTGAACTGAATAGGATGGGATCATATCTTAAAAGAAATTGAGGTAAATGGTGAGACAGAAATGTAGTGGGAGGAGAGGGTGAAATGGAATGGGGTAAATTATCTCTCATTCAAGAGGCAAGCAGGAGACTTTTTAGTGGAGGGAGAAAGAGGAGAGCTGAGAAAAAAACATGAAGTTTACTCTCATCACATTCGTCTAAAGGAAGGAATAAATGGCACACTCATTTTGGTATGAAAACCTATCTTACAATACAGGAAAGTGGGGGAGAAGGAGATAAGCAGTGTGGGGGGATGATGGAAGGGAGGGTAGTGGGAGGAGGGAGCAATTTGAAGTCAACATTCTTGGGGAGGGACAGAATCAAGAGAGAATAGAAACAATAGGGGGCAGGATAGGATGGAGGGAAATATAGTTAGTCTTACAAAACACGACTATTATGGAAATCATTTGCAAAACTACACAGATATGACCTATATTGAATTGCCTGCCTTCCCAAAGGGAATGGGTGGGGAGTGAGGGATGGGGAGAATTTGGAACTCAAAGTTTTAGGAACAACTGTTGAGTATTGTTGTTGCTACTAGGAAATAAGACATACAGTTAATGGGGAATAGAAAGTCATCTGGCCCTACAGGACAAAAGGGAAGATGGGGACAAGAGAAGGGAGGGATGATAGAAGAGAGGGCAGATTGGTGATAAGGAAAATTAGATTGCTCGGTGTATTGGGGTGGGGGGAGGGGACAAATGGGGAGAAAATTTGGAACCCAAAATTTTGTGAAAATGAATGTAAAAAGCTAAATAAATAAATTTATGTTAAAAAACAAAAAAGCTAACAAAAAGACAAGACAAAATGCTAAAAAATAAGTCCAAAAAGGCCAGTAATAAGAAGAATGCTTTAAAATACAGAATTGGCCAAATGTGAAAACAGCACAACAATTCAGAGAAGGAAAAACTCTACCTACTCTACTCTCCTTTTTAAAAAGTAGAATTGAGCAAATGGAAGCTAATCACTTAATGACAAATTAAGAAATAACAAAACAAAACTAAGAATGAAAAAAAGAGAAGATAATGTGAAATATCTCATTGGGGAGAAAAAGTTTTCTTGAAAATATATCCTGGAGAGGTAATTTTACAATTATAATGGACTACCTGAAAGCCATGACCAAAAAATAAAAGGAGGTTAGACATTACCTTTCAAGAAATTATCAAGGAAAACTGCCCGGATTTTCTAAAACCAGAGGGTAAAATAGAAATTGAAAGAATCCACCAATCACCTCTTAAAAGAGATCTCAAAATGAAAATGTCCAGGAATAGTATAGCCAAAATGGAGAGACCCATGTCAATGAGAAAGTATTGCAAGTAGGCAGATATAAATAATTCAAATTTGGTGGAGCCCCAACTTCTAAATCTGGATAAAACCAGATTTAGAAGCTTCTGTATTAAAGGATCAGAATGCTTAGAATATGATATTCCAAAGGGCAAAGGAACTAAAATTACAGCCAAGAATCACCTAGCCAGAAAAAACGGAGTATAATTCTTCATGGGGAAATTAAATGGACGTTCAGTGCTTTCAGGCTTTCTTGAAGAAAAGACCAGAGTTAATAGAACATTGAATTTTCAAATACAAGACTCAAGGGAAACATAAAAAGAAAAACAATAAAGAGAAATCATAAGGGACTTAACAAGGTTGAACTGTTTATATTCCCATATGCGAAGATGATACTTGTAACTCATATGACATTTATTATTATTAGGGAAGACAAGAGTATATATAGATAGAGGGCATAGGTGTTTGTTGAATGTGAAGGGATGAGATGTAAAAAAAAAATAAAATTAGGCGGTAAGAGAGGAATGAACTGGGAGAGAGGGAAAAGGAGGGACAGAATGGGGTAAATTATCTTACATAAAAGAGACAAGAAAATCTTTTACAGTGGAAGGTAGGTGGGGTGGTAGGTAAAGGAGGATTGAGTGAACCTTATTTTCATCAGAGCTGACTCAAAGAGGGAATAGCATACACACTCAACTGAGTATAGAAATGTATTTTACCCTGCAGGAAAGTAGTAGTGGAAGAAGATAAGAGAAGTGTGTGTGTATGTGGTATGGGGCGGGGGTGTATGACAGAACTTATGGCAGATTGAGGGAGGGGTCAGTCAGAAGTAAAACACTTTTGAAGAGTGGCAGAGTCAAAGAAGAGAGTTTAGAATAAATGGGATGGGGAATAGAATGGGGGGAGAATAGGATGTAGTAACTGTGGAAAAAATTTTGAAGCAAAGTTCTCTTAATAAAGACCTCATTTCTCAAGCATATAGACAACTGAGTCAAATGTATAAAAATAAGAGCGATTCCCCAGTTGACAAATAAGTTTCCAGATGAAGCTATAAAAGTTATCTCTAGCCATGATTGGAGAAATGAAAACTAAAACAATTCTGAGTTACTACCATGTACCTATGATTGAATAATAGGATAGAAAAGGAAAATGACAAATGGTGGAGGGGATGTGGGGGGAAATGGGGCATTAATGTACTATTGGTGGAGTTGTGACTTGATCCAAATATTCTGTAGAGTAATTTGGAACGATGCCCAAAGGGCTATAAAACTATGGTTTCCCTTTTACCTAGCAATACCACTACTAGTTCTGCATCCCAAAAGTGATTTAAAAAAAGGAAAAGGTCCTATACATGCAAAAAATATTTATAATAGTGTGTTTTTTTCTGGGAGTAAAGAATTAGAAATTGAGAAGATGCCTATCAATTGGGGAATGGCTATCCAAGTTGTGCTATTTGATTGTGATGAACCCAGGAAGTTCATTGATGGCTTGTTCAATTTCATTTTTTAGGACTGGGTTATTTAAGTATTTTACTTCTTCTATTAATCTGGATAATTTGTAATTTTGTAGATACTCATCTACTTCATTTAGATTATTAAATTTATTCCATACAATTGGGCAAGAAATCTAACAATTTTCTTATTTTCCTCTTTACTGATGGTGAATTGGCTCCTTTATTTTTTGATGCTATTTTGCCCTGTAATTCATTCAATTTCTCCTTCAAAAATTTAGATGCTATATCATTTGGTGCATATACATTTACTAGTGATATGACTTCATTGTATATACTACTTTTCAGCAAGACATAGTTTCCTACCTTATCTCTTTTAATTAGCTTTAATTTTGGTTTTTCTGTGTCTGAGATAATAATCGTTACCCCATTTGCTTCAGTTGAAACATAATAGGTTCTCCTCAGTAAATTTTTGTATAGCTTTCCCCATGCTATTGACACTTTTTTCATGGTTCTTGTGCATTTCTCTCATTTCTTTTTTCCAATTTTTTCTCCACCTTCTCTAATATGCTTTTTAATATCCTTTTTAAACTTTTCCAGGAATTTTTTTTGAGCATGAGACCAAATCACATTTTTCTTTGAGCCATGTAGTCATTTTGATAATATTGTTCTCTTCTAAGTTTTTGCCTTGCTCCTCCCTATCATTATAGTAACTTTCTATTGTCAAGCTAATTTTTTTTTTTATTTTTGCTCATTTATCTGCCTTTTTTTTGGTAACTTGGTGTTTTTATGTGAGAGTTGGGCTCTGATCTTGCACTATTCTAAGGTTTTAGTACTGGGAGTCCGGCTTTCGTGTGAACTTTCACTGAGCTTCAGGGCTTAGCTGCCTGGTTTCTCTAGAGGGTAGGCTTCACTTCTAGTTTGTACTTGGGGGTAGGTCCTGTCTGTTGAGCCCCTCTGGGTGTAAGGTTTAGATGTTGGCCTGCTCTAAGGGTGAGGCCTTGTTGCTGGGTTGCTATGGTAACAGAGTCTTTCTGGTGGCTGGCCCTATAGGAGGGATCTTGTTGCTGGTCTGCCCCAAAGGTGGTGCCTTACTGCTGTGTTGCTATGGAAATAGAGTATCTCTGTTCCTAGACCCCAGAGGTAGGGTCTCACTGTTACCCAATCCCTGGGAAGGATTCTACTACTGGTGAGAAATGGTGTCAAGACCTCAATGGTGGCTTGTGCCAGGGGATGGGATCAATGGGGTAGGACTTTGCTGTGCTGCATAGACTACTTACTTGTGTAGGGGGTTGCTGGTTTGCAGGAGGGTCTGGCCTCCCTGCAGGATTGCCTTAGGCTTGGAGACTTGCTACTGTGAGGTTGACTGCTGTTGCTCCTGCTCTTGGACCTAATTCCCCTCCTACCCCAGTGAGGTAGATCTTCCCTGCCATGCTGGTAAGTTGCTTTCCTGTTCCTAGATAAATTCCCTTGCAGGTTTATGTTTGTTTGTAGGAGAACTGGCACCAGAAGTCAGCATCCAAATTTTTAAAGAAGTTAAGTGAGTTACAGGTTCATGACCAAATAAGAAAATACAAGCCATTATCCATTTGACAATGAACAGGCAATTTTTAGATGAAAAATATCAAAGTTATCTATAGGCATATAGAAAACTGTTATCAATAACTTTTGATTAGTGAAATTCAAATTAAAACAATTCTGAATCCTGCCTAACACATGTCATATTGGTTAAAATGACAAAAAAGGGAAAATGACAAATGTTGGGAAAGTGGGAAAGTTGGGTCACTTCTTGGTAGGGTTGTGAGCTGATGTAATCATTCTGGAATTATGCCCAAAGTTCAACCAAACTGTGCAAACTCTTTGATCGAGCAATAGCACTACTAGACCTCTATCCCAAAGACTTCATAAAAAAGGGGCAAGGCCCTAACTGCGCAAAAATCTTGATAGCAGCCCTTTTTGTAGTTGCAAATCACTGGAAATTGAGGAGATGCCCATTAATTAGGGAGTGGCTGAACAAGTTGTGGTATATGAATGTAATGGAATACTATTGTGCCATAAGAAATGGTAAGCAGACAGATTTCAGAAAAACCTGGAAAGATTTGTATGAATTGATGCAAAGTGAAATTAGCAGAACTAGTAAAACCATGTACACAATATCAACAATATGTGATGATCAACTATGAATGACTCAGTTCTTCTCAGCAAGATAATGATTCAAGAAAAGTACAAGTAACTCACAAAGGAAAATGGCATCTACCTCCAAAAAAACCTGATAGATTCTGAATGCAGATTGAAGCATGCCATTTCACTTAATTTATTCTTTGTCGTATTTTTTTCCCCTTTTGATCTGATTCTTCTTTCACAGCTGTCACTAATATGGAAATATGGTTTATGTGATACCACATTATAACCTCTATCAAATTGCCTACTATTTTAGGAATAGGGGAAGGAGGGAGAATTTGTAACTCAAAATTTTGTAAAAATTAGTGCTAAGAATTGAAATGTAATTGGAAAAAATAAAATAATACTAAAACTTAAAAAAAACCCACTAACGATATGAAAAAAAGTATATGTGTGTGTGGTGGGATAACACATAGCTAGGTCCTTGCCTGAGTAGATGACTACAGATCATCTACCAATGCTTGCTCATGCTATCTGGTAATTATATTTCCTGTGACCGGAAGTAGTAGTCCTAGAATATGAGAAAGTATTAAAGGGAAAAATGGTAGTTACTTTTCTATTAAATAGGCCAAAGAGCATTAGCTGCAAATAAATACTTTTATAAAATCACTTTTTCCATTAGCAAAAATGTATTTTATCACCCTCCCCTTTTCTCTTCCACATGAAAATGGGGAAAAAAAACACAAAAGCCTGGTGACAAAATATGAGTAGTTAAGCAAAACAAATTCCTGAATTGTCCCTGTCCAAAGAAAAATACATGCTCCATTCTGCATCCTGAGTAAATCAGACATCACCTCTATGTCAGAAGGTAAATAGAATGCTTTATTATTGGTCTTCTAGAGTCTTTGTAGGTCTTTGTATTAATCAGAGTCATTCATTCTGCTCATGCAAAATTTTGATTCTCAAATGTATCCTATGACCTACGGTCCATAAACCTTTAAAGTCTTGAAGACTTACCTAAAAAGAATATTCTCTTTGGCTCATTTTCACCTTTGCTGAGCATTTAGTCCAGAAAATCACTAAGTACAGCTTGTAGGTAACTCATGTCTATATTTCCAAAAATGCAATTGTAATCCTTGTTTTCATTTCTTCAAAGGACATTTACACTTGGGAATAAAAGTTCTGATGCTTGAAATAGAAATCTTTGACACATTTTGACCCATGGGCTAAAGAGTGTGCAAGGCTTAATTGTTTCCCCACACCTGGAGGTACAACTACCACAAGATGCAGTGAGAGTTTCAAGAGCAAGAAGTGGTACATGAACATTGTGCACAGAAACAAGAACATTATGAGATGCTGAATTTTGATAGACTTCACTCTTCTCAGCAATGCAATGATCTAAGACAATTTCAAAAGACTCTTGATGGAAAATGCTTTCCACATCCAGAGAAAGGACTATAGAGTTTTCATACAGATTGAAGCATGCTATTTTTTTCTATCTCATACTTTTTTCTTTTGTTCTGATTCTTCTTTCACAACATGGCTAATGTGGAAATATTTTAATGTGATTGTACTTGTACAACCTCTATCAGATTGCATGTCTTCTTGGGGAGGGGGACAGAAGTAGGAAGAAAAAATGTGGAACTCAAAATCTTATAAAAGTGAATGTCGAAAATTTAATTAATTAATTAATGAAAAAACAAAAACAAGAAGTGAGCAAGTGTACAAGGGAGCAAGTAACTCCATGGCATAAAAGTGCTGCTCAAGAAAGCATACAAGGGCCAGATCAAGCAGCCTACTGCTGTAGCTGCTAACACATGCAGTTACATTCCAAGGTCAGAGAGGTCATTATGGTCATAATGAACATAAAGATTTGATTGATTTGGTCCAGCAAAAGTGAAGGATGAGGAAAAGAGTAAAGAAAGATGACAAACTGTGATTAGGGTAGAGCAGATTCAATCTCCATTGTGACCATCACTGCTATGTTCACTGAGACCAGACAGCACAGCCTTGGCAAGGAGAATGGTGACTTTTCACCAACTGAGAATCTGTACAGATGAGATATGTCTTGTCTCCCTACTCCCCTTCCTTCTATACAAAATGGTGGCTGTCCAATATAAAAAATTCCTGTTCTTAAAAGCTTTTTATACACAATTCCTGACTTAATTAGTATTTTAATGACAACATCCTTTAGATAAAGATATGATTGATCATAAACACTTTTACTTGTGTGTTTCAATATTTCTGAAAGGGCAGTTGAAAGAGAGAGAAACATTGACTGATGAATCATCAGTGAATTTGGAAGTTTAGGAATCTTGAAACAAAATTATGTTGATTGAGAAGTTTAATAAACATCGCAATGTTGATGTATCTGGGTCTTGGGGTTTTGTATTAGGTGAAACTGTATCTGTTGTCATTGATATTTGGTAAGATTGGATGTTGTAAGGTTGTACTATTTCTCTCTATTGATTCTGCCATACAGTCATGTATGTGGAGCAAAACCCTTCCACAAGCATGAAGATAAAGACAGCAAACAGACATGCATAATGTCCAAGGGAATAAAGAGTTATTTCTACTGTACTTGTAATTCCAACACTCTAAAAAAGTAGTCTTGAGGAAAGAGTGAATAATCTTCTCTCCATCTTTCATCTTCAACCAAACAAACCTCCAAAACCAGATGGCATAGAGGCTACGTAGGTAATAGAGTTCCCAGGTCTTGTATAGCACTCATCTAGTGATGATGTAACATGTGACAATGGGCACACGATAGCTTTTATTAATCTCACAGGAAATACAGGAAACACAAAAGACTAATAAGAACACAAAAAACAAGTTCAGATATTATTTAAAGAAACATAAAACAGCCCATAAATAGTCAAAGAAATTCTCATGAAATCTTAGATCTAGAGAAAGAAGGGACCTTAGATTCCTCTAGCTCAAGCCCACCAAGGAAATTGAAGTTCAGAGAAGACATTTGCCTTCAACCAACCAATTAACATTTATTAAGTACCCACTATTTGCCAGGCACTAGGTTAAGTACTGGGGATATGAAAAGAGGCAAAAATACCCCCCAAAAAACCCCAAAACTAGTTCCTGCCTTCAAAAAGCTTGCATCCTAGTGGGGTAGAAAACATGCCAACAAACATATGCAAAGAAAGCTATATGCATGATAAGTAGGATATAATTAAGAGGAATTAGGAGGGATTGAAAACGTAGATATCAGGATTTTAGAGGGACTTAAAGAAGCCAAGAAGATCAGCAGTCAGTGTGAAGGAACACGAGTGTTCCAGGCATGGGGGACAGTTAGACATAGAGGGTCTTGTTCATGAGACAGTCAGGAAGCCAGTGTCACTGGATCGATGTTTATGTGTTGGGCAGAAAGGTTTAATAAAACTGGAAAGGTAGGAGGGAGCTACATTGTGAAGGATACTGAATGCCAAACAAAATTTTTATTTGCTCTTAGAGGCAATAGAAAACCTTTTGAATTTATTGAATTGGGGTGGGAGTGGGGACACTGTGTGAGATGATGGGACCTGAGTTTCAGGAAAATCACTTTAGCAGCTGAATGGAGGACAGATTGTACTAGATTGCAGACCCATCAGCAGGGTAGGGCAATAATCAATTCTGAGGTGATAAGGGCCTGCATCAGAGTGTTGACAGTGTTAGAGAAATGAAGGGGGTATATTTGAGAGATGTTATGAGGGTGAAATTAGCAGGCCTCGGCAAAAGCTTGCATATGATGGGTAATAGATAATGAGGGATTCAGGATGACTTGTAGGATGTGAGACTTGGACACTTAAAGGATGTGTTGCCCTTTTCAGTAAAAGGGAAGGTAAAAGGTAAGTAGAGTTTAGAGGGAAAAAATGAGTTCTGTTTTGGACGTACTGAGTTTAAGATTTCTACTGGACATGTAGTTTGAGATGTCTGAAGAGTAGCTGACGATATGAGATTGGAAGTCAGTGGAGAGATTGAGGCAAGAAAGATAGATTTGAGAATCTTCAGCAGAGCAATGGTCTTACCTGTAGAAGCTGATAATGTTAAGTGAAGTAGTAGGGAGGGAGAAGAGAAAAAGATCCAGAAAAGAACCCTGAGGAAAATGTATAGAATGGGATGGCATTATCTGGAGGATGATCTAGCAATGGAAACAGAGGAGGAGTCAGGTACTTTGGAGGAGAACAAGGAGAAAATGGTCACCCCAAAACCAAGAACTGGGAGTGTTGAGGAGCAAAGCATGATCACCAATGGGAAAGACCGCAGAGAGGTCAAGGAGAATGAGGATTGAGGAAGGGCCTTTGGACTTGGCAACTAAAAGATCATTAGTAACTTTAAACAGAACAATTTCAGTGGAATGATAAGGTCAGAAAACAAATTGTGAGAGGTGAAGAAGCACGGGAGTGAATAGAGAGTGGAGGCAGTTATTATGGTCAACTTTTTTGAGTAACTTCACTGAAGAATACAGAAGATATATAGGATAGTAGTTTTCAGGAATAGAAGCATCAAGGGAGGATTTTTTTTCAGGATAGGGGAGGCATGGGCGTGTTTGTAGACAGTAGGAACTGAGCTACTGGAGAAGAAGAGATTGCAAATAAATGAAAGAGAATGACAGAGAAGGTAATCTGTTGAAGGAGATGAGGTAGAATACGATCTCTTGAACAAGTAGAGATGTTAACCTTGGTAAAGAATAAGGCTACTTCATCATTTGAAACAGGTGAAAAAGGGGAAAGTGGAAGAAGGTACCTCACTGATAGGAGATGAGAAAAAAAGAGAGGCGAGTGAATTCATGGCTTATAGTCTCATTTTGTTTTCTATAAAATATGAGGCAAGTTTCTCAGCGGAGAGACTGGGGGACATAGTAAGTAATACAGTTAGAATTCAAACCTGGATCCTTTGATTACAAATCCAACACTTTCTCCTCCTCAGTTTTCTAGCAATTTTCCATAGATTCCTCAGATTCAGCAGTCTCAACGCCACTCAGTAGTTTATATTTCCTTTAAAAAGGGACTGAACTTTGTTTTGTCAGTAGGGCAATATGTTCGTAGCCAGATGAATCCATCTCTTAGGTTCCCAAATGATGTCTCCCCAACCCCACTCATAGATGTGAGCCACTTTGTTATTTGCACTCTCTGGAAGGGGAATGCATTGGAACTGTTAGACACACAACCTTATTCCCAACAAGCCCATAGAGAGTTAATGACTCACTATAATTTATGGAATTATGTGGTGGCAAGGTCAGATTTCTTTGTACCCTGATGCCATTTAGTATCTCTTCTTCCTCTCAGTGCTGGAGGTATATGTGTGATCTTCATTACTCAAAGAGGAATATAACTTGAAAAGTTCCCCTTCTCTGGATAAAAGAACAGATCCTTAAACTTGCAAAGTTAAAAGTCTTTTGCATAAGTATTAAGGCTATTACTAGCCAAAAAATCTCTCTTCTCTTGTTTGGCGGCTAGATTCTAATACAAAGTCTAGAGAATCTTTTTTTTCCTAGCTAGGCTGAATTTCAGATTCTAAAAATTGGGGTTACCAGAGAAGCAATCCTCAGGAATTCTTCCAGAAATCTGGGGTTCAGGAACTCACATCGTGAGTTGCCTCTGTTATGAGATGGCCATCTACATCTGAAGGTATGCTTGATAACCCCAGAAGCTAACATTATCTAAGAAATCTCCTTTCTCTGCAAGTCAATCCAAACATCTTGATTTCCTGTAATATGAGTAACATAATAAAAAATTACACCATTCTGTTGTTCTTATCTTCGCTTTTTGTTTAAAATATGTAATTTCCTAAGTGTAAAGTCCTGGCATGGAAACCTGCTCTAAGGATAAGAATCTGTCACTAGCAGTTTTACAAAGTTGTTTAGAGGTACTGAGAGATTAAGTGTCTTTCTCATAATCATGTAGCAGATATGTGTTAAAGGCCACGCTGGAACTCATTCCTTCCTGTCAAAAGAACAAACTGTTTTTCAACATTTTTTTATGCTTTTAGTTGAATTTTTTTTCTATTAACTAACAACTAGGTTTGAAAATTGGTTAGCCCCTACATTTATGGAATGAATGGATTGAACAAGAAGTGAGGAATATGAACACTTGCGTATAATTAGGCAGCTTTCGCATTAATCCTTTACAATTCTCTGGTAATGACCAGACCTTGATTTCCTTCAATATTGCTTAGAACCAAATAACACAGAATTCTTTAACAAAGAAAAAAAAATCTCTCCACCTGTAGGAATAGATTCCATTTCCTTTTGGGAATGTGCAGGCTGGCATCAAAATCCCATGAGTTGTTTCCCTCAGTAGCCATGACTTATCTTTACTCTAATTAAAGAATTGCATTTCCTTACTCTCCAGCTCCTTTGTTCTGTCCTATTTGATTTAGAGATCCCCGGCTTGCCCATAGCTTAGCTCTGGTTTCATTTGAAGTTAAAAATCTGTCTGTCATAGCATCTCATTGAAACTTATCCATGACTCCGTACTCAGCCTCTCCCTCACTCAGGGAGGTGATTACTTAGAGAGCTTCAGCTTTTGTCTGGTTAATAGATGCCTAAAGAAAAGATCATGCGCAAGTCATGCCACACAGAGCCATTGCAAACCTACATGATCTTGTTTTTCTAACAAGAAAGAAATCAGTTTCCCTAAGAGAGAGAGACAGTGATAGAGGGAAAGAGAGAGAGAGAGAGACAGAGACAGAGAGATGGAGCAAGGAGGTGGCACAGAGACAGAGAAAGAGAAACAGAGAGCTTCCTGCTTTGCACCAAGATCAAGCTGTTAGAAGTCCATGTGCAATTGATTTCATAACACTCTAGATTAGCTTTCTTTGAACACAGACTTACTTCCACAGAAAGATTTTTTTTATATTTTAAAAACCATATTCTTCTTTGCACAGAACATAACATCTTAATTATTGGATTTCTGAGCCTGTACTGTAGAAGACACTGAAATGTTACATATTGTTAGGAAGACAAAATAATATCAGCTCAATCTGTACACTTAGGGAGCTTACAGTCTAGTTGGGAAGATGTGGCACGTGCACAGGAGATGATAAGCAACCACATAAAACCTATAAGATGAAAGCTTCATGAATCATACAGACAATAAATACTATAGAAGTCTAGTAGATGGAGAAATTGCAATAAATTGGAAAAGAAAGCTTTGCAAAATATATGGAACTTAATCTGGGCCTCAGGGACATTGAAGAAGTTCTTTTAGACCCTAGAGTTCATAATAAGAGCAGTGGGAAATAAGACTAGAAAAGTACAGATAGGATGGAGCCTTGAGTGACAGAATTTTTAATTTGGACTTTATCCTCCAAACAATAGGGACTTCATTCTGCTTTACAACAATGTTATATGAGTGTCATTTAATACCCATGTGACTATGAGTAAATCACTTCACATCTTAGATTCTCAGTGTCCTTACCTGTAAATTGAGAACATTTGCTCAAATGACCTGGAAGGCACCCGTTAGTTCTGTTAGCCTAGGATTTTGTGGTTCTAGTGTAGAAATGTGCCCTCAACCATGTTTTCATCAGTTGATATTAACATCTTCTGTAGCAGTCTTCCAAAACAAAGGGCAGCAATTTCCATCACAGCACCAGGCACTAATTCTTCCCATATGTTTTAAAGTTAACTAAAGAGAAATAGAAATGTATAAGTCAGTTAAGTGAACAAGGAGTGAAGAAAAGCAATGAGAATGCCAGGAGAAAGAGGCACATGAGAGAGCTTTTCCGTGATGAATTGGTTATAACCATGAGATTTATGGGTGTGGGCAGTAAATGCCCATGCGGATCATAGTTGGTAAGAATAATGATAATATACTCATTAGGGATGCCATCAAAGGATGCATTAATAGCAAATCTGATTCTACAGATGGAGAAATGTATTTGAAAAGTGGAGCAGTATACAGTGTATTTGGTGAATTACCAAGGAAAATGAGAAAGATACTAGAGGGAGTTTGTAGACAAGTCAAGGATAGAGAATGTATACAAACTGTTTTAAAATTAAAAAGTTGGTAATGAACTTCACTGTGCCTGGTAAGAGCCATTCCCTGTAGGAGAATCACCTTTCCAACTGGGTTACAGACACAGAGCTACACTCTTTATGTCATAAAAGAAAGAATGTTGACTTTAGGACTACAGGACATGAATGGATTTGCATTTCTGCTACTTACTATATATGTGACCTTAGAAAAGTAACTTAAACTTTCTGAGTCTTATTTTCCTTTTGTGTAAAATAAGAGCATTGGAAAACATGACTTTTAAATTCCCTTTTAGTTCCTGTCCCTCCCAGTGTGATTATATATATATATATATATATATATATATATATATATATATATATACACACACACACACACACACACACACACACATCTATTCATTTATTTATTTATTTGTTTGTTTGTTTATTTATTTATTTATTTTCTATTAAATGGGCCATCCTGCTGACTACTTTTTAAAGAGGTCTTTTCACTGAATGGGCATTATTTCACTTCAAGTGAATCCCTGAAGAGGCCTTACCCTAAGAGGCCAAGGTCTTCCATTGCATCCTAGGCCATCTCCAGTCATCCTGATGAATATCTAGTCTCTGGATCCAGATGACTCAGGAGGAAAAAATGAGGCAGGTGACCTTGCACAGCCCTCCCTCACTCAAAACAAAGTCAAGTGCAAGTCATGTCATCATTTCTCTGATGTCATGGTCTTCTTTGAAAATGAAAGACGAACATAACAACCACAAAGCAATATCTAATTCCCCCATCTTTGGTATAATATTGTGGCCTACTTTTCCAAAAATCACTAACTCACAATGAATTACTCTCTTTACCTTACTCCCTTATCTCTTGTCCTTTGAGGAAATTTGGCTCATCAATGGTTCCCTTCCTATCTAGAATTTTGTTTCTCTATCTCCCTTCAACTTACACATCTCCCATATACTTAAAAAAATATACAACAATTTTGACCCTTTGAGAGACCATCCAATCTTCATTCTTCTTCCCTCCCTCATTACTAAACTTCTGGAAAGACTCTACATTCGTTGCTTTTACTTCCTCATCATCTAGTCCCCTTTCATATCTTTACAGCTGCTGAGTCTGTGTCCTGTCCCTGACATTCTATTGAAACTTCTCTCTCGAAGGGCAGTAAGAATCTCTTAACTGTCAAAACCACTTTCTTTTGTTTTGCTAGTCCTTGTCCTCCCTGTCTGCTCTTTGACATATGGCCATGTTGGGATCTGTCTTTCTTGATACTCTCACTTCTAAGTTTTTGGATATTCATATTTGGCCATTACTTCACCTAACATTCTCACCATTCTTCTTAGCTCCTTTCAGCGGCTTCTACTCTAAAAGCATAGGTCTTCCCAAAACAGAGTCCTCAACTTTCTCTTCTTTTCTTATGTGCCCTCTTTTACCTGCCTTGTCTTCTACCAGCATGGCATAGTGGGAAGACCATTAGACTTGAAGTAAAAAACATCTGGGTTTGATTTCTGCCTCGTGCAGTGGCCAAGTCACTTACTTTTTGTTAGTCTCAAATTCCTTAATCGGCAAAATGAGTATGATAGGCCAAACTTCACAGAATTGTTGAAAAGATTAAGTAAGAAAACATACACACTCTTCAAAGTTTGAAGTGTTATATAATTACTAGGTATTAATGTTATTACTATCATTATCATCATTATTATTAACACAGCTTCAATTTTTACCTACATATGAATAACCCCCAATTTCCTAGTAACAAAAGCACAAAATATTAGGGCCCACCCCAAACTCTCCTTTGTGCAAGGATCCTGTCTATTAAACATCTCTACACAGTTATCCCACTAGCACTTTAAACTCAATATAACCCAAACTTAAATTGTCATTACGCTCTCTCAAATCTTTCACTTTTCTTCCCTTATTTCTAGAAACAACAGTACTTCTCTGTATTTCCCAAGGTTCAAAACTTTTGCTTCATCTTTGTTTCCTTTGTTTTATTCTATCACCACAATCAAGCCATATTAATTTTTCTTTCATAGGAGCTCTCTTACCCATCCCCTTTTCTCCAGAAACTTACATTAGATTTTCATTACTTTTCCCTGAGGCTAGAGCAAAATCTTTCAAACCATCCTCTCTGATTCTACTCTCTTGACTTTGGAATCATCATGAACACCGACGCCAGATTAATCTTAATTAATTGTGATCATGATATGCCCTCAAAAGCCCTAAGTGACTCCCCATTACAGACCAAATAAAATAAAAATTCCTTAGCCTGGCATTTGTGTTTCCCTACAATCTGATTTCAACCTCCCTTTAGAGACTATGCCCTATATATACTCTACATTATGTCAAAGCTGAAAAAAGCCTATAATTTGCCACCTGTTGGCCTATAGAAGGAGAAACCAAGTAATCTTATAGAAGCTCTTATTAATCTTATAAACCTATTTAAAAGAGGTGGGGTTCATCCTAACACTAAAAGTATCTCCCAGGAGGTAGTCAAGATAGAGAAATGGAAGGTCACAACTACCAAAGTTTGCCAAAGCCAACACAGGAAAATGATTATGCTTCTGAGCAGAAAAGGTAACAATGTCCTGGGGAGTCATTTATCCAGTCAAGGGAAGATTATCAAGGCAGAAAGAGAGGTTTGAGATGCTGAGTGAGCCTTGTTGGGGACTGCAGCAGAAGTAACATAGGGTGTGGGCTGTGGGGGAGCAATAGTGCCCAAGAATTGGAATGAGAATGAATATCTAGTCAGAAATAAATCCCATTAGAGCCCTGTACAAGCACTGGAATGGATCAGGATTGGGCTGTTATTGTGGAGTCATTTCAGTCTTGAACACCTCTCGGTGACCCCATTTGGGGTTTTCTTGAAAAAGATGCTGAAGTATTTTTTCATTTCCTTCTCCAGTTTATTTTACAGATAAGGAACTGAGGCAACATAGAGTTTAAGTGACTTGACACAAGTAACTTGATACAGCTAGCAAATGACTGAGGCTGGATTTGAACTCAGTTCCTCCTGATTTCAAGCCCAGTGCTCATTCCACTAAGCCACCCATCTGCCCTAGGATTGGGTACTATTTGACATCTCTGTCGCCCATTACCCAGTTCCAGGTTACTGTTGCAGTGTGGAGAGGAGTGGTCATTAGGGAGTGAGAAACAGACCACAGAGCAGGAAGGCAGTTATAAGAGTTTGCCCTGGATCATACCAGGTTGCAAGCACCAAAACCTGTATGGCCTCCGGATCAAGATGTAAAATCAAAGACGCAAAGTACAAAAGTTTAGGACAGTCATCTGCCACAGAGGTGAGCAGAGCCCAACTCTAACATAAAGTTCAAAATCAAGAAGCAGGCTAGAAAAATGAGCAAATACCAAAATGAAACAACAACAAAAGAACAGGACTGTAAAATTATGCTTTGATGACAGGGTAGCTCAGGACACCAATTAAGAAGAAAACAATGACTTGAAAAAAATCTAAAACCAAAACCAAAGAAAAATGCAGATTTAACACAATCCCAACAAGAATTCCCAGAAGAGCTAAAAAAAGAGAGATTTTAAAGGACAAAAAGCATTTTAAAAATCAAATGAGTGGTAGGGAAAAATGGGAAAATAAATGAAAGCAATGAAAGAAAATTATGAAAAGAAATGACAGCTTGGTAAAAAAAATATACAAAAATAATAAAGAAATAACTTCTTAAAATAAGAATTATCCTGAAAGAAATCATAAAATAAAAATTGTCTTGAATATTATATCCAAAATTCAGAGTTCTCAGGTCAAGGAGAAAATATTGCGAGCAGACATAAAGAAATGATTGAAATACCACAGAGACACATTTATGATTCTATAAGATTTATCAGGCACTACTATGAAGAAAAGAGAGAGCTGAGAATATAATATTCCAAAAGACAAAGAATTTAGCATCATAACCAGGAATAAAATACTCAACAAAACTAAATAAAATTTTATAGGAGAAAAAATAGATATTTAGAGAAATAGAAAACTTTTAAGCATTCCTGATGAAAGGACCAGAGCTAAATAAAACATTCGACATTCTAACACAAGACTCAAGAGAAGCATTAAAAAAGTCAAGCAAGTAAGAAATCATAAGGAATTTAAGATTATACTTTTTCCATTCCCATGTGGGAAGATAATACATGCAACCCCTAAGAACATTGTCATCATTAGGGCAATGAGAACATGGCTGCTTAGAGAAAATGACTGTATGTCAAATATATTGGGATGATCTCAAAAGAAAAATGGAAGGGTGAGAAAAAGAAATGCATTGGGAGAAGGGGGAAAGGAGAAGGTCATATCTCCGATAGAAAGTATAATATCTATTGATAAAAATATTTGAGGCTTTTTCTGGTATTAAAGTTGTCTTTTTTTTGGAGTTGTGAACTCTCCTTGCCCTGGATAATCATGGGGCTCCTTTTAAAGATGATTAACTCATGGAACAGTTTGAGAACATGTGGTTACACTCTTGGCTTATGTATTTAAAAATGGGAGTTGGAAAAATGGAAAAAATTAAAAACTAAAACTTAGAAACACAAAGCAAAGGCTTACACCAGAAAAAAAGACAAGGGTTCCTGGAGTTCCTCCATGTCTCCATGAAATCAGATAGCCATAGGAGTGCAAGCACAATGAATTACCCAGAAATGGTAGTTTATTGAAAGAGTGATTGGAGTGAGTTCCTAGGTCCATCTGGGAACCAAAAGAATATGAGGGAAAACCATGAAATACCATTGGTTAAATGACAGTGGAGTTCCTATATGGATGGAAAAGTAAAAGACTCCTGGATAGTTGTCCCCTGGCTGACCCAACAGCTAGACACTCAATTTCTTAGTGTTGGGAATGTCCTCCTGGATGTCCCCTGTGCCTGGAATGCTCATCCCCCTCAACTCTGATTACTGACCTCCCTGGCTTCCTTTAAATCCCAGCTAAAATTGCACCTTCCATAGTAAGCCTTCCCCAATGCCTCTTAATCCCAGCCCCTTCACTCTTAATTATCTCTTATTTGCTCTATACATAGCTCACACCGTACACATTTGTTTGCTTCCTTGTTTAAATATTAAGCTCTTTGAGAACATGAACTGTCTTTTGCCCCTTTCCTTTCCTTTCCTTTCCTTTCCTTTCCTTTCCTTTCCTTTCCTTTCCTTTCCTTTCCTTTCCTTTCCTTTCCTTTCCTTTCCTTTCCTTTCCTTTCCTTTCCTTCCCTTTCCTTCCCTTCCCTTCCCTTCCCTTCCCTTCCCTTCCTTTCCTTTCCTTTCCTTTCCTTTCCTTTCCTTTCCTTTCCTTTCCTTTCCTTTCCTTCCCTTTCCTTTCCTTGGCTTAACCTAGTACCTGGCATATAGCACGTACTTAATAAATGTTTATTGCTTAATTGACTCATAGTTCCTCAACAGTGTTAAGTTCTGAGATCACACAAAGGAGTTTCAGAATAAAACAGAAAGCAGTTTCATCAATAACAATAATAAAGCAATATTTAGAAGAGAAAACACATAACCATGTCCGTGTGTGTGTGTGTGTGTGTGTGTGTGTGTGTGTGTATGAAGATGTGAAGATGATCTTCTGTTGGTCTAGATTTCATAGGGAAGGGAAAAGATGAAGTGTTCCCTACCTGGATTGCACCATCAGTCTGGAGGACTGCCTCTGAAAGGAGGGCTTCTCTGGAAGAAAGGGATGCTTGACTTTTGTGACTTTGTGTTTTCCACTGCAGAAAACTTCCACCAAGTTGGTAATATAAGTCATTGTGGAATTGGAAGCCCACTACAGGTGCCTTATCATTACATTATATCATCATTATCATTACAAAACTCTTTTCTGAATGACCTGAATTACTGCCTAAGTCTCTACCTCTAACTCTCTTCCCATTCCCATATGACTAATCTTAAGCTGCTTTTGCTTTATCATCTGCCTGATGGAGAATCTGAAATGGTGCCAAATTGTCTTGCTCTATCCAGTTGAAGCTCACTTAAGTAATTTTCAAGATTCTCTCTCATCTGATGCCACCTCACCTATTTCCCATCAATCCTCAGCAAGAAGCCAATTTGCTTGGTGAATCTATCTCCTCATTGTCACCTAGATTGAATTTACCATCTTTGCTCCCCGCTTTGCTCATCCTACTTGGTTGGCCCCTAAAGGAAGGTAAATTTTGATGGCCAGAAGATGCCCAGTTGACTTGGATTTTACTGACTATTTTCCTTTCCTTTCCTTTCCTTTCCTTTCCTTTCCTTTCCTTTCCTTTCCTTTCCTTTCCTTTCCTTTCCTTTCCTTTCCTTTCCTTTCCTTTCCTTTCCTTTCCTTTCCTTTCCTTTCCTTTCCTTTCCTTTCCTTTCCTTTCCTTTCCTTTCCTTTCCTTTCCTTTCCTCTCCTCTCCTTTCCCTTCCTTTCTTTTCCTCACCTCCCCTTCCCTCCCCTCCTCTGCTCTTCTCTGCTCTCTTCTCCTTTCTTTTTCTTTCCTTTCCTTTCCTTTCTCTTTTCCTTTCCTTTTTCTTTTCCTTTTCCTTTCCCTCCCATCTTGATGTCTTTCTTTTTCTTTGCCTCATTAAAGGGGACATGTCCTGGCTACTTCCTTAACAGGCCTATTCAATGAATGGGCATTACCTCACCCTAAGTGAGTACCTGTATAGATCTTGGCCTAAAGGGGCCAGGGTCTCCCAGTGCATCTTGGGTCACTTCCAGTCATCCTGATGAATGTCTCATCACCGAATTCAGATGGTTCTGGAGGAGAAGTGAGGCTGGTGACCTGCACAGCCCTCCCTCCCTCAACCCAAAGTCAAGGACAAGTCAGGTCATCATTTCTCTGATGGCATGATCTTCTTCAACAACAAAGTATGAACAGAACAGATGAAAAGAGAGGTTATCCTATATAAATGCAAGCCTTTTGTATATTGTCTAGTATTAAATTTTTCTTATATTTGTATTCCTTTTTTCTTTAATTTATTAATTAATTTATTTTCAGTTTTTAACAAGTTTATAAGTTCCAAATTTTCTCCCTCTCCTCCCCTCCTTACCCAAGATGGCATCCAGTCTTATATGGGTTCTACACATACATTCTACACATGTTCACTTTAGTCATGTTGCATAGCAGAAGTAAAATAAATAGGAGAAACCACGAGAAAAACAAAACAGTGCAAAGGATAAAATAGTCTGCTTCATTCTGAGTTCAAACTCCATAGATGTTTCTCTGGATGTGGATGGCATTCTGTGTCATGAATCCTTCGGAAATGTTTTATGTCCTTGTATTGCTGTGAAGAGCTGAGTCCTGGCACACTGTGGCTGTTACTGCATATAATGTTTTCTTGGCTGTGCTCACCTCAATCAGCATCAGTTCATGTAAGTCTTACCAAGTTTTTCTGACTTATGCCTGTTAGTCATTTCTTACAGCACATTCTTATAGTAGTACTCCATTACATTCATACATCACAATTTGTTCAGTCATTCCCCTGTTGTTGGGTACCCCCTATATTCCCAGTTCTTGACCACCACAAAAAAGAGTTATCATATTAATTTTGTATATGTGGGTCCTTTTCCCATTTTTATGATATCTTTGGGATACAGTCCTAGAAGCAGTATTGCTGGGTCAAAGTGTGTGCACATTTTTATATCCTTTTGGACATAGTTCCAAATTGCTCTCAAGAATGGTTCAATCAACTCACAGCTCCATCAACAAGGAATTGTGTTCCAACTGTCCCACATATTATTTGGTGTATCATAACCCCTAGGGTTTGAATCTAAGAACCTTTGATGAGATATTGCACACACGCACGTGTGTGTGTGTGTGTGTGTATACCTAGGCATTGACTAAATACTAATGTTCCCAAGGATAATCCTAAGTAGAGGTAAGAACCAAATAGAAATATTAATTGAACTATCTTCAAGATTGATACCTATTCATATACACACACAGCTTTGGTTGTAGGCCACACATTATAGACTACATTGGGCTTCATTGTTGTTTCCATTGCGACTATTAGTGTTATTTTACACTTGGAATAGTGTTCTCTTATTCCACTTATTGGTGAAAGTCTACCCTCTCTTGGAGATCCAGCTCAAATCCTAAATCCTATAGGAATCCATCCATCCTCCATCCATCCACAACCTCCTTGATTCACTAGAACAGAAGGAATTTAATCCTAGTTTGAAATTTAATAGTATTACTCCAGGCCTATGTACAATTATTCTTTTTGTATTATAATTTTTACACATACTCTTCATTTCCTTCAACTAGATTCTAAACTTCTTGAAAATATGAATCATGCCTTATTCTTAATTTTTAGCTCACTGACTCAAGCATAGTAGCAGCTCAATAAAAGTCTTTTGAATTGACTTGAAGTAAACTAAATTGCTGCTCAATTTATCATCTTCAGATTACCATTATTCAAGCCCATCAATTCCTTTAAAGATATGGTTAATTAAGAGTTAATTGTATGTAGAAGGTTGATTAAAGGGCACCAGTGACTAGTTACCATTCTTCAGATCTGTTTGAAAATGATAAATGTTCAAAACTGTAAAAAGGGAAAAATAAACCTTCAACTATATAGTAAAACCCCAATCTGTTCACTTTTGTGGATTCTCTTATTGCTATGCTAAGTTTGTTATTAGAAACACCTAATAATTCTCTTCATTTACTCATATTTCTTGGTTTCTCTCCATTTTAATAATTTCTTGGTGTTTTTAAATATGCTATTCCTTTTTTCTCCCCTTATCCCCATCCTGAATTCACATATCCCTGTTTCTCATCATCTCTCTGCCTCCTTTATTCCCTTGCATGATCTCTCTTTCATTCCACAAAGTGGTAGTTGGTTTACCTGTGAAAAGACTAGAAATTTTAGTAGAGAAAAATTCAAAGGAATGCATGTTTAACATTATCAACATGAATTCACTTGACCAGACTCTGTGTAGCCTCTGTTGACCTACATCTGTAGGTCTGTACATCTGTAGTCTACTCCAATAATATCTGAACCAAGTCTACAAAGTAATTAAGACTTCTGGGGCACCTGTCCATCTCCATTTTACTCAAGCAAATGAAAAATAATAAAGGGTAATGAAACTCTACTTCATTGCAATTTCTAGTTTCTTTAATTTCTAAATTCTCAGAATTGATGGGGATTATAGAGATTTTCTGGACAGCTAGGTGGCACAGAGGATAGAGCTCCTAGCCTGGAGTCAGGAAGACTGGAGTTCAAATCTGACCTGAAACAATTGCTAGCTATGTGGACAAATCACTTAACCCTGTTTGCCTCAGTTTCCTTATCTGTGATATGACTTATAAAAGGAAATGGCAAACCACTCCCACATCTCTTCTCAGAAAACCCAAAATATGGTCATGAACTGTTGAAAATAATCGAGAAAAATGAATAATAGCACCAATATAAAGATTTTCTAACACAATCCTCTCATTGGAAAGATGAGTAAACTGAGGCTCAGAAAAATGAAATTACTTTGCACAGATAATAGAGAGAAAAGGGCTCGTGCAAGAGATGTTGGGGAGGTAGAATTGATAAGACTGTGTGTCTGATTGGATACCTGGGGTGAGAGAAGTGAAGATACCAAAGCTGCAAACCTAGACCACTAGAAGACTATTGTTAAAATATGTCAAAATATATTTTCATTCAAGTTGAATTCAGTTATAGAATAATCAATTAAATGTACTACATTTTTGCTACATTAACTGTACTTTACATTTGCTGCACTCTGAAAATATGTGTGTATTAAATTAAATTAAAATTTTAAAATAGTACATATATTATATATATGTACTTTCAGAAGAAGTGAATTCCATTGAGAACTTTCCATTAATTGAGGAATACATGGATTGATGAACCACCTGTATCATATAATAGACATATGACCTTGGTAAAGTCACAATTTTTTATTACCCAGGCAACTGTATTAGAATGTGAGTGGCAGAGCAATTGCTGGTCTATAATGCTCCATGGAATTGTCCCATGGATAGTTTCCTTCACTGAATTGAGCAATTATGAAGGCAGCAAGCAGAGATTAGTTTTGTCAGAAGTTTAACAATGAAATAATAGAAAAGCATACCTCAGTAACCAAAGAGTGTAACAGAAACATGGAAGGAATTTTTGTAGATAAAATTTGTAATGTGGATTAAATTACATAATAGATAAGATGTGATATGTGAAATATGTTTGAGAATTTTAATCATTTTAAACTGCCCAAATGATTGACAGGTGACATAACATAAGAGAGGAAGGGTGATTGATGAATATATGATCTACGTGGCTGTGCGTGTCACTGTATAGATTTGAGAAATAAATCAGCTACTTAACTTATTAGGAAATGGGGGAAAAACTGATGAATTTTTTAAAAAATTCAATAACTTCAAGGAATAACCAGGATGCTACTTTTTTTTGTTTAAGGGAGAGGAGTATAAGAGAGGGTGAAGGAATCTGAAAAGAGAAGAATTTAATATAAGAATACTTGAAGTTATGTTAAGGTGAGCTCATGGAATTGAAACTGATTTTTCTTTTAAGAAGTTAGGCAGCTGATAAAAGATGAAGAGAAAGTACACTATGTGATGGGAATAAACAAAATGGAAACAGTCTTTATTCTCCTGGAGCTTACATTTTATTCATGGAAAAGCCATACATATATGCCATCAAGTACAAAATATGTGCAAGATAAATAAAACATTATTAGACATGGGAGAGTCATTAATTAGTTACTGGTGATGGAAAGCACAAGATAAGACGTAATGGAGGAGCTCAATCTTTTATTCCAGTGGCATGCCAGAAGAGAAAAAAATATAGATAGATTCTTTCACAAAAGAAAAAAAAATGAGGCAGTAATTTAGTTCTTTTAAGTAGTAGATGTGGACAACTAAGTGGCACAGTGGAGAGAGTGTCAGACCTAGAGTCAGGAAGACTCCTTTCCTTGAGTTCAAATCTAGCCTTAGACAGTTACTATCTGTGTGACTCTGAGCAAGTCACTTAACCTGTTTCCCTAAGTTTCCTCATCTATAAAATGAAGTGGAGAAGGAAATGACCGTCTACTCCAGTCTTTGCCAAGAAAACCACAAATGGGGCCATAAAGATTTGGACATGACTGAAAAGCAAATCAACAGCAAAGCCAGTAGATATTACAGGTATGCTGACCCACAATTCCTTTCCTTTATTTCACCTGCTTTTTAGAAAAGATGCAATAATGAAAACATGTAGAGATTGTTCTTTTTCATAGGAATGAAAGAAGAAATTGAAAGGGGTTCAAGAAAAGGAAAAAAAGGAGAAAGTTATAATCAGAGTGCAAAGTGAGTAATTGGTGCCTATGAATGTCATTGTTCCTCGTCAAAAACCATTCTGCTCTCTAATCCTCATGACTAGCACTACCTTTCTTAAAAGACAGGTAAAAATGGGCTTTTTATGCATGTTAAATTAAACATTAGCATAATAGGATTTTGTGAATGAAAGAATTTAAGAGATCAATGTGTCCAGTTCTCTCATCCTGGGCTTCCTTTAAGATTCAACTAGAAACTTCACTCTCCTCAGGCCTTTCCTAATCCCTCCCTGCTCTTCTTTACCTCCTCCAAATGAGTGTCTTCTCTTTAGACTATCTTCAATTTACACTGTTCGTTTCATATCTATGCATAGTTATTTGCATGAATTTGCATGTTATTTTCACCTATTAGAATGTGATCTTCTTGAGGGCAAGAACCATGTTTTTATCTTTCTTCTTATGCTATCTTGGTGCTTAGTACAGTATCTGGAACATAGCTAGAGTTTAATAATGCTTCTTGTGTTGTTGCTGTGTTCATCCTTCGTTGTAGAAGAAGACCACACCATTGGAGAAATGATGACCTGACTTGCCCTTGACCTTGGGTTGAGGGAGGGAGGACTGTGCAGGTTACCAGCCTTACTTCTCCTCCAGAGCCATCTGAATCCAGAGACCAGATATTCATCAGGATGACTGGAGATGACCCAGGGTGCACTGAGAGACCTTGGCCCCTTTAGGCCAAGGTCTATGCAAGTACTCACTTAGGGTGAGGTAACACCCATTCATTGAATAGGCCTGTTTAAGAGGTAGCTGGGGCATGGCCTCTTTAATGAGGCAAAGAAAAAGAAAGACATCAGGCTGGGAGAGAATGCTTGTTAACAAACTGACAGATTAAGAGAGAGCTCAAGATAATATGGAAATTTTATAAAGGAGTCAAGATTGAAACTAAGATCCTGCAGTTCTAAATCTAATGCTCTTTCCAATATGTAAGACCGTCTATTGCATGGAGATACCTAATGAACTTATAACAATCTTTCATTCCCATTTTCAATAATCCACAGCTCAAGACGAAAACTTTACTAGTAATGGAAGGCAAAAAAAGGGTAGAGAAACTGCCCTGACTTCTGCCCTGGGCTTTACTAGGTCCCTCTCTCCTGAATCTTCCCTGGGGAAGAATATTCCCTTAACCTACCACTTAAAAAAAAAAAAGAATGCATAGAGTTTAGAATCTCCCTAGTTGAGGTATCAAGACCATATTTGTGTCATGGAAGAAAATTGGCAGGATCATTTCAATATTTCTTTTTCAAACAGTTTTCACAGTATTGAGATTAATTGTTCCTTTATTGTTTGATAGAATTTGCTTGGCTAGGATTCTATTCATCTAATTCATTCATTCATTGTTGTTGCTGCTGTTGCTCATCCTTCATTCTTGAAGAACAATGACACCACAAAGGTAATATATTGACTTGAGCAAGAATTGGACTTAAGTGAGGCAGAGCTGTAGAAAGGTGTCATCTTCACTCTCTTCTCCAGTGTCATTGAAGTCCAGTGGCAAGAAAAAAGTTAAGATGACTGGTAATGGTCCAGAATTCAGTGGGTGACCTTGGTCTTTCTAAATTAAGACCTTTCCCAAGTCAAAGTTTGTCTGAGGCAACTCCCGTTCAATGATCTACTGCCTTAGGCACTTGTGATAAGCACATTCCTATGAAGAAACAGAATCAGTACTTGCTGTCAGGGAGGTCAGAGTCTGCTATGAGAGACAACATCCAAACAACTATGAGCAGAATGAATCTATGCGGGGTAAACTGGAGATAATTGGAGATAACTCCAAAGGGAAAGCATTAAGATTTAAGTAGGACAAGAAAGTTTTCTTACAGAAGGTAAGACTGTAGCTGAGACTTAAAGGAAGCCACAAGGCAAACATGAAGAGAGAGTGATGGGAAATATTCAGTGAAAACAGTCAAAATTAGTACATGTATGCAAATAACAGCAAAGCAAGATGAAATATAATGAGTATATAAGAAATCTATGAGCAAAATGTTATGAGAGGTTAGAGGAGTGCACCAGAGGGTTTAATTTTACAGTTATATTTCTATATCCTTCTCTTGTAAGTATTGCTAGTTACAATTGTAAGTAACATTAACTTCTATTTTGGTGCAGTAGAAGATATGGGGAGTAGGGAGAAATGGGAACTAAATGTGTAATTTCATTTTTTTAGGAAATTCCTGATAAAGAAATTCTCTCTGCTCATACAAGGAGCAAGTGTTCAGCAACATGGTCTTAGAGAATTGCCTGGGGGCACTGACAGCCAACATGAGTTAGGTAGGGCTTCATACGTCAGAGCAAGGACTTGAATCCATAACTCCTGGATTTTCAAGCCTGATCTGTCTTTGTTTCTTATCACAATATAAGATATTGAGAATATAATCTGACATGCTTTTCAAAATGTCATGGTGATTTGGGGAGGGGATGAGGTTACTTAATGGCCATTTCTCAGGAAAACTGATGGTATAGAATTTTACGAACTTAGGAATATGTAAGTTCATTTCAGGAGAAATAACCTCAAAATGCATTAATAAAATGATGCTCTGGGCTATTAGTTGTAATTCAGGCATGGGCCTTGAGAGTTAATCCGGATGATTCACTGAGAACGTCTATGCAGTATCTACTGAAGACGACAGATGATGCTCACCATGAGGAAAGGTATTAGAAACAAAGTAGAAAGCATTTCTTATCCTCTTATAAAATGAAGTTGGGGTCCCCAAAAGTCAATGGATGAATGCATTGATGGGCATAAAGAATACATTGTAAATAAATTGTGGTGGAAAGGATGTCATCTGAGAAATTTAATGACTGGGAATATCAGCCAGTCATGTAGCAGAAGTAAGGAATGTGGACAGCACTTGAACTCCATTAGTATTCATATATTGTGAAGAGAACATGAGGAAGGCTCCTTATGAGTCAAGTGGGTTCACTGTGGCAAACTGTGGGAGCACAAATTGGATATGAAGGATGAATACAATTTGCACAATTGGAGAGAGTGCCCACATTGATGAGATTTCAGATCCATACACATTTCTGATCACTGTATCTCTCAAAAGAAATGAACTTCAAAGGAGGTATAGAGAACCAAACCTGAAGTGATAGTGATGGGGTAGAAGTGGGAGGCTATCGTAAAATAACAGGTCAAAAAGTAGAGTTTGTAGCTAGATTCGAGTAGGTCAGTGCCTACTATATGCCAGACACTCTGCTAATGACTGGGCATATCTGATGATGTATAAAGTCACGAAAGGCATAGTTAATGGGAACGTGAATTTATTCTACAATTTCCCAAATGCCAGGAAAATGGGCAGACACCCTTTGAAGCTTCACTAAAGTAAATTTAGGAAAAATAAAAGGGCTACTTCAAGAAGTAAATGGTAACTTATGGGAAGGTGTATGGGGGTCCAGGGAGGACTAGCAACTCTAGTGTGAGAGTTGCCAAGCCCTTTTCAGGGCTGTTCATCCACTTTTAGAGTCCATTCATCCATCCAGCTCTCACCTGTGGCTCTAAGAAGCTGCAGATTTATTTGATGGATAGATTTACTATGATCTATGAGGGATGAGTTGAACTTCATTTTTATAGTTTTGATACTTATTTCCTCTTGTAAATCCATCTGACTCTGGATTTGTTTTTCCTTAGAGAGTTTTATGACTTGTTTAAATTCTTTAAAAAATACTCTATTTCCTGATTTACTAATCTGGGGAATTTTTATAATTATTCATGTCTTTAAGTTTCATTGTTATATAGTTGAGTAAAATAGCTTCTAATGATTTTTAGTTCATCAACAATGGTAGTGATTAACTTTTTTTCATTTTTGATACTAGCAATTTGTTTTTGACTTTTCTTTCCTTTTTTAAAAATCATATTAGTCAGTGATTTAGTTATTTTATTTTTTAACTTCTAATTTTTTTAATTAATTAAAAAACTTTTAATTTTGTTAATTTCTTTGATTTTCAGCATTTCTAATTTTCTATAGTTCAGGCTTTCAAATGTATTTATTTTCTATTTTTAGTATTAAGCCCATTTTATTGATCTACCCTTTCACTCTCTTATTTATGTGAGTGTTTAGAGATAAAATGTCCCTCCTCCCAAAAGTACTGATTAGGTTAAATCCCACAAAATTTGGTGTTGTCTCATTGTTGTCATTATCTTTAATGAAATGATTATATAATTTGTTCTTTGATGTTCTTTCTTTAGGATTAAGCTATTTAGTTTCCAATTCATTTTTAATATATTTTTCAAAGGTCCTTTGTTGAATATAGTTTCATTGCATTATGATCAGACTTGTATTTACTTTATTTCTGTTTTTTTTTACATTTGTGAGATTTTTGTTATGCCCTAAAAATATGGTCAATTTATTGTGATGCTTGACACAGATGAGAAATTGTAATATTTCTTTCTGTTCCTATTCCATATTCTCCAGAAGACTCACTTTTTAAAGAATTTAGATGTGCATATATGCATCTTATGTATATGTTCTATATTTACATTAATTTATTTTCTATAATTGAAATTTCCATTTTTATATCTTTTAATTAGGTTTTTTCTTTTACTTTGTCTTCAATTATGATTTCCACCCTTGCTTTCTTTAAAAATTTTACTTGAAGACTAATAGATTCTACTCCAGACCCTCATTTTAACTCTGTATGTATCTTGTATATTTCTTGTATACAACATATTGTTGAATTTTAGTTCTTAATCCATTCTGATCCTAATCCATCCTTTTCCATTTTACAGATGAGTCGCCCCCGCCTTTTTCACCCTGGCTCCTATTTATGAGGCTGTTTTGTTTCTGCCAACTGCCTCCCTTAATTGATGCTTCCCTTTATTTTATCATTCGCTTTTTTCTTTAATCCCTTTCCCTTCCACTTCCCTGTTGGGTAATATGAATTTCTATATTCTACTGTGTGTATGTGTATCCTTCTCTTTGTGAATCAGTTCAGATGCAAGTGAGTTTTAAGTGCTACCCTCTTCCCCCATTGCCTCCTCCATTGTCTGAACTCATTCTGCACTGGATAATTATGTAAACTCAATACTCACCATAGTAACTCTTTGTGGTTGGGTTATTTCATTGTTTGTTCGCTCATTCTTACAGGCTACTTGCCTGTCATGGAAAAATGACACGTTGTGAATTTTTCTTTGTTTTCCCAGTCAGAATTAGGCTTGACACATTTTCTAGGTTGTTGTGGAGGAGATGTGTTAAGAGAGTAAGGCAAAAATACTTATTCTCACCCCACCATCTTGTCTCCCCCTCTGATTTACTGTTTCTCCAGGCACCATAACAGTTCCATGCTGTTTTCTCCACAAGTTGTTCTTTTTTACTTAGTAATTTTCTATGGTCTATTCTATTCAAAACTTGCAAAGACAAAATGGTTTTAGAAGAAAACCGAAGTAAAACTGAACAAGAGAAGATACTTTAATGTAATTTAATTCTTCTTCCATGATGTACTGCTATCGTCATGGTCAGGATCCATAATGTTCCCTCCTGATTAAACTTACATTTCAGTCTGTGGAATCATACACAAAATACCATTCTTCAGACTTCCTTCCAGATTCCCAAGGTCATGGTTTGGCAACATGACATTGGTGAAAGATAACTAACCAATTCTGAATGAGGCTTGTTGTACAGCCAAGTTCTCATGTCCTTTCCTTTGGCCCGAAGCCCTGCCATTCCATCAGCTATATTAGAGGGAACATCATTGCCTCCCTAGGTCAAAGATAGCCTAAAATATATTTTGCCTTCTGATCCATAATTTACAGTGGTGGGACAGTACTTATATAATGTAACACACTATGAGAACTTGGAATAAGTATATAGTGAAGATAGTCACCCCAATCAACAGGCCATAGGACTGATTACCTGAATAATAAAGAGGACACTAATTATCCTTTTCTTTCAGTTTCCAGGAAAGTCTACTGTTTTAGAGATTTCAGAAGCATCACTAGATCAGGACTCAAACTCTTAATTGAGTACTAGAGATATGATATTTATCAGTTTCTGGTTTGTGTGGCACTTTGACTATTTGTAATGTATATCAAGTCAATCTTAAATAACTTTACATAGTCATTGTTTGTGGGAACCTCTGTGCAAGAGTATGTAAAGAATTTTGATGACTGTAAATAAAGAGTTCCATGTATAGAACATTACTCTCTGGACAGATGGGTGAAGTGTTCTAAAATTCCCTAGCTGAAATAGAGAAAGTCATTCTGAAGGGAGAAGGAGTAGTCCCAGACATTCTGTTTCTAGGTTCAGTTCTCTGCCTGCCCATAGTACTGGGAATAATATATTAGGAAAGAGTGTATATTTATTAAATTGAATGACATAATTATATATAAAGACCATTGCAAACCTTATATGGTACTTTAATAAATACCAATTATATTATTATAGATAATTGTTGACAATAATCTTTAAATACTTAATAATAATAGTTCCCTGAAGGTATTTGAATAGTATGCAGCAATGGTGCCAAACAGAGAAACAGGGTGTCACTAAACCATATATAAAGATCGTATCAAGTTCCTATTGACTTAGAAAATCACAATTTAAGGAATACGAGTATGATAAAATATTGTGATGTAAAAAAATTATGAAGGATATGGCTTAAAAAAAAACTTGGAAAAAACCAATGCAAAGTGAAATGAGCAGATTCAGGAGAATACTTTGTATAGTTAACAGCAATGTTGTAAACATAATCAATTGTGAAAGCCTCCAACTACTCACAGTACCAAAGGACTCACAATGAAAAATGCCCTCTACCTCTAAATAGAGAATTAAAGGACTCAGTGAAGATTGAAATGAATTTTTCCCTTTCTTTTTCTTTTCTGACTTTTTTTTTGGTCAGAACATGGCCAGTGAATGAATTAAAGCAGGACTTTAGTTATTCCCCACATCTACTCTGGCATTTTTCATTTTCCTTGTCTGTCATCTTAGAATATCTGATGTGTGAGGTGGTACCACAACAGTTATTTTAATTGGAATTTCTCTAATTATTTGTGATTTAGAAGATTTTTTTTTATTTGACCATTGATAGCTTTGGTTTCTTTCTCTGAAAAATGCCTATTAAACAATTCTGTAATTATGCAAATTCATTTCTGCAAACTGTAATTCTCTAAGACTAACTCACAGAGAAATTGCTGACCTGCATGGCAGAGAGAATTTCTTCTCTTGGGTTTCCTTACCAATGTCATTGCAGATACAGTTTCCATCTCCATCTGAGTGATAGGCCCAATCTGTCCCCATGGCACCTTGTTTTTTTGTTTTTCCTCCCAAATATACAACGGCCCTGGGCTCTTCCTTCTTACCTCTTATACTTCGCGAATCAGAGGCAGACATTACTATAGTTGTTTTCAACGTGTTTTTAAAATAGATTTGAATACTGTCAATTACTCAAAACAAAACAACCTTCCACCCCCTATAACTCACAACTTTTATTTTTTGAGAAGGGTGGAAAAGAGCAAAACTTTGATTTCATCAGCTTAAGGAACTCTTGGAATGGGAGCTGCTTCCCTTGCAACAAATCCACAATTTATTTACAGTTTATAGTCGTAGAGAGTGGCCTGTGACTGGAAAGGTTAAGTGAGCTGATTACAGTTACACAGTCAGTATATATCAAAGGTATATATTGACTTGAACCCATCTTCCTGGCTACAAAAATGGCTCATACCAAAAAACAAAGTTAAAATAATAAACAATGGACAAAGTTTCATACTTGCATGATAATTTTAGTCCTATTGTGCTTGTAGAGAGGATTATTCATTATTGTATTTTACTTATCACTCTCTTGACTTATTAAATACTTTCTTACCTTTATAGCCAACAGATGACACTAGGCCCCTGTCTAAGGGCTCCCTTCTGGACCCTCCTGGCTTAAGAGTGATTATCAAAAGTAATTTTTTGCTGTTTCCCTCCCAATCTGATGCCATACTTTTTCTATGCCTCATTAAAGGGGCCATCCCCTGGCTACTTCTTAAACAGACCTATTCAATAAATGGACTTTATCTCACCCTGAGTGAGTTCCTGAATAGACCTTGGCCTAAAGGAACAAAGATCTCCCAGTGCATCCTAGGTTATCTCCAGTCATCCTGATGAATATCTGATCACTGGATTCAGATGGCTCCAGAGGTGGTGAGGCTGGTAACTTGCACAGCTCTCCCTCACTCAAAACAAAGTCAAGTGCAAGTCATGTAATCATTACTCTGCAGCATGGTCTTCTTCAGCAGACCACACAACAACCACAAGTAAACAAGGTTATTTTCCTCAGGGCTGGATAAGGTTTGCTGATTTGGAGATACTATAGATTTAGTTTCTCAAATACTCAATGGACAATTTTAGATCAATCAACTTTCATATGGTTTTACTCAACCCCCTATAACATCTCAAACCAAATAGCTCTTCCTTGGCCACTATTCCCCAACATGTTTCCTTTCTTTATTAGAAAGTAAACTCCTATATGGAGGGACTGGCTCGTTCTTTGTATGAGTATGTCCAGGACTTACCATGTTAGATGCGTAATAAGTAGTTAACAAATGCTTTTTAAAAAAATCATTGATTTGTTAATTAATATAAGCATTATGCATTTTTAAAAATACTGGTCTATTTGTTTATACATGTATGTATGTATTTGTGCAGTTTTCAGGCAATGCCCAGGGTTCACAGGCATTTTTCCCTAGCTCTGGTATTTAGCTTCCAAAGCATTTTTCTCCTGAGATTTGGTCTCCCTGTTTTAAGAGTCTCATTTATCTTCCTTCCCAAACTTACCCCTCTTTTGAGCTTCCCTGTTTCTGCTCAGGTATCATCATTTTTTCAGTCACCCATTTTTACAACCTTGGTGTTCATCTTCAACTCTTCATTCCCACTTACCAAAAACATACAATCGGTTGTCAATTCTTGTCATTTCAGCCTCTGTAATATTTGGCATTTATGTACAATTTTTTCTCCTCATCCAGTCAGTATCCTAGTTCTCTCTCTTGTCATCTCTTGCCTGTATTATTATAATAGCATCCCTACCTCATCCCTCCTCTTTCCAATGTATTTTCCTTGTCATTGTCAAAGTTTATTTTTCCCTCTTAAAGGGGAATTCTATGTCAATTCCCTACCAAATAATTTCCCAAAATGTTCTCCTTTTCTTCTAGGATAAACATTACTTCATATTTATCTCACCCACTTAAAATGTTTGTTTGGGTGGGAGTTTCATAATGTATATAATTACTAGCATGGCAGTGTGTGTGTATGTGTGTAAACGTACATATATGTGTATGTATATCTATACATTATTTCTAAACAAGTATATATACATATATGGGGAAATGCATGCTCAAAAATGTTTGTGATAAGGGTGTATGGTTTAAATGAAATCTTATAGAATATTGACCAGGTCTTCAACGACTGAAAATTGACAAGTATATGCAATGCGCTAAATATAACGGGGTAAAGTCTTTGGCAAAGGAACCCAAATGCCTGAATGAGGAAGAAAAATCCAGAGAAAGAACTAACCTAACAGGTTAGCAGGGAATATTTTACTGCTTGTAAGGAGCTTGGTGCCTGGGGCTGAAACTCTCCATCTGGGGAGAGGAGAAGCCTTCCATGGTGGAGTAGGTCCTGACAAAATAACCTCCAACAGAACAGTTTTTGCAAGAGAATGTGTGTCAAACAGAGGAGTATTCCCCAGAGACTATAAAATCAGCGGGGTGCAGCACATTGACCTTGCTGCTAAATATTGGTGCCCTTACAGTGTGAGTGGTCTCTCTTCGTGTTTGCCCCAGCTGCATGTTCTCTGTGTGAATTCTGTTCCATATATGTGCTTTATGTTTATCATTTCTTACTATGGATAATTATGCATGGGACAGAGCATCTCAGATGAATAGGGGTTTTTTGTTGTCTCCACTTTTCTTCTATCGTATTACTTAATGCTTGATTTTGAACTGAGTACATCCCCAGATTGACAAAAATGTATCAGGGAGGGGTGTTTTTCCTGTTGGTTTAGGAGATTTAGTTATACAAAGTAGATTGAACTTATGACATTCTTTTTCCTTGTAGGATATAGCCTTGTGAACTGGGTTTGGGGGGCATTGCCACATGCCACAATTTTTTTCTTGCCCCAGGAATTATCTTACTTGCTTCACTCATTTCTGTTTTCATTTTCAATGAATCTTCCTCAATTGTTTTTACCCATTTTTTGGGTGGAAAGGTGGATGTGGGGGACTTGAGTTCTAAGGTCCAGGTTTTATGGAACAAAAATAAAGTTCCCTTAACTTAATAAAGAACTATAAACAACTTTTTTTTTTTTTACCAAGAAGGGAAATGTATAGGACTCCATTGATATTAATAAGCTCTGAAAACTTTTATATATGTTCATATTGGGGAGGAAACAGATTATCTAGTATTAGTGTTAAATAGTGTAACACTAATACTAGTATTGCACTCCCATGTTACAGATGAGTTAATTGAGCCGTAGGACAGTAAAATGACTTTCCCAGAATTACATAGCTACTTAGTGGCAGAACTGGGACAAGAAATCATGTCTTCTGACTTCGTCCAGTCATCATTCCATTATATCAGGATGTTTCATTCATATTGAGTCAGAAAACAAAACAAAACAAAGAAAGCATCTTGGGCTCCATGACTGAACTTTTCTAGACTTAAAAGTATGAAATAAATGAATTTTTGTCACTACTGTTGCCCTTCATTTTAAAAGTTAGCTGGTTCCTTCTTGTGGGAAAGAGCAACAGTGAGAACTTTAACTCCTATTGCCTCTAGCTGTCATGGAAGCTTGACTCTCATTACTACTTAGAGAAGGTGGGCCATGATTTACTCAAAGATTAAACTGTAGTATAGAGACCTGGAAGAATTTGAACATCTCCAAAACTGTTGTCTTACACCCAAAAGGTAAATTACTCACTTGTGGAACTAACTGGTCTTTGGTGACTTTAGTTATCAGGAATAAGCACTATCAGGATATAACTAGGAACTCTCCTAAATTATCACACACACACACACACACACACACACACACACAAACACACACACACAAGAAAGGAAAACAAAAACAAAACACGATGCCCTTGTCCTGAGGAAGTGATTGATTGTCCTACTCTGAGGCAAATACAGAAGGCAAGGTCAAAATATTTATGGTACCACTTTTTTTGTCAACAACTGAAATAATAAATACCATTTTTATCATACTTTAACATTTGCGAAGGATTTCTTTTAAAACGTATCTATATTAAGTATTCATTTAAAAAAGTAATCCCAAATTCTTTCCCTCCCTCCAGAACCTCCCTTACCCATTGAAAAAGAGGGCAAAATGATATCAATTAAACATATGAAGTCATGTAAAATGTATTTCCATATTAGTCATGTTGCAAAAAAAAAAAAAACACAAGCATTAAAAACAAAGTAAAAAACTGTGCTTCAATCTGTACTCAAAGTTCCTCAGTTCTCTCTCAAAAGTGAATAACATTTCTCATAATGGATCCACTAGAAATGTCTTAGGTCATTGCATTGATCAAAGCAGTTAAGACTTTCGTAAATGATCATCCCTGCAATATAGCTATTGCTGTGTAAAATGTTCTTAAGACTCTACTCAATTCGTTTTGCATTAGTTTATTGAAAACTTCCCAATTTTTTTCTGAAATCATCCCCCTCATTTTTTCTTGTAGGCCAATGGTATTCCATCACAACTTGATCAGTCAATTCCCAATTGATAAGCATTACTTATATTTCCAGGTTTTTACAATCACAGAAAGGACTGTTATAAATATTTTGGTACACATGCATCCTTTATCTTCTATTTATATCTTTGAGATGCAGATGTAAGAGTATTTCTGGGTTGAAGCATACACAGTTTTATAGTCTTTCAAGCAAATTTCAAATTATTCTTCAGAATGGTTGGAACAATTCACAATTCCACCAACAATGTATTAGTGTCCCAATTTTTCCACATTTACTCCAACATTTGTCATTTTTCTTTTCTGTCATGTTAGCTAATAAGATAGATGTAAGGTAGTACATCAGAGTTGTTTTAATTTGTATTTCTCTAATCAATAGTGATTTAGAGCATTTTTATTTGAATATTGATAGTCTTTATTTCATCTTCTGAAAACTGTCTATTTATATCCTTTGACCAGTTATCAATTTTGGAATGACTCACTTTTTTTATAAATTTGTCTTAGTTTCTTGTATGTTTGAGAACTGAGGCCTTTATCAGAAAAACTTGCTGTAAGTTTTGCTCCCATTTTTTTTTTTTTGCTTTCCTTCTGATTTTGGCAACATTGCTTTTGTTTGTGGGGGAAAAAGCTTTAATTTTATGTAATTAAAATGGTCAGTTTTACTTCCCATGATCCTCTCTATCTCTTTTTTTGGTCATAAACTCTCCCTTTATTCATAAAGCTGACAGGTAAAATTTCTGTGCTCTCCTAATTTACTTACGGTATTTCAGTTTATGTCTAAATCATATATCAATTTGACCTTACTTTGGAATTGTGTGAGAAACTTGTGTACGCTTAGTTTTTCCCAGCTTTTTTCCTAGCAATTTTTGTCAAATAGTGGGTCTTTCCCCAAAATCTTGTGTTTAGAGCTTATCAACATCTGATTACTATGGTCATTTAGTACTTTGTATTACATGCCTAATTTATTGTACTGATCCATTATGTCTTAGCCAATATCAGATTGTTTTGATGATTAGTGTTCTATAATGTAGTTTGAAAAGTTGCAGCTAGTTCACTTTCCTTCATATTTTTCATTGATTTACCTGATAATCTTGACCTTTTGTTCTTCCAAATCTATTTTGCATTTTTTTAGTTTTATAAAGTAATTATTTGGTTGTTTGATTGATATGACACAAAACAAATGGATTAAGAACATTTGCCATTTTTACTATATTTGCTTGCCTACCTCTGATCAAGTAATATTTCTCCAGCTGTTTAAATCTATCTTTTTTTGTCTGAAAAGGGTTTGCTAATTGTGTTAATGTAGTCATTCAGTTTGTCTTGTAAGGGAGACACAAGTATTTCACATTGTCAGTAGTTATTTTAAATGGAATTTCTCTCTTTTTAAATTTTTATTTTAAACCTAAATACAAAATGAGAAAAGAAAAAAAATGCCATTTATGTAGTAGACCATGAGAGGATTCAATGAAAAACAATAAATTTCCATTTCAAGAAAATCTACAAAATAAATCATAAACATTGTTTTCAAAGCTGCCCAGCTTATCTTTGCTTCCTTGTTCGTTTTCTTTTGTTCTCTTCTGTGCACTTCTTACTTTATTATTTTTTCCCTTCCTTCCCACCCCCACTCTAAAGAAGGTTACAAGTAAGTGTGGATACACACACACACACACGCACATTCATTTCTGTGAACATACTGTAAAATCAAGGACTGCGACATACACAGGAGAGAGAGCCTGCTATACAGGTTCTTAGGTTTGCTTTTCTGAAAGGAAAGGCAATTTTTGAAGGGTCAACAACCACTTTAATCAAGCACATGTATCATTCACTTAGTTCAGGGGAAAAAATTCAGAACCCTAAACTTCAGAGAAAATACAAATGAGAAACTAAGATCAACAGACAGGTCTTCCAGCTGTCTGACCATAAGGAATACATACATTACAGATCAACAGGCAGATCCAACTGTCTGACCATACATACATAGTTACCAGAGAGAGAGGCACCAACATCTTGGTTTTCAAAGCTGGGGGGCTCTTAGTGGCTTCCCAGAGTCTCATCTGGCTCACAAACCTTTTTCTAATATCTAAACACCAAAGTAAAATCACACCAAAGAGTATTTATGCATTTTTTTAGAGCCAGAGGGCATCACAACCCTTGAGAACCAGTGCATTGCAAATTAAAAAAAGGTGTGGGCATGCCCTAATCAAATTTCCCTTATGGGCAAGTCCATTAATGGATGGGGAAGATCTTTAATCTCATTAGCATTACACATACACATATACAGTCATATAAGTATTAGTAAGACCATATTATGCTTCTATCTACCTGTCAAATGTTTCTCTGAAAGTGAAGAGCATCTTTCATCATAGGTTCAAGTCTTTCCATGTTTTCCTAGACTATATCACAGAAAAATTCCAACCCTATCACATCCTGAGAGTTTGTCTATGAAAGATGCCCCCCACCCTCAATTTTCTGCATTGCTTCTTTTATTGACTACATAAGTTTTATTTATACAAGAAAATTTTCATTTAACATAATCAAATTATTCTTTGTACACATCAGCAATGCTCTCATTTATAAGATAGTTTAAGATATGATACTCCTGAATCTACTTCCTTTACATCTTTTTTTTTTCCCCTGGTTTCACTGAATTTCAAACCATTTGCTCTTTCAAATGAATTTCATTATTATTTTTCTAACTCAGTAAAATAATTCTTAAATAATTTAATTGGGATGACATTTTTCATTGGGGTAACATTAAATAAATAGATTATTTAGGTAAAAATGTCATTTTATTAATCATATTGTCTTTACTTACCCATGAACAAAAAATATCTGTTCAATCATTTAGATCTGAGTTTATTTGTATAAAAAGTCTTAATGTTAGCATTCATAAAGTTCCTGTGGCTGTTTTGGGAAGAATACACTTGTATTTTATATTGTCTAGGTATTTAAAGTGACATAAAACATCACTGAATAATATTGTGGACACATATACTACTTTCTCTATTTTTCACTTTTGATTAAATCTATTTTAATTTTCACTTTATATGAGTTAATGATTACTATCCCTGGTTTTTTTTAACATAATAAACCCTACTCTTGTCTACTTTATCTTTGTATATATATCTTTTTTTATGTTTCCTGAAAGCAACATACTGTTGAATTCAAAGTTTTAATATGTTGTCCTTTTCTATTTTATGAGTGAAGTCACCCCACTCTAAGCTACAATTACTTGTTGTATATTTTCTTCCTTCCTATTTTTCCTCACTGTACTTCTCACTCTATTTACCCTATCTCTCCTAACTTCTCTGCTTTGCTTCCACCCACTACCATTCCCTTCTATTTCTTAATCTACCCACCTCTCTAAAAGTCCCTCCCTTATCCTCTCCCCCAACTCCTCTCCTTGCCCCCTTATTTCTTTCTGAATTTAGAAGAATTTTATACATACATACATACACATACGCACATAATTTTGCCCTTCATTCATTCCCAGTGAAGGTCAGTTTCCAGCACTACCTGCCCTCTTCCTACTAGATCTTTCTATATCATTGTTTTCCTTTTATGACTTACTTGTATGAAATAATTACTCTTTTTTAAATTTCTCCCCACACCATTTATTTTTGGTATTTTTTGGAATCACCTTATTATATTCAGCTCAGCCCAAGTCTTTCTTTCAAACTACCCAAATGGTAATAACAATTGTAAGAGTACTGTTGATATTTTTGTATACATGAAATAAATAATTTGAACTCATTGAGTCCCTTATAATTGGTTTTATGTTTGCCTTACATTTTTCCTAGAGATTGTATGTCAAACTTTCCCTTACGTTCTCAGACTTTTGTCACAAAATCTGAAAGTCTTTCAGTTCGTTAAATGTCCATTTTTTTCCATTCAAGATTATACTTAACTTTGCTTTGTAAGTTATCTTTGGTCATAACCCCAGCTCTTTTGCTCTATGAAATATAATATTCCAAGATCTACAGTTCTTCAGTGTAGTAGCTGTTTGGTTTTGTGTAATTCTTATTATAGTTCCGTGACATTTAATTTTTTGTTTTTTTCTTGTTGCTTCCAATATATTTTCCTTAAACTGGGAGTTTCAAAACTTGACTATGATATTCCTATAAGTTTCCCTCTTGGGATCTCTCTCAGGTGGTGATCAGTAGATTTTTCCTATTACTGCTTTGCCTTCTTATTCTAGAACTCCAGGGCAATTTTCATTGATAATTTCTTGAAATATTCTATCAAGATTCTTTTCAATTAATCATAATTTTCAGGTAGTCTGACTATTTTTACATTATTTCTCATTGATTTGTTCTTCAGATCAGTTGCTTTCCTGATGAGATGTTTCACTTTCTGTTCTTTTCTTTTCATTTTGCTTTATGATTTCTTAGTTTCTTAAATGTCATTAGTTTCCCCTTTCCGAGGTATAGTTTTCAAGGAATTATTTTTCTTCCTTTAGTTTTCTTCAGTTGTTTAGATGTGTGTGTGTGTGTGTGTGTGTATGTATGTATGTAAAGTGTTTGGTAATTTTATTTGTGTAGTCCTTCAACTTGCCTTGATAGGGAGACTCACAAGTATTTTATATTTTTTGCAGTTATTTTACTGAATATTTCTGCAGGGGGGAAGACAAAGCATTTGGGGTTAATTGACTTGCCCAAAGTCACACAGCTAGTACCTGTGTCAAGAGTCTGAGGCTAGATTTGAACTCAAGTTCTCCTGACTCCAGAGGCAGTGCTCTAATTACTTGCCCCATGTAGTTATTTTAAATACAATTTCTCTTTCTATCTCTGCCTGCTAGGTTTCTTTGGTAGTATATAGACATATTGATAATTTACGAGGGCTTATTTTATATACTGTAACTTTACTAAAGTTGTCAATTGTTTTAGCTGCTTCCCCAGGGTTTTCTTGGTATACCATCGTATCATCTTCAAAGAATGATGGTTTTATTTCTCCACTGCCTATTTTCTTCTTCCTTGTTTTCTTGTCTTATTGTGATATCTAGCATTTCTAATACAACATTAAATAATAATGATGATGATGGGCATCGTTGCTTTACTCTTGATCTTAATGAGCAGGTTTCTAGCTCATCCCATTATAGATAATGCTTGCTGATGGAATGAGAGAGATACTAATAATCACTTTATGAGAGAATCCATTTGTTCCTATGCCTCCTTGTGTTTCTAATCAAAATGGATGTTGTATTTTATCAAAAGCTTTTTTCTGCATCTGTTGAACTAATCATGTGATTTTGAGATTTTTTTTGTTATTGATATGGTTGTGTTTATAGTTTTCCTACATTGAACCAGACTTCTATTCCTACCATAAATTCTACCCTATGATCATGTATAATCTTTGTAATTTATATTCTGTAATTTCCTTCCTATTAGTTTATTTAAAATTTTTGCATCAATATTCATTAGAGAAATTTGCCTATAGTTTTCTTCCTTCCTTCCTTTTTTCTTATTGATCTCTGTGGTTTAGATATCGAAATGATATTACTGTTACAGGTAGAACTCCCTTTTTACTTATGTTTTCAAATAACTTATATAGTATGGGAATTAATTATTTTGAATGTATGGGAGAATTTATTTATGAATCCATCCGGTCCTGGGTATTTTTCTTAGGGAGCTTATTTGTGATTTGTTCAATTATTTTTTCCTAAGATAATTTAAGAATTTTATTTCCTCTTCTTCTGTCGTAATATGTTGCTATTGAGTTGTTTTCATTTGTGACCCCATTTTAGGTTTTCTGTTGATTGGGGTAATTCATTATTTTGTAAATATTCATCCATTTCACTTAGATTGTCAGAACTACTGGCATATAATTAGGGAAATGAGACGTAATATTTACTTTAACTTCATCTATATTGGTGGTGCATTCACACTTCATTTTTGATACTGATAATTGGGTTTTCTACTTTCTTTTTTAAATCAAATTAATCAATACTTACCAATAGTTTGTCTATTTTATTGTTTTCTCCATAAAACCTGCTCCAACTTTTATTTATTAGTTATTATTTTATTTTCAATCTTATCAATCTCTTGTTTTTTTTTAGATTTCCATTTTTTGGTGTTTAATTGGGGATTTTTAATTTGTTCCATTTCTAGTATTTTTACTAGAAGTTCTTACTAGGATTTTTACTAGTTTTTTTTATTTACTAGCATACTATTTCCTAGTATATTATTTCCTAGCATTTTTAGTTGCACTAGCATTTTTAGCTGCATGTGCTATTCATTGATCTGTTCCTTCTCTCTTTTACTGATTTATGTGTTTTGAGATATAGATTTTCCTTTGGCTGCATCCAAGAAATTTGGTATGTTGCCTCATTGCTGTCATTATCTTTAATGAAATTATAGATTGTTTCTATAGTTTGTTCCTTCACCCACTCATTGTTTAGGATTAGGTTATTTTATTTCCTGAAGAAAGACCAAGTCTTTTGTTTTTCTTTTCAGGGAGTTAGATGATTGAATTTGAAGGCCATGGAAATGAATATATGGGCTTTAAACAAATGCCCTGGTCTGTTTATTTTATGTACAGGAAACTGTAAAAAAAGGGCACCTAGGTGGTGCAGTAGACAGAGTGCTGTCCTGGAGTAAGGAGGCCTAAATTCTAATCCAGTCTTAGAGACATACTAGGTACGTCATCCTGGGTAAGTCACTTACTCCACAGTTTCCCCATCTATATAATGAACTGGAGAAGAAAATGGTAAGGATAACCCAAATGTGATCACAAAGAGTTGGATATGATTGAAAAGCAACAAACTGCAAAAAAAGGACTTCGGTAGACAAATGCCATCTCCTACTTTGAGAAGCTTTCCTAGAATACAAGGCTAATTAGACACTTGCTTGGGGAGGAAACATATTGTAGTTGAAAGACTACTCGTGCTGTAATCAAAAGTCCTGAGTTTGAATTCTGGCTCGCAAAGTTACTAGTTTTGTGGCCCTAGGTAAATCACTTAACTCACATGATCTTCAATTTCATTATGTACAAAGGGCTAATATTTTAATTGCCCAGATCTTTGTATTTCCCAAAAGTCATAGTCTCATTATTTGAATACCATCTCTATTTAATACAATTTATTGAATGGTCTGTAATCAGTTTAATATTTTTCACTAACACTATGTGTTTCTATGTTACATACTGCTGCTGCTCCTGCTATGCAGCATTTTATTACACATTGAAGTTTGTAAGGAACTTTACAAATATTATTTCACTTTAATCTTAATAACAAGGATGATAAATGGGCATTACCATTATCTATATTTTAAAGATGAGAAAATTGAGGTAGAAAAAGACTAAGTGCAACATACATGTAGCTAAGATACTCATGAATTAAGAGGCAAAATTTTTAGACATGATTCCTCAAAAATAAAGTTTGTTTCCTCTCTCATTGTTCCTCATTTCATATATCTATCTCCTCACCCCACATGAAGTCATTTTGCTTTGTTCCCTCTGCTTTCTGTTCCAGTTTCTTTTTTGATCTTTAACTATACAGTGGGATATCCTTTCTGGGGTAACTAGACTGGGGTTTGGGGTAGAGAGGCTATAGGTGTAATGATACCCTAAAATATCCAGCATATTTTCTTTCAACACTCCATTTACAAGTAGGATTATCTTTCAGGGTTTTCAGGACCATCATCTCATTTTTGGTTCTTAAATATCTGACATTCTTCCAGTTTCATGGTACTTTTAAATATGTTTCACTGGTCACACACTCTTATGAGAATAGTTCATGTGATTATAATTTGAAAATAAAAACATCTTCAAGGCTTTCTAGCACAATGACACTTTCTTTTTAGAGATGAAGAATCTGAGGATAAGCAACTTTTAAAATTAAATTTTATTCTTATATAATATTTATTTTATCATCTCCTATCGTATCCCAAAACTAAAAATAAAGAACAAAACAAAGGAAAGCATCTTATTACAAATATGCATAGTCAAGAAAAACAAAATTCCCAAATCAGTCATGTCCAAAAATATATATTCTTTTGCATCCTGAGGAGGAAAAGCAATGTTAAATGACTTGACTAAGGTCACACAGAAAATTAGTAGCAATGCTAGGCTTTGAACCAAGGTCCTTTGATTCTGCATTCAATATTGTTCCCACTATCCCATGTTGCCTCCTTCCACAGAAACTTAAAATCTCTGATGTGGTAGAGCTATCAACATGTATTTCATTTAACTTAGATGTTAATGGGAATTCCATTCATGATATCTCTGAAAGTGGTCATTCCATCTTGGTCTGAAGATTTCCAGGCGGTGAGAATTGTCACCAGGAATTTTTAGATATTTAATTTTTAGTGAGCTCCACTCTCACCCCATATTAAGAGAAATTTAACTTCTTGGGACCTTCCCTTTTTGTTTATTTTTATTCCTTCTGGGGCAGATAAAAATGTTATTAATGTACTTTCCATATTTATTATCTTCAAATACTTGGAAATGGCTATTATGGTACACTTAATTCTTCAGAACACCATGACAAACAACCCCATTTACTTCAACTGATCCTCATATGGTATTATTTCCATTCCCTTCACTATAATTGTCTAATTGGAGGGACATGCATTTATTGATTCATTCATTCATCAATCAGCACACATTTGTTAAGTGACCATTATGTACTAGACACTATTATGGGTGGTTAATCTACAAAGACAAAAGTGAAATAATCCTTGCTCTTAAGGAACGTACAACATCTTGCTGGGAAAACAGTATCAACCTATAGAGATATATACAAAACAGATACATGATGATTGGGAGAAGGGACCAGGAATAGCAATGAAGGAGGTAAGGAACATTTTCATTTATATAGAGGATCTTCAACTGTATTTTAAAGGAGACTAGAGATTCTGATTGACAGAGGTGAAGATGGAATTCATTCCAGTAATGGAAGCAGAAGATGGAATGCTTTGCATACAGAAAAAGAAAGGTCAATTTGGCCTGATATCAGAGTGTGTTAAAGGGAGTGATTGGTAGGAAGGGATAAGATGGTGAAAAAAATTTAATTTCAAATGAAAAAGCTTATATTTGGTTCTAGAAGAAATTAGGTAGTCCCTGGAAATTTTTGATCAGGGGAGGTAATTAGATCTGTGTTTTGGGGAAATCACTTTGGCATTTATAAGGAAGATATATTAGACTGGAGAGAACTGTGACATAGAGACATCAATTAGGAGGATATTAATATAATCTAGGTTAACTGTGATGAGTTCCTGAACTAGGGTAGTGACTCTGAGTAGAGGCAATGAGATAGATAGATAGATAGATGATAGATGATAGATAGATAGATAGATAGATAGATAGATAGATAGATAGATAGATGGATAGCTCTATAAATACACATATGAATATATATGTGGAGTGCCTGGGTTTGAGTTCTCCCTAGGATTTTAAAATATGCAATTCACAATTAAAGATGATGAAGTGAAGCTCAGCAGAGTACCTGGTGTTGACTATATAAATCTATGAGTCATCAGCATAGGGATGATAATTAAACCTGTAAACCTCAAGAAGACAATGAGTAAATAAAGAGAATATGACTCAGAACAGTCTTGGTTTACATTGTTGTTGTTTGTCCTTCATTCTCAAAGATATCAGAAGGGTGATTTCTTGGAGGGTGGAGTCAAGATGGTAGAAGGAACACAGGGACTCATCTGAGTTCTCCCACAGATTCCTTCAGATACAAGTGAATCTGAACAAATTTTAGAGTGGCAGAATCCAATAGAAGACAGAATGTGGCAGATTTCCAGCCCAGGACAGCCCAAAAAGTCAACATGAAAAATCTGTTACATTGGGTTGAGGAGACACAGAGCACAAGGGCTGTATCAGCACAGACTCGGACATAATGGAAGGGGAAAAGCCCCAGATAATATGAGTCACCAGCTGGGATTCCTGAACCTCTCAACACAAGAGGGGAGTCAGGCAGAGCTGGGTGAGAAAGAAACATGGGGGCCACAGTAGTAACAGAGGCTACTCCTGGGCCTATAAGACCACAGACTAAACGTTTGAAAGTAACTTACTTGATTTTCTGAGAGCCAAAATGGCAGACTACACTGTAAGGGTACTCTCAACCTCCCTTGTTTGACCTTGAAAACCTCAGAGAATATTGCCCTAGGAGAAGTCCAGAAATAGTGGGGCTCACAGAAGGGGTATAGCAATCTTTCAGCTGAGAAGGTTAGTGAGATCAAAGGAAAGGGACCCTAGTGATGTGACTGAAGGGAACAAATGCAGGACCAGAGGCATGGAAGCAAGGACCACCTAAGTTGACCAGCAGGAGTGCCTGAGCCCCAGGAGGGTAAAGCTGGTAAGCACCAACACTAAGACCCCAGACATGTCTTAACACAACCAGGGCAATTGGGCAGAAACCAGTGCAGATGGGGGTCCACCAGCTGCAGAACCTGCCCATGCTCTGGTGCAGCCCTAGGGGAGGAGGAGACTTCCAGCAGACAGAATACTCATCCCACACACCTCACATCATGAGCTTCAGTGTAACCCCAGGGAACGTCAGACTTTTCCTGGTCTCAGCCTTGGCACACACTACCCAGCTCAGGATCAAATAAGCTTCAGCATAATATAGCTTCTAACTAAAAGAACCAGAGGCCACATAAAGCCAGTAACTAGACCCCTAGTTCCTGGTACAAGAAAAGTGGAACAGAGATCCTTGTGCCCCAGAAAAAGAGATCTATTTAAAAAACTAGGAAAAAGACAATCCCCATGAGCAAGAAACAAATCAGAAAACCAAAGACCATAGAATCTTGTTATGGGGACAAGGAAGATCAAAATATGAATTGAGAAGATGACAGGATTTACACGATACACACATCTGAAACCACAAAAGGGACTATGAATTAGTCTCAAGTCCAAAAAGCATTCTTGGAAGGGCTTAAGAAGGATTTTAAAAGCAAAATTAGAGAGGTAGAAAAAAATGGTCAATGGTTTTAAAAACAAAGTTGTCAAAATGTTTTCTTTCAGAATTCACTGAAGAGAACAGCTCCTTAAAAAGTAAAATTGGCCAAAGGCTAAGGAAGTACAAAACTTAATTGGAAAAATTGGACAAATGGAAAAAGAGGTACAAAAAGCTAAATGAAGAAAACAATTCATTAAAAATTTTAATTGGGCAAACAGAAGCTAAGAACTTTATGAGGCATCAGAAACCAGTCAAACAAAATCCAATGAATGAAAAAAAAAACAGAAAATTCAAAATATCTTACTGGAAAAAGAATTGACCTGGAAAATAGGTCCAGGAGAGAAAATCTAAAAATTATTGGTCTACTGGAAAGCTATCATAAAAAAAAAAAAGCCTGAACAGTGTCTTCCAAGAAATCCTCCAGGAAAACTGCCAAGAGGTCCTAGATCCAGGGGAAAAACATCACTGGAAGAATCCACTGATCACCTCCTGAAAGAGATCTCAAACTGAAAACACTAAGGAATATATTGCCAAATCGCAGAACTATCAAGTGAAGGAGAAAATACTGCAAGAATCCAGAAAGAAACCATTCATTCATTCAGGAGCACACAAGACCTTGCACCTTCTACATTAAAAGACCAGAAGGATTGGAATATGATATTCTGTAAGGCAAAAGAGCTTGAACTACAACTATGGATCAATTTCCTGGCAAAACTGATCATAATATTTCAGACAAGGAGATGGATAATCAAATAAATAAGGGATTTCCAGACCTTTCTGATGAAAAGCCTAGAGCTCAATAGAAAATTTGGTCTTCAAATACAAGTCTCAAGAGTAGTATCAAAAAGTAAACAGGAAAAAAAAGGAAAGAAAAAACTTATTTAATATGGGCAAACTCTTTATATCCCTATATAGGAGGATGATCATTGTTAATTTTGAGAATTGTATATTTATTAAAGGATTTAAAAGGAATATACCTAGATAGAGGGAGTGGGTATAAATTGACTGATGTGATGACAAAAAAAAAAACCCTAATTACGGAGTATGGAGGGACAATAAGAAAAGAGAAGGTAGAAAATGGTAAATTATATCACATGAAGATGCACAAAGATATGTCATAGTAGAGGGAAAGAAGAGAAGGAGATGAGCTGTGCTCTCATCACAGTTGACTCAAGGAGTGAACAACGTACTTGATTAAGTATTGAAATCTAACTTGCCTTACAGGCAGTAGGAGGGAAAAGTGGAAAGAAATGCAAGGGTATGATTAGAATGGAGGGAAGAAGTGGTACAGAAAAAGGGAGAGAAAACACAGGGGACATGATACAAAGGAAGAAAGACTGAGGGAGGCAATGGTCAAAAGTAAAACACTTGAGGAGGGGAAGGGAGAGGGAAAAATAAAAGCACAAGTGTGGGGTGGAGGGGAAATAGGACAGAGAGAAAGTCACAGTAATAAGTGTGAATGGTACAAACTCATGAAAGAGAGGCAGATAGCAGAATGGATTAAAAACCATAATCCTACAATCCATATGTTGTATACAGGAAATATGTTTGACAAAGGGGGATACACACGGTATAAAGGTAAAAGTAGAATAGATTTTACTTCAGCTGAAGTAAATAAAGCAGGGGTAGCAATCTTAATCTCAGACAAAGCAAAAATAGATCCAATCAAAAGAGATAAGGAAAGAAACTATATCCTGATAAAAGGCACCATAGTCAATGAAGTAATAACATAACTAAACATATATGCACCAAGTGGTATAGTTACCAAATTCTTAGAGAAGTTAAGGGAGTTAAGGGAAGAAATAGACATCCAAACTATGCTACTGGGGAACCTCAACCTAACCCTCTCTGAATTTGATAACTCTAACCTCAGAATGAACCGAAAAGAAGTTAAGGATAGGAGGAGCCAAGATGGTGGAGTAGAAAGACTCACATATGCTAGCTCCAGAACCCACAACCCATAACTTTCCTGTAAAAAGAACTCCCCACAAATTCTGGAGCAGTGGAAGCTGCACAGCAATACAGTGAAGGAGATTTCTGTTCCAGAGAGCCCTGAAAAACTGGCACCAAAGGTCCAGACAGTGGAACCCAGCCCTGCCCTGGCCACACAGCCCCGAGAGGAGCAGATATGAGCAGGCTTCAGGGACAGAACCTCTGGCAGCCACGCAGGTCCCTTAGCCCACAGGTGGTAGGAGTCAGTGAGAGACACTTTTGGGCTGGCCGAAAGGGGAGCGGGGCATCTCCATAACTCAGGCCCCCTCGGGAGGCAGCAGCAGAGGCAGTAGGAGACATGGGCTCCCAAAGCAGACAGGACTTCAGATCCATTACTGAAAATCTCCACATAAACCCCCTGAAGGAACTGAGCCTGGGAGGCGGTCCTGCCCCCACCTGAGAACCAGAACTTAATCTCACACTGAATAGCAGCCACGCCTGCTGCTGAAAGGCCTGAGGCTGGGGAGCAGCATTTGAATCTCAGATCCCAAGCACCAGCTGGGTGGATCTAAGTGGGGGTGGAGAGGAATCTCAGAAGTCAAGTAACCATCTGGGAAAAATGCCCAGAAAAGGGAAAAAAATAAGACCATAGAAGGTTACTTTCTTGGTGAACAGATGTTTCCTCCTTTCCTTTCTTATGAGGAAGAACAATGTTTACCATCAGGGAAAGACATAGAAGTCAAGGCCTCTGTATCCCAAACATCCAAAATAGATTTCCAATGGGCTCAGGACATGGAAGAGATCAAAAAGGATTTTGAAAATCAAATTAAACAGGGGGAAGAAAAACTGGGAAGAGAAATGAGAGAGATGCAAGAAAAGCATGAAAAACGGGTCAATATCTTGCTAAAGGAGATCAAGAAAAATGCTGAAGAAAATAACACCTCTAAAAATAGGCTAATCAAAATGGGAAAAGAGGTTCAAAAAGCCAATGAGGAGAAGAATGTTTTAAAAGCAGCATTGGTCAAATGAAAAAGGAGGTTCAAAAGCTCACTGAAGAAAATAGTTCTTTCAAAATTAGAGTGGAACAGATTAAGGCTAATGACTTTCTGAGAAACCAAGAAATCACAAAACAAAACCAAAAGAATAAAAAAAAAAAATGGAAGATAATGTGAAATATCTCATTGGAAAAACAACTGACCTGGAAAACAGATCCAAGAGAGACAATTTAAAATTATGGGACTACCTGAAAGCCATGATCAAAAAAAAGAACCTAGACCTCATCTTTCATGAAATTATCAAGGAAAACTGCCCTGAGATTCTAGAACAAGAGGGCAAAATAAGTATAGAAGGAATCCATCTATCACCACCTGAAAGAGATCCAAAAAGAGAAACTCCTAGGAACATTGTGGCCAAATTCCAGAATTCCAAGGTCAAGGAGAAAATATTGCAAGCAGCTAGAAAGAAACAATTTCAATATTGTGGAAATAAAATCAGGATAACACAAGATCTAACAGCTTCCACATTAAGAGATCAAAGGTTGTGGAATATGATACTCCAGAAGTCAAAGGAACTAGGACTCAAACCAAGAATCATCTACCCAGCAAAACTGAGTATAATACTTCAGGGGAAAATAAGGTCTTTCAATGAAATCGAGGATTTTCAAGTATTGTTGATGAAAAGACCAGAGCTGAAAAGAAAATTTGATTTTCAAACACAAGAATGAGAAGAAGCATGAAAAAGTAAACAGCAAAGAGAAGTCATAAGGGACTTACCAAAAGTGAACTGTTTACATTCCTACATGGAAAGACAATATTTGTAACTCTTAAAACTTTTCAGTATCTGGGTAGTTGGTGGGATCACACACACACATACACACACATGCACACACATGTACATGTATGCGCATGCACACACACATGCACACATGCACACACACACAGAGACAAAGAGCGCAGAGTGAATTGAATAGGATGGGCTCATATCTTAAAAGAAATTAAGGTAAATGGTGAGAGAGAAATGTAATGGGAGGAGAGAAGGTGAAATGGAATGGGGTAAATTATCTCTCATTCAAGAGGCAAGCAGGAGACTTTTTAGTGGAGGGAAAAAGGAGAGGTGAGAAAAAAAACATGAAGTTTACTCTCATCACATTCGACTAAAGGAAGGAATAAAATGCACACTTATTTTGGTATGAAAACCTATCTCACAATACGGGAAAGTGGGGGAGAAGGATATAATTAGGGTGGGGGGGATGATGGAAGGGAGGGCAATGGGAGGAGGGAGCAATTTGAAGTCAACATTGGGGGGGACAGGATCAAAAGACAGAATCGAAACAATGGGGGGCAGGACAGGATGGAAGGAAATATAGTTAGTCTTACACAACAAGACTATTATCGAAGTCATTTGCAAAACTACACAGATATGGCCTATATTGAATTGCCTACCTTCCCAAAGGGAATGGGTGGGGAGGGAAGGATGGGGAGAAGTTGGAACTCAAAGTTTTAGGAACAACTGTTGAGTTTTGTTCTTGCTACCAGGAAATAAGAAATACAGTTAATGGGGAATAGAAAGTCTTCTGGCTCTACAGGACCAAATAGAAGATGGGAACAAGAGAAGGGAGAGATGATAGAAGAGAGGGCAGATTGGTGATAGGGGAAATTAGAATGCTTGGTGTATTGGGGTGGGGGGAGGGGCCAAATGGGGAGAAAATTTGGAACCCAAAATTTTGTGAAAAGTTAAATAAATTTATATTTAAAAAAATAATAATCATAAAAAAAATAAAGCAGCCTAATGAGTCAAAAAAAAAAAAGAAAGAAGTTAAGGAGGAGAATAGCATTCTGGAAATGGAAGATATAATAGACTTCTGGATAAAAGTGAATGGGAATAGAAAGGGACATACATTGTTTCTCAATAGTAAATGGTACATATACAAAAATTGAACATGTACTAAGGCATAAAAACCTCACAATCCAGTGCAGAAAGGCAGAAATAGTCAATGCATCCTTTTCACATCATGATGCAATAAAAACTACATGTAATAAAAGGTCATGAAAAGATATATCAAAAATTAATTGGAAACTAAACAATCTAATCCTAAGGAATGAGTGGGTCAAAAAACAAATCATAAAAGCAATTAATAACTTCATTCAAGAGAATGACAATAATGAGACAACCTACCAAAACTTATAGGATGCAGTAGAAGCAGTTTTTAGGGAACGTTTTGTATCTCTGAATACTTACATGAATAAAATAGAGAATGAGGAGATCAATCAATTAGGCATGCAACCGAAAAAGCTAGGAAAAAGAGCAAATTGAAAATCCCCTACTAAACACCAAAATGGAAATATTGAAAACCAAAGGAGGTACTAATAAATTTGAAATAAAGAAAACTATTGAACTAATAAATAAAATTAAGAGTTAGATTTATGAAAAAGCAATAAAATTGATAAACATTTGGTCAATTTGATTTAAAAAAAAAAGAAAGAAGAAAACCAAATTACCAGCACCAAAAGTGAAAAGAGTGAATTCACCTCCAAAGAAGAGGAAATTAAAGCAACAGTTAGAAATTATTTTGCTCAACCTTATTCCCATAAATTTGACAATATTGGTGAAATAGATGAACATTTACATAAATATAAATTGGCCAGACTAAAGAAGAGGAAGTAAAATATTTAAATAATCCAAACTCAGAAAAAGAAATTGAAAAAGTCATCAATGAACTCACTAGGAAAAAATAATCACCAGTGCCAGATTTACAAGCAAATTCTATCAAACATTTAAAGAACAGTTAATTCCAGTACTATATAGACTATTTGATAAAATGCTAGATTCTTTTTATGATATAAATATGGTGCTGATACCTAAATCATGAGGAGACAAAACAGAAAAAAAAAATTACAGACCAGTTTACTTAATGAATATGGACGCAAAATTTTTAAATAAGATTAGCAAAAAAGATTACAGCTACTTATCATCAGAATGATACACTTTGATCAGGCAAGATTTATACCAGGAACACAGGGCTGTTCAATGTTCAATATTAAGAAAACTATTAGCATAAATGATCATATAAACAACAAATCTAAGAAAACATATGATTATCTCAATAGATGTAGAACAAGCTTTTGACAAATACAACACCTATTCCTATTGATTATAAGGGAGAGAATAGGAATGAATGGAGTCTTCCTTAAAATAATAAGTAGTATGTACTTAAAACCATCAGCAAGTATTAAATGTAATGGGGATAAACTACATGCATTTCCAATAAGATGGGGGATGAATAAAGGATGTCCATTATCACCACTGTTATTCAACTAGAAATGTTAGCCTTAATAATATGACAACAAAAAGAAACAGAAGGCATTAACAGAGGCAAAGAAGAAACTAAGTTACCACTCTTAGAAAACAATATGATGGTACACTTAGCAAATCACAGAGAATCAAATAAAAAACTACTTGAAATAATAAACAACTTTAGCAAAGTTTCAGGATACAGAATAAAGCCACACAAATCATCTGCATTTCCATATATTACTAACAAAGCAAGAGATAAAAAAGAAATCCTTTTACTGCAGGGCTAAAATGATGGAGTAGAAAGATAGACCTACTCTAGCTCTCCCCTCATAACTCTTAAAATACCTGTCCAAAATGACTCTAAATATATTCCAAAGCAGTAGAAGACATACAATGACAGTGAAAAAAATTTCCAGCCCAAGACAGACTGGAAGGTTGACAGGAAAGATCCATTGCACCAGGCTCAGAGAGGATAACAGCACAATATGTGGGGTAACTGATGTGGTTTCCAGAAAATAAGTGAGCCTTAGTCTCATGGGATTGGGTTAAGGAGGGAATAACAAACACTCAATTGGATATGGAAGTTTATTTTGTCCTGCAGGAAGAATGAGGAAGGGGGAAGGGAATAGGAGAGGGAAAATAATGGAAGGGACAGCAAATTAGGGAAACAGATAGACAGAAGCCAATATTTTTGTGGGAGGACAGGTCAAGGGAAAGATTGGAATAAATTGAGGGCAAGTTAGGATGGAGGGAAATGTGGTGAATCTTTTACAACATATCTATTATGGAAGTGTTTTGCAAGGCTACACATGTATGACCTGTATTGAATTGCTTGTTTTCTCAATGTGGGTGGTGGGGAGTATGGAAAGGAAAGAATATGGAACTCAAAGCTTTAATATTGCATGTCAGAATTTTTTTGTATTTAAATTTATTTAGGTTTTCAATATTCATTTCCACAAAATTTTGGGTTTCAAACTTTCTCCCCATTTCTCCACTCCCCCAACCCCAAAATGTCAAGCAATCTAATTACCCCTCTCACCAATCTGCTCTCCCTTCTAACATCCTCCCTTCCCTTACCCCCATTTTCTCTTTTATCCTGTAGGGCAAGACAACTTTCTATACTCCATTATCTGTATTTCTTATTTCCTAGTTGTATGCAAGAACAATACTCAACAGTTGTTCCTAAAACTTTGAGTTCCAACTTCTCTTCTTCCCTCCCATCCCATTTGGGAAGGTAAGCAACTCAATATAGTCCATATCTGTGTAGTTTTGCAAATGACTTCCATAATAGTCATATTGTGTAAGACTAACTATATTTCCCTCTATCCTATCCTGCCCCCCCAATTGCTTCTATTATCTCTTTTGATACTGTCCCTCCCCAAGAGTGTTGACTTCTAATTGCTTCCTCCTCCCACTGCCCTCCCTTCCATCATCCCCTCCACCCTGTTTATCCCCTTCTCCCCCACTTTCCTGTATTTAAGATTGATTTCCATACCAAAATGAGTGTGCATTTTATTCCTTATTTAGTCAAATATGAGAGTAAGCTTCATGTTTTTTTCTCACCTTCCTCCTTTTTCCCTCCACTGAAAAGTCTTTTGCTTGCCTCTTTAATAAGAGATAATTTGCCCCATTCCATTTCTCCCTTTCTGCTCCCAGTATATTTCTCTCTCACCCCTTAATTTCATTTTTTTAAGATATGATCCCACTCTGTTCAATTTACTCTGTGATGTGTGTGTGTGTAATCCCACCAACTACCCAGATTCTGAAAAAAGTTTCAAGAGTTAAAAACATTGTCTTTTCATGTAGAAATGTAAATAGTTCAAGTTTAGTAAGTCTCTTATGACTACTCTTTGCTGTCTACCTTTTCATGCTTCTCTTCATTCTTGTGTTTAAAAGTCAAATTTTCTTTTCAGTTCTGGTCTTTTCATCAAGAATGCTTGAAAGTCCTCGATTTCATTGAAAGACCAGTTTTTCCTCTAAAGTATTATACTCAGTTTGGCTGAGTAGGTGATTCTTGCTTGGAGTCCTAATTCCTTTGACTTCTGGAATATCATATTCCACACCCTTCAATCTCTTAATATAGAAGCTGTTAGATCTTGTGTTATCCTGATTGTATTTCCACAATACTTGAATTGTTGTTTTGTTTTTTTTTTAGCTGCTTGCAATATTTTCTCCTTACCTGGGAACTCTGAAATTTGGCCACAATGTTCTTAGGAGTTTCTGTTTTCGGATCTCTTTCAGGTGGTGATCAGTGGATTCATTGAATACTTATTTTGTCCTCTGGTTCTAGAATATCAGGGCAGTTTTCCTTGATTATTTCATGAAAGATGATGTCTAGGCTCTTTTTTTGATCATGGTTTTCAGGTAGTCCCATAACTTTTAAATTGTCTCTCCTGGATCTATTTTCCAGGTCAGTTGTTTTTCCAATGAGATATTTCACATTATGTTCCATTTTTCATTCCTTTTGTTTTGTTTTGTGATTTCTTGGTTTTTCAGAAAGTCATTAGCCTCCATCTGTTCCATTCTAATTTTTAAAGAACTATTTTCTTCAGTGAGGTTTTGGACCACCTTTTCCATTTGATTAATTCTGCTTTTTAAAGCATTCTTCTCCTTATTGGCTTTTTGAACCTCTTTTGCCAATTGAGTTAGCCTATTTTTAAAGGTTTTGTTTTCTTCAACAATTTTTTTGGTTCTCCTTTAGCAAGATGTTGACCTGTTTTTCATGCTTTTTTTGCATCTCTCTCATTTCTCTTCCCAGTTTTTTCTCCACCTCTCTTACTTGATTTTCAAAATCCTTTTTGAGCTCTTCCATGGCCTGAGACCATTGAATGTTTATTTTGGATATTTTGGATACAGAAGCCTTGACTTTTATGTCTTTCTCTGATGATAGGCATTGTTCTTCCTCATCCAAAAGGATGGGAGAAGATATCCGTTCACCAAGAAAGTAATCTTCTATGGTCTTATCTTTTTCCCCCTTTTTTGGGCATTTTCCCAGCCAGTTACTTGACTTTTGGGTCCTTTGTCAAGAGTAGGGTATACTCTGGGGATCTTTAAGATCTCAGTTCCTCCAAGCTGGCACAATCAAGCGTGTACACTAGTCTGGGAGCAGGAAGAGATTTTTGTGCCCAGAGTCCTAGCAGAGTTTCCTCTCCATAGCCACTTGGCCTCCAGTTCAGTTGCCATTCAGTGTGACATAAAGATCAGCTCCCTCAGGACCTCTACAAAGGGCTGAGGCAATAATTAGCTCCTCAGCACCTCCAAGGTTTTTACAATCCAAGAATGGATGCAGGCTACTGTAGGGGCTGCTGTGGGAACTGCTGTTACCTGCCCAATGTGGCCTCTGTTGTTGCTGCCTGTGGCTGGAGCTATGAGAAGGCCCTTCTCCCTTCCCAGCCAGCTGAAAAAAACCCTATCACAGACCTTTGGTGCCTGTGGGTTAAGGAATCTGTGAACCGCTGCTGCTGTGACTGGAGATTCCACCCTTGAGGGCTGTTTGTGTTTGGCCAAGGCTGGACTGGGCTCTGCTCTGTGTCCGGTGCAACCAACATTTCCCAAGGGCCTTTCCAGTCACCCTGGGCTGTAAATCTCCTCTACTCTCTTATTCTCCACTTCTACTGCTCCAATATTTGTTGAGAGTCCCTCTCCACAGGTATTTTATGGGCTGTGTATCTAAAAATTCTTTTAGCCTACAACTAGAAAATAAGGCAATGGAACATAGAAACCTCTTTTGTCCTATAGGTAATTAGAGGGGAAGGGGGTGGAATAAGAGGGGATAAGAGAAGGGAAGACATACTGGAGGAAGGGTTGGATGGGGTGCATGCTGTGCTGGGGTGGGGGATATGGAGAGATGGGCACAAAAGTTTAAATTTAAACTCTTGTGGAAGTGAATGATGATAACTGAAAAATAAATTATATATTAAAATAATATGATAAAAATAAAATTACTGTAGCCACTATGAAATATCTAGGAATCTCCCTGCCCAAACAAACCCAGGTATTATATGAACACAATTACAAAACACTTTTTGCACAAATGTAGTCAGACCTAAATAATTGGAAAAGCATCAGTTTCTTGGGGGTAGGCTGAGGTAATATTTTTTTTTCTGGGAAAACTTTTTATTGTAGGTGCAAACATCTGGACATAGTTTAGATGATTCCAATTTTGTTGGCAACATCTAAAGCATCATAGTTTGGAGCAAGCTGATCCTAAGCTTTCTTCTCTCCATCAGGCTGAATCAGTGTGTTAACCTTGGCCACATTGATATCATACGACTTCTTTACAGCCTGCTTGATCTGATACTTGTTGACCTTGACGTCCACAATGAAAACTAGGGTGTTGTTGTCCTCAGTCTTCTTCATAGCAGACTCAGTGGTCAAGGGAAACTTAATGCTGACATAGTGATCAAGCTTATTTCTCTGAGGGGCACTTTTCCGAGGGTATCTGAGCTGCCTTCTTAGTCTTAGTGTCTTGGGTTGCCAGAAGGTGGGGATGTTTGAATCTTCTTTTGTGGCTCTGCACACCCTTCAACACCACCTTCTTGACCTTCAAGGACTAGGACTTGGACTTGGCTTCTGTTTTGAGGGGGGACAACGGCTTCTTTCTTCACCTTTGACACCATCTTGGGGGAAAGGGCTGAGCTAATAAAATTTACAATTCTACTCTAAGTAATTTACTTATTTAGTACCATACTAACTACTAAAAAAAAATTTTTAGAGCTAGAAAAAAATAGTATCAAAACTAATCTGGAAAAACAAAAGTTTCAGGATATCAATAGAATTAATGAAAAGAATTGGTAGGAAATTTGGCCTAGCCATGCAAGATCTTAAATTACATTATAAAGCAGCAATCATCAAAACCACTTGGCATTGTCTAAGAAATAGAGGGGTAGATCAGTGGAATGAGTTAGTTACATAAAACATGGTAGTTAATGACTATAGCAGTCTACTGTTGGTTAAACCCAAGGATTCTAGCTTCTGGGATAAGAACTCACTGTTGAACAAAAACTGCTGGGAAAATTGGAAAATAGTGTGGCAGAAACTGGGCATAGACCAGTGACTGACACCATATACCAGCATAAAGTCCAAATAGGTACACAATCTAGATGTAAAGGCTGATACTATAAACAAATTAGGAGAGCAAGGACTTGTTTATTTGTCAGATTTATGGAGAATGAAGGAATTTATGATGAAACAAGAGATAGAGAACATAATGAAATGCAAAATGTATAACTTTGATTACATCAAATTGAAAAGATTCTTGAAAAAAAAACAATGCAACCAAGATTAGGAGGGAAACAGAAAACTGAGAAAGAATTTTTGTAATTAGCATCTGTGATAAAGGCCTCATTTCTAAAATATAGAGAGAACTGAGTCAAATTTATAAGGACACAAGCCCAATTGATTCCCAATTGATTTTCCAAATGATAAATGGTCAAAAGAAATGAACGGGCAGTTTTCAGAGGAAGACATGAAAGCTATTTATAATGATATGAAAACATGCTCTAAATCAAAACTACTTTCAGGTACCACATCACACCTATCAGATTGGCTAGCATACCAAAGCAGGAAAATGATAAATTTTGGAAATGTGGGAGAGTTGGAACACTCAATGTTGGTGGAGCTATGAACTGATCTAACCATTCTGGAAAGGAATTGAGAACTATGCCCAAAGGACTATAAAAATGTGCATATGTTTTGACCCAGCAATACTACTTCTAGGGCTATATTCCAAAGAGATCATAAAAATGGGGAAAGGACCCAAAAAGAATATTTATAGCAGCTCTTTCTGTGGTGGCCAAGAACTGGAAATCAAGGGGATGCCCATCAGTTGGGGAATGAGTGAACACATTGTGGTATATGAATGTAATGGAGTACTATCGTGCTACAAGAAATGATGCACAGGTGAATTTCAGAAAAACCTGGAAAGACTTACATGAACTGATGTTGAGTGAAGTGAGCAGAGCCAGGAGAACATTATACATAATAGCACCCACTGTGCAAGGATTACTTTTGATAGACTAAGCCCTTCACAGCAATGCAAGGACCTGAAACATTTCCAAAGGACTCGTGATGCAAAATGCCATCCACATCCAGATAAAGAACTATGGAGTCAGAACGCAGAATGAAGCAGACTATTTTCTCCTGTGCTATATTTTGTTATTCTCATGGTTTCTCCCATGCATTTTAATTCTTCTATGCAATATGACTAATGTGAAGATGTGTTTAATAAGAATCCATGTATAGAACTCATGTAAGATTCTATGCTGTCTTGCAGGGAGAGGGTTTAGGGAGAGGGAGAAAATCTGGAACTTATGGAAGGGATTGATGAAAAGTGAAAACAAATAAATTAATAAATACGGGGGAAGGATGATTTCTTCATTTGCAAGTGAAGTGGATTAATGTGAAGTAGAGCTGCACAAGGTCATGAGCCTCACTTTCTTTGTGAGAGTTACGGGATCCAGGTGGGAAGAGCCAAGATGGTGGAGTAGAAGCAGGTACTTTCTACCGTTCTCTCCCCAAGTCTCTCAAAATATTAACCTTATAAAAATTACTCTAAAAAATTCTAGAGCAGTAGAAGCCACAAAATGACAGGTTGAAGCAAATTTCCAGCCCAAGACAATCTGGTAGGGTCTATTGTACCAGACTGGGAGCAGAGTGCGGTTCAGCATGGACCATGCCTGTGGATACTGAGCAGGAGCAGGCCTCAGGGGACTGAATCACTGACCACTGCTGTGGATTCCAGACTTCTCAGTCCACAAATGCTACAGAGAGCTTCAAAGTGAAGTTGGAAGGGTCTCTTATCTGGCTGAGAGGGGAGCATAGTTCAATGCCAGCCTCAGCCTCAGTCCAGCCCGGCCCTTGCCCCAGCCTTTGGGTGGCTGCAGCTACTACTGAAGCAGAGGCTGCTTCTGGAGCCCTCCACTTAACAAAGCTCAAAAGTTAATTGGCTGATAAAATGAACAAAGCAGGGGGAAAAGAAACAGACTATAGATTCTTACTTTGTTGGTGAAGAGGTATTTTCTTACATCATTGGTGGCAAGGAAGATCAAAATATACAACCAGAAGACAACAAGGCCAAAATTCCTTCATCCAAAGCATCAAAGAAATATATGAGTTGATCTCAGGTCATGGAAAAGCTCAAAAAGGATTTTGAAAATCAAGTAAAAGAAGTGAAGGACAAATTGGGAAGAGAAATGAGAGTGATGCAAGAAAATCATGAATAACAAGTTAACAGCTTGTTAAAGGAAAACCAAAAAAATGCTGAGGAATGTAATACCTTGAAAATTAGACTAACCCAAATGGAAAAAGAGGTCCAAAGCTCACTTAAGAAAGTTACTTTTTTTAAAAAAAATTATAATGGAGAAAATGGAAGCTAATGGCTTTATGAGAAATCAAGAAATTATAAAACAAAACCAAAAAGAAGAAAAAGTAGAGGACAATGTAACCAAATTCCAGAGTTCCCAAGTCAAGTAGAAAATATTACAAGCAGCCAGAAAGAAACAATTCAAGTATTGTGGCAGCACAAACAGGATAATACAAGATACAGCAGCTGCTATATCAAGGGATTGCAAGATTTAGAATATGATATTCCAGAGCTCAAAGGAGATAGGATTAAAACCAAGAGTCATTTGCCCAGTGAAAATGAATATAATACTGCAAGAGAAAAAAAAATGGAACTTCAGTGAGATAGAAGACTTCCAAGTATTCTTGTTAAGAATACCAGAGCTGAATAGAAAATTTGACTTTCCGATACAGGAATCAAGAGAAACATGAAAAAGTAAACAGGGAAGAGAAACCATACAGGACATATTAAAATTGAACTGTTTACATTCCTATGATATCTAAATTAGAAAATTAAGGCTTGAGAAGAACGTACAGGGAGAAACAGTAAGGGAGAGGTAGAATGTAATAAATTATCTCAAATAAAAGAGGCAAGGAAAAGCTTTTACAAAGGAAGGGAAGAAGGGGAAGGTGAGACAGAATAAGTGAGCCTTCCTTTCATTGGATAAATTTGGACTGTGAGCTAGCAAAGGTGATTGAGAAGAGCAGTCAGTCTGGTAGAAAGAGAATTAAGGGAAAACAGTTGTGAAAAATTCACATAGGTAAGAATATTTAAGAGCATAACGTCATAGACAAATGCTGCCAAAAATCAAGAAGAATATGAGTATTTTTAAAGGCCACCAGATTTACCACCTAAATGGAGAATAACTGGTAACTTTGGAGAGAACAGTTTCAGCTGTGAGATGAGGAAAGAAGTTTGATTGCAAAGGACTGACAAGTGAGAGGAGAGGAAGTAGTGAATAGTGTAGCTAACTGTTTTTTTATCTAGGAGTTTGACTGAGATGCCATTAGTGGGCAGTAGATAAAAAGATAGTCTCAAAGCCAGGAGGATTTGGGTTCAAATTCTCTCTCTGAAATATCCTTACTATATCACTTCTCTATCTTGGAATATGACTGAATTTTCTCGAACATAAGTTGCAGAAAAGGTGCTGATTTGCATTAGTAGAGGGAGAAACTCTTGAAAGTTCCTGATACCATTGAAATCATAGGTCCAATACTTATTCCTATCCCTTGGCTGAGGAAAGGAGGAGGGAGAAAAGATATTAGTATGAGGGAATAGTAGCATCCAGAAAAGTTTTTCTTTTTGTTTTGCTTTGTTTTGTTTTTGTTTTGTTTTTGTCATTGTTGTAGGATGGAGGAAACCTGGGTATGTTTGAAGAAAGTACAGAAGAAAACATTAGGTAGGGAGAAATCAAATACAGAGGAATATCCTTGTGGATCAGAATTGTATTTGTTTGTAATTCACATCTAATGTAATTAAAGAGTCATACATGATTATGAATTCATGAATTATTTCAACTGAAACGTAGGAAAATGAAATAGAAGGAATTTAGGTAGCATGAGAGCTGAGTTGAGCTTATTAGATATTTTCATATCACACTCTAGCCCAAGGAGATGAGCATTGTTATTCACAATTCTCATGTGGTGAGGCAGGCATGTATTTTTCTGACAGTCAGATCATGATAGTTTCTCAGAATTTAGTTATACAAGCAAACAATGGAATAAAATTTTAATAACACATTGTTCAAATAATGATGAATATTTAATTAATAGCCTAAGAGATAAATAAGTTCAGGCTTTACTCCACTGTGTCCCCTAGCTGTGACAAAATCATTTTCTTTGTGTATCTCTGATAGTCCCAGGGAAGAAATAAAGGGAAGAGGCAAGAAGTAAGGAGGGAAGGAAGGAAGGAAGGAAGGAAGGAAGGAAGGAAGGAAGGAAGGAAGGAAGGAAGGAAGGAACCTCAAGCAAATATGTCCTAAGTATTGACTTTATGCAAGTCACTGTTCTGGGAGACAGAGATGCAAAAATAAAATCGCAACAAATGCTATCCTTGAGAAACTTACTTTCTATTCATTACATGGTATAATTTCTTTTTTTATTTATTTAACTTTAGTTTTCAACATTCATTTTCACAAGATTTTGAGTCCCAAATTTTCTCTACATCTCTTCCCTCACCCCACCCCAAGACACTGCCCATTTTGATTACCCCTTCCCCCAATCTGCCCTCTCCTCTATCACACCCCTCCTTTCCTTTATCCCCATCTTCTCTCTTTCTTGTAGGGCAAGATAGGTTTCTGTGCCACATTACCTGCATTTCTTATTTCTCAGTTGCATGCAAAAACAGTTCTCAACATTTTTTCCTAAAACTTTGAGTTCCAATATCTCTCCCTTCCTCCCTCCCCATCCATCCCCACTGAGAAGTCAAGCAACTCAATATAGGCTATACATGTGTACTTATACAAAAGACTTCCATAATAATTATGTTGTGAACCACTAACTATATTTCCCTCCATCCCATTCTACCCTCCATTTATTCTATTCTTTTTTTGACTTTGTCCCTCTACAAAAATGTTTAATTTTAATTACTCCTTCCTCCCATTGGCCCTCCCTTCTATTATCCCCTACACCCCACTTATCCCCTTCTCCCCTACTTTCCTGTAGTGTAAGATAGATTTTCATGCCAAATTGAGTGTGTAGGTTATACTCCCCTTAAGACAAATGTGATGAGACTAAGCTTCACTTTTTCCCTCTGACCTCTTCCTTCTTCCCCTCCATTGAAAAAGCTTCCTCTTGCCTCTTTTATGTGAGATAATTTGACCCATTCCATTTGTCCCTTTCTCCTCTCAATATATTCCTTTCTCACCCCTTAATTTTATTTATTTAGATATCATCCCTTCCTATGTGCCCTCTGTCTATATGTGATTCTGCCAACTACCTAAATACTAAGAAACATCTCAAGAGTTACAAATACTATCTTTCCATATAGAAATGTAAACACTTCAACTTTAGTAGGTCCCTTATGATTTCTCCCTCCTGTTTACCTTTCCATGCATCTTTGAATCTTGTGTTTGAAAGTCAAATTTTCTGTTCATCTCGGGTCTTTTGATCAAGAAATGCTTGAAAATCCTCTATATCCTTGAATGACCATTTTTCCCCTGAAGTATTGTACTCAGTTTTTCTGGTTAGGTAATTCTTAGTTACAATACTAGTTCCTTTGACTTCTGGAATATCATATTCCAAGCCCTTTGATCCCATAATGTAGAAGATGCTAGATCTTGTGTTATCCTCATTGTATTTCCACAATACTTGAATTATTTCTTTCTGGCTGCTTGCAATATTTTCTGCTTGAAGTCAGAACTCTGGAATTGGTCTATAATATTCATGGGAGTTTTTCTATTCAGAGTTCTTTCAGGGGATGATTGGTGGATTTTTTCAATATTCATTTTACCCTCTAGTCTAGAATATCAGGGCAGTTTTCCCTGATAATTTCATGAAAGATGATACGTAGGCCCTTTGTTTTGATCATGGCTTTCAGGTAGTTCCATAATTTTAAAAATATGTCTCTTGGATCTATTTTTCAGATCAGTTGTTTTACCAAAGAGATATTTCACACTATCTTCTATTTTTTTTTTCATTCTTTTGGTTCAGTTTTGTAATTTTTTGGTTTCTCATAAGGTCATTAGTTTCCATCTGCTCCATTCTAATTTTAAAAGAACTATTTTCTTCAGTGAGCTTTTGAACCTCCTTTTCCATTTGGCTAATTCTGCTTCTTAAATCATTCTTCTCCTCATTGCCTTTTTGGACCTCTTTTGCCACTTGGGTTAGTCTATTTTTAAAGATGTTATTTTCTTCACCATTTTTTGAGTGTCCTGTAGCAAACTCTTGACTCATTTTTCATGATTTATTGCATTGTTTTCATTTCTCTTCCCAAGTTTTCCACCACCTTTTTTATTTCCTTTTCAAAATACTTTTTGAGCCCTCCCATGGCCTGAGACCATTGCATATTTATTTTGAAGGTTGTGGACATAGAAGCCCTGACTTTTATGTCTTCCTCTGATGGTATGCTTTGTTCTGCCTCATTCAAAATGATGGAAGAAAATATCTGTTCATCAAGAAATTAATCTTCTATAGTCTTTTTTTTTCCTTTTTGGAGGCATTTTCCCAGCTGGTTACTTGACTTTTGAATCCTTTGGCAAGTGAAGGATATACTGTAGGGACCTGTAAGTTCTAATTTCCTCAATGGTGGCACAATCAAAGGAGAGGAGGGTTCCAAAAGTGGGCACTGCTGCTGCAATGGCTGCTGCCAGTGGTCAGGGCTAGGATTGGGTGCTCCCATTTCACCCAGGTGAAAGAACTTTCTCACTAACTTTTGAAGCTGTCTTTGTCATTTATGGGTAGAGACATCTGGGAAACGCAGCTGCTGCCCCCAATTCTATACCCTGAAGCCTGCTCCAGTCCAAGTGGCAAAGGGTGGGCTGCACTCCTTTCAGAACCTGATTTTATAGACTCTTCCTGTCAGCCTTTCAGGTTGTCTTGGGCTGAAAATCTCTTTCACTCTCTCATTTTGTGGCTTCTGCTGCTCTAGAATTTGTTTAGAGACATTTTCATAGGTGTTTCATAGGCTATAAGGGTCAAGCTAGAGCATGTCCATCCTTCTACTCAGCCATCTTCATTCTGTCCCTACATGATATAATTTCAAAAAAAAAAAAAAGAAGAGAGGACTAAAAATTTTGCTCATGGAGGAGCCAAGATGGTGGAGTAGAAAGATTCACATATGCTAGCTCCGAAGCCACAGCCCATAAATTACTTCTAAAGAGGAACTCCCAACAAATTCTGGAGCAGTGGAAGCTCTACAACAACGGAGTGGAGGACATTTCTGTACCAGAAAGCCCTGAAAAACCGACCCCAAAGATCTATCACACACCAGACCTGAGGCAGAGCCCAGTCCTGCCTTGGCTGTGCAGCCCAGAGAGAAGCAGATCCGAGCAGGCTTCAGGGACTGAATCTCCAGCAGCCTTGAAGGTCCCTCAACCCACAGGTGCTACAGGTCAGTGAGAGAGCCTTCTGGGCTGGCTGAGAAGGGAGCAGGGTGTCTCCATAACTCAGGCCCCCTTGGGAGGAAGCAGCAGAGGCAGCAGGAGACAGAGGCTAGCAAAGCAGGCAGAAGCTCTGATCTGTTGCTGAAGGTCTTTGAATAAACCCCCTGAGGGAACAGAGCCTGGGTGGCAGCCCTACCCCCACCTGAGAACCTGAACTTAATCTCATACTGAATAGCAGCCCTGCCCCCACTGAAGGCCCTGAGACTGGGAAGCAGCATTTGAATCTCAGACCCCAAGCACTAGAGAGGCAGGGGTGGAGAGGAATCTCAGAAGTCAAGTAACTGGCTGGGAAAATGCCCAGAAAAGGGAAAAAAAATAAGACCATAGAAGATTACTTTCTTGGTGAACAGATATTTCCTCCTTTTCTTTCTGATGAGGAAGAGCAATGATTACCATCAGGGAAAGACATAGAAGTCAAGGCCTCTGTATCCCAAACATCCAAAATAGATATTCAATGGGCTCAGGCCATGGAAGAGCTCAAAAAGGATTTTGAAAATCAAATTAGACAAGTGGAGGAAAAACTGGGAAGAGAAACGAGAGAGATGCAAGAAAAGTATGAAAAATGGGTCAATACCTTGGTAAAGGAGACCCAAAAAAATGCTGAGGAAAATAACACCTTGAAAAACAGGCTCACTCAATTGGCAAAAGAGGTTCAAAAAGCTAATGAGGAGAAGAATGCTTTCAAAAGCAGAATTAACCAAATGGAAAAAGAGGTTCAAAAGCTCACTGAAGAAAATAGTTCTCTTAAAATTAGAATGGAACAGATGGAGGCTAATGACTTTATGAGAAACCAAGAAATCACAAAACAAAACTAAAAGAATGAAAAAATAAAAGAAAATGTGAAATATCTCATTGGAAAAACAACTAACCTGGAAAATAGATCCAAGAGAGACAATTTAAAATTATGGGACTACCTGAAAACCATGATCAAAAAAAGAGCCTAGATATCATCTTTCATGAAATTATCAAGGAAAACTGCCCTGAGATTCTAGAACCAGAGGGCAAAATGAGTATTCAAGGAATCCATTGATCACTGCCTGAAAGAGATCCAAAAAGAGAAACTCCTAGGAACATTGTGGCCAAATTCTAGAATTCCAAAGTCAAGGAGAAAATATTACAAGCAGCTAGAAAGAAATAATTCCAGTATTGTGGAAATATAATCAGGATAACACAAGATCTAGCAGCTTCTACATTAAGGGATCGAAGGGTGTTGAATATGATATTCCAGAAGTGACATGAACTAGGACTAAAACCAAGAATCACCTACCCAGAAAAACTGAGTATAATACTTCAGGGGAAAATATGGTCTTTCAATGAAATTGAGGACTTTCAAGCATTCTTGATGAAAAGACCAGAGCTGAAAAGAAAATTTGACCTTCAAACACAAATATGAGAAGAAGCATGAAAAAGTAAACAGCAAAGAGAAGTCATAAGGGACTTACCAAAGGTGAACTGTTTACATTCCTACATGGAAAGACAATATTTGTAACTCTTGAAACTTTTCAGTATCTGGGTAGTTGGTGGGATTATACACACACACACACACACACACGTGCACATGCACACATATACACACATGCACGCACACAGAGACAGAGAGTACAGAGTGAGTTGAACAGGATGGGATCATATCTTTAAAAAATGAAGCAGTGAAAGAGAAATGTATTGGGAGGAGAGAGGGAGAAATGGAATGGGGCAAATTATCTCTCATAGAAGTGGCAGGCAGGAGACTTTTTAGTGGAGGGAAAAAGAGGAGAGCTGAGAGAAAAACATGAAGTTTACTCTCATCACAATCGACTAAAGGAAGGAATAAAATGCACATTCATTTTGGTATGAAAACCTATCTTACAATACAGGAAAGTGGAGGAGAAGGAGATAAGCAGAGTGGGGGGGATGATGGAAGTGAGGGCAATGGGAGGCGGGAGCAATTTAAAGTCAACACTCAGGGAGGGACAGGATCAAAAGACAAAATAGAAACAATGAGGGGCAGGATAGGATGGAAGGAAATATAGTTAATCTTACACAACAAGACTATTTTCGAAGTCATTTGCAAAACTACACAGATATGGCCTATATTGAATTGCCTGCCTTCCCAAAGGGAATGGGTTGGGAAGGAAGGATGGGGAAAAGTTGGAACTCAAAGTTTTAGGAACAACTGTTGAGTATTGTTCTTGCTACTAGGAAATAAGAAATACAGGTAATGGGGAATAGAAAGTCTTCTGGCCCTACAAGACAAAAGAGAAGATGGGGACAAGGGAAGGGAGGGATGATAGAAGGGAGGGCAGATGGGTGATAGGGGAAATTAGAACGCTCGGTGTATTGGGGTGGGGGAGGGGACCAATGGGGAGAAAATTTGGAACCCAAAATTGTGTGAAAATGAATGTAAAAAAATAAATAAATAAATTTATAAAAAAAAAAATTGCTCATGAGTAGGGCCAAAAGGAAAGGTTCTGTAGGCTATTGCTCCAAACCTAAGACTAGGGAATCTAAGATATGGAAGCAAAGTAGTGAATTTCAAGTTTGACGGATAGATTTTGCAAAGGCATGTTGGGGAATGATGGGGTGTTATGTGCTTGGGGCAACTAGTAGAGCAGTTTGATTGTGATTGATATTAAGTGGAGTGAGTGATACAAATAAATCATGAAAAGCAGAGATGGAAATCAAATTGTGAAGGATTTTAAATGGTCAGTTGAGGAGCTTTGTTTTTGTGCTTCATTTTGGTCCCAAAGACCAAATAGAGCCACTGAAGATTCTTGAGCAGGGGAATATCATTGTCAAGGCTGTAATGAGAACATCTGGCACCTTTTAGAAGATGTATTGGGGAATGAAAATACTTATAGAAATGACACCAATTGGGAAACTGCCACTACAGTCTAAGAGAGATATAAAAAGCGTTTAAACTAGGGACATAGCAGTAAGGAAGAGGGGATAAATGGGAGCACTCTTGTGAAGGGGGAAAATGAATAAACTGAGGGAAGAGTCAGAAAAAGTAGGGGAAAGGAGAACAGGGAGGTAGAAAAAGAAATAAGGAAAGTCAAGGCAGAAGAAGGAAGAGAAAGGAAAAGAAAGAGGAAGGAAGGAGAAAGGAAAGGAAAGGAAAGGAAAGGAAAGGAAAGGAAAGGAAAGGAAAGGAAAGGAAAGGAAAGGAAAGGAAAGGAAAGGAAAGGAAAGGCGAATGAGAAGGAGGAAAAGAAAGACAAGAAAAAAGAAAAGAACAAAAAGAGAAAATTCCAACTAGTTTAAGTCAGTGGAGTATCAGAAGAACTTAAATCTTTTCATTCAGTTGCACTTGAATGCCTATGATATGGTAATATTTTGATATGTGATATGCAGTGGCATATACTAAGGGTGTTTCTAATCTAAGAAGAATTGTGCTTGATTGGTGTTGTGTGATTATGACTCATAACCTAATTAGTGTGCACTGGCACATCCTGAGTAGTAGTTGTTGGGTCTCTGACTTCAGGACAGTATCTGACAGGACCTGGATAACTATAGCTGTTTTAAGAGAGTATGCTATAGACCATCTAATATTACTCTACTTTCTTTACAATCACCACATCAGTGACCATTAGATTAGGAAGGGCTGAGTAAGATAGTAGATCCTCAACATTTACAGGAGACAAAATTAATACCCCAGAAGAGAAAGAACTTGACTGAGGTCTTATGGTGGGTTAATGAACAAAGAAAGCACTAGAATACAGATCTGGAATTATAGATTTTTACAGGTAGAAGGAATTTGAAATGTCATCTAATAGAGTTTTTGACTCACAACCTGTTGGACATTCTCCTAGGTCACATGTTTGTCCCTAGATGAATATTCTTGTGCAGTTATTGTTAGATGTGATTAAAAATGAAGCTGATTTTCAGTTGTCCTTTAGCCTGGATTCTCTCACATCCACATGGCCCTCTTTGGGCAATGTCACTGAAATTTCTAGCACCACCCCAAAGAAATCTAGTCTACTATTATAGCCTACTAGACCCTGGCAGATGATTACTTATGATATCATAGACCAATTATGGTAAAACAGTGATAGGTAATAGCAAGGAAATGTCTTACTATTTCAGATGGGATATTTGAATTTCATCATGAATTCTTAAAATTTTATTGAAAGAGGTTAGTCCCTAACATGACGATTTAGGTTTGCTTTTGGGGCAATGTTTCTTTTCAGTAATTTTCTTAAGCTTCAGCTTATTCTTTACTTTAATCTTTGTGGATTATTACCACTTCGCATAATTCTTCTGTGTCACAAAAATAGCCTAGATTTTTAAATGCTATTTAACAGTTTACTAAGCACTTTTGTCAGTAATTGTCCTGAAAGAATTACTATTCTTCATTTTGGAAGGGAAGATATAGTAGTAGAGAAGTTGTGACTGACCCAAGATCTTATACCTAGTAGTATCTGAGTTGAGACTGGAAACCAGGTCTTCTGAAATCATGTCCAAAGATATTTATTCTTTCTATAAATAAGAAAGATGTCTTGGTGCACTGCTATATTATGGGGAAGATGAGAGAGTAGAAGACTTCATTTTCTGGAAGGGGAGACTTAAAACTCACAAATTTACAAAATTTGTATTTTTAAGAGAGAAGCAGAAGGTAGAGAGCTCCAGTCTATTCCTTTCTCATCTTAGTGATCATTTGGAAACTTTATTGCCTGTCTATTGTTGACCAGTGTTAGGAATAGAATCTTCATTTCTATCAAGCTTATGTACCACAGACATTCAGATAGAGTGAGTATATGTATATGTATATATGTAGCTGCTAAGTTAGAAATTTTTAAAATCTTGAAAAAAACCTAACCTTTTCCATGAGAATTGCTGTTTCATCAGCACCTTATAACCGTTGCTATAATTTCATACATTTTGCAGTTTTGGAAAATGCAAAAGCTGCAGAATGTGTTACATATAAACACTTCACTTCCTACTATACCATATCATAATTTATTCAACAATTACTTTGCTTCTGCAGAATATATTGCATTTTGCAAGTTAGGGTGGGGTTGAGTTTTATGATAAGATAGAATTTCTCTTCTAGGTACATATAACATATTGGGAACGCTAGGTCTACAGAAGCCGACATGATAAAATACGCAAATACATTGCAAAGAATTGTTAAATCGTTTTAATACATGTAGCATCCAAACATCCAAAACCAGAACACACAAAATGTTTATGCCAAGTGAGATCCTTACCCTACTCTACTCTTCTGCCTTTGCAGCAGTTTATCAGTTGGGTGATATAGAGTGTCTTCCTGGAAGCATTGGTATTCTTCAGGCTCCAACTTCTGTAAACCAGGCAGTATCTTTCCTCCTATGGTGATCCATTTCAGTGAGGGTTTAGCATTTCTTTGCCCAGGTACTTCTTATTCCAGTCATCAAAACAATTAGTTACAACTCTAATTGTCTTCAGTGAGTTTCTTTTTTGTTGATGATATTTACAAGAGACATATTATATAGATTTTAGTCCACAGAAATGCATCATTAAAACATCGTATCACAGCTCTGTGCTATCTATTAGGTATATGCTTCCTTTTGAGTTCAGCTAAAGGCTAGTCAAGCCCTCAGTAATTTAAAATCTGGACACTAACAGTATTGTTTCCTCTTATTCCTCCCTGTTGGCAATTAAGATTGACTAAGTGTTTCCCCCTGACAGACCTCAATTGGAAATTTCAGAAGACTGGGCATCTTTTGTCAAGGGTCTGCATATCTCATGCTTTTAGCCTTGAGTTTAATGATATCTGTGGTGAATTTTCCTTGGCTTCCATGTGCAAGAATACATTTTAGAGAGTTGGAGCTAGATGAATTTCAAGAATCTAATAAATAGATCTGCCTTCCTTTTGATCTGCTCATAGTTTATTTCTGGGGAAAGGCTAAGTGACTAGAATACATATTTCACAAGCTTCGCCTCTGCAGCAACATACTATTAAATCCTTGTTCAGATACATTCAGTTGGACGGTGACCTCTTCATATCAGAGAATGCCAAAAAGGATACATTGGCAATTACCAGCTTCCCCCTCCAAAAAGCTGAATGGTACTAGATAGCACTCTGAAACAGTGGGTCTCCCTTCAGGTAGAGCCAAGACCTTGGTGAGGTATAATGTAAACTTGGCAATATTATTCCTAGAGCAGTATTAGTCTGTAGTGCACTCAGACCAGCAATTTTCCATAATCTTGCCAGCTTAAGTTTGATAGCCCCAGATGGAACACATGGCCAAGGATTCTACTTCAATTGCTTGAGTGATCCAGAAAAACTCTCTTCTCTACCTTCATTCAAAGCTGCCCTTGACTTCCTACGTTAAAATGCTCCTGCTCAAGCAACAGTAAGTTTTTGAGATACACTGTACCCTAACACAATCATGCTAACACTTCTTCTTCCTCCCATTCATTATATGCCCCAATAAAAAGAATAAAATTAAACAAAAGAGAGAATAGGGGAATTGTTTTAACTGAATAAAATTCATTTGCATCCTGCCTGTATTTATTAGAATACGAGCTTTTTGAAAATGAAGACTAGTAGCCTGATAAAAATACTTTTAATTCAATTCAAAGTTGGCTCTTTCCTTAGATATATACTGAGAATTGTGTCTCTCAGTTATCAAACAGCAGCAACAATTCATATGTAGTGTCAGAGAGACAAAAGTAAAGTTTTCTCCTTGTCTTCTGGAATTCGGAAAAGAGAAGGGATTGTACAATTCATAGCATATTGCTTTCCTTCTCAATGGATGAGGGAGGAGCTTAAAGAAGGGAGAGAATTTGAAACTCAATTTAAAAAAAGAATACTAAAATATAGTTTTGGAAAAAAATATGAAGGAAAATCTCTCCAACAATGCATATAAGGGGGGAAAGCAAGATAAAAAAGGAAGAAAAGAGAAAAGATTTTTGCAAAGAAATAATTCAAAGGACCAGACACTTGCAATAAATGCCATTTGGGTCTACTCTTTCTTTGCCAGACTCATCCCATTCATCTACTTTTTAATGCCTAACTTGTACCTGTTACCCACTCAAGTAGAATTTGCTAAATTGATTTGAAATGAATTAACTAATATCATCAGATATGGACTGGAAAAATGGGATGTTATTGAAAACACGAGCTGCCATATGAGCTTTAAAATCTCACACATTCACATAGTCTGGTTAGGATATATGAATATGAGTAAGAAAAATACCAAGAGAAGATGATATCATTTAGGGATAAATATTTTAATATTAAGAAGTTATTTTTCTTTATTATTTGTATTCTGGACCACATAATCAAACATGGCTATTGCTTCATTTCTGGAATTTGAATTGAGTCCCTACTAATTCTAACATCTAGAAGAGTTCACTTGACTATGACTTCTGGTGGACATGAAGTAAAGTGGGTCTACAATTTGTGAATGACCTTTCACTGAGCTCCATTGTGATCTGTTGAAGGGAGGAAAGAACTTTCATCCTTTTTGCCACTTGGTATTTTATTTAATCATTAATTTAATAACATCTCCAAGCTAATAATACAAAAATTGTTTTTGTGACTGATGACAAATTAGAGATCTTACAGATTACTCTTTTTTTTTAATTTAAAAATATAATTCACCAGAAAAAACGCTGTAGGAATAAGATCCAAAATGTAATTGGTTTCTTTTCTTTCTGAGGTCTTCTAATTAGTGTGATTACCTGTGCTGATCATCTTTTCTAAAGAGGGAGATTCAAGAGAATTATTAGTTAGAAGGATGCCTTTTAAATTGTTATTCCCTGATGACTTCAGTCTCCATGAACATGGGCAGGCTGCAACTGACCTAGTTTTCCATTTGGAAGAGACTGAGCAGATAAATTTCAGGAAAGTGATAAAATACTAATACTAATATGACTAATAACAGCAAAAATAACCATTAGCATTTAAATAGAACTTTAAGATTTACACAGAGTTTTACAGGTGTCTCATTTTATGTTCACAGTAAGATATGTGGTTTATGTGATTATTATCCCCATTTTATAGAAGAGGAAACTGAGGTAAACAGAAGTTAAGTGACTTTCTTGGGGTCATGTAGATGTTAAGTGTCTGCATTTGGATTTGACCTCAGCTCTTCCTGACTCCAGGTCCAATGCTTTATCCACAATGTGACCTAATTGCCTCTTAATTTCATCATGCCATACAGTGAAAGAAATCTGAAAAACATAGATTTTGCATATTCTCTCACCCATTAGACTTAGGGCTATATGAGATAACGAACTGTCTTCTGACTTTCTTTGTACCGTTAAAGAATAACACTGTGCCTGACACACAGAGGGCACTTAATGAATGTTACTTGATTAGTCGACTATGTGTCAGAACACTTTTCTGAAGAAGCTTCGATTCTATGAGGGAAAACAACATGACCCCAGATAGTAAAAGTAAATATATAGTCCAAAATATATATTATGAACAGCAAGTACTAAATTTTGTATTGGAGATAGCACTTGCATGGTAAGCCTGAAAATATAGACTGAAGCCAGATTGGAAAGGGTGGTGGCTTATGCTTTATAAAGAACAATGAGAGTCATTGAAGTTTCTTGAGCTAAGGAGTAACATGGTCAAACCTTTGCTTTTAGACATACCAAGTTAGCGTAGCATGCAAGTTGAAGAGGGACAGAGACTGAGGGAAGTGAAACCACTTAGACTATGACTCACAAAGTTTCAGTAACATGTCCATCTTTACTTTGCTAGGAAGTGGTAGAACCAGGAATTTCATGTATGACCTTTATAACAACAGGCTTCAAATACTACAGATATCACTTTCTCTAGAAACCACAATTCTGAACTCTCTTCATTAAACAAATATTCATTCAGTCCTTACTATGTATACAGGCCTGTGCTAGACATTGTGAGTAAAATAGGTACAGGTACTCAAGGAACATATAGCTCAAGGAGCAACTAACTGAGTAGATGACTCATCATATATGCAATGCTTTTGGTAAGATTTTCTACATGTTTTTCATACATGACAGTCTCATGCATTTACTCTGCAGTCAGAGAACCTAAGTTAATATACTTCTTCTGATACTTCCCTGTGAGCTTGGGCATGTCTTTTAAACTTTTGTGGGCTTTAATTTCCTCATTCATTAAATTAGGGGGTTAAATGAAGTAGGTGGTCTCTGAGAAATCATACCTGTTTTAAGCACCAGAACTATGAGGGTCAGAAAAGTCACACTGATTATGGAAGATCCTGAGATGAAAAACTGGGGCTGAATAGAATTCTTAAGACTCCAAGTCTAGTCTTTATTCTACTATACTGCAACTGCCAACAGACAAAAGGTCCAGGACTGTTTTATTTTTGTCTTTGGCTCAAACATTTAGCAAATTCCTGGAGAAAAGTACGTTCTTCATAAGTTCATGGTTCTTGTTAATTAAGTTAAAGGGAAATTGAGACAATACCACCAAGTGGTTAGTACACACCATACATGCTCTTCATCTGCTGAAGGAGAGGTTATTATAGGTAGAAGTCTTCAGGGAAGGACTTCTATAGAAGGTAAAATTGGATATAGATCTTGAAAGCTGGCTAGAATTTGGCTTTAGAGAAACAAGGTGGAAGGATCTTCAGAGAAATGGTCTTGCGTCTCTATGTAAGTATTCTTTCAACTAAGAACATATTAAGCCAACAACTATTTTAAATTTACCCAATTAGTTGACAATTATTAAGTTAATGAACAAAAAGTGAACATGTGCAGAAAAGAAATGACGGCATCAGTAATTATTTTTAAATAAAAGAAAACTTGAATCCTGCTCTCCGATGTCAACTTTGCCACTCTAAATGACAGCAAAATGTATGTTCCAGTTTCTTCTGTCAGGTCTAGCTAAAATAATGCTAAACTTGAGTCTTTGAAAGAGCCTGTCAGAGGTATAACTAACAATTTTTTAGCTCCAGGAGAGTGACATAATATGTGCCTTTAATTCAAATGAAGGAGAGACTGAAAGGATCCCCAGGACATCAAAATGGTCTCACTGGAGAGGCTGCTGGTGTTAAGGGTAGAATCAGCAAGGGTCTAAGACAGGGAAGAACTAATCTCACCTATGGCTTTGAAGGGAAGGTAGTTGCCATCTAAGAACTTCCTATTTTGACTTATTATTCTTGTTTACCACATGATAAGCTAAGTAGTTTCTACATAACTGAATTGAGAGGAAAAATTGTCATAGTCTCTCTAAATATCAGTACTCTGGGGCAAATTTAAAGTCACTATCCCCTAGTGGCATTTCTGGAACCCACTTTCACTAAATACTAGGAATGAAAAACAGTCACAGAAATTAGTATGGGAAAACAGAAAAGTTTGAAAAAGGTTAATGGGGAAGCAAGAGGATGAGACAGATACAGGAAAGTTAACAAAAATAGGTCAGAATAAATGTTAACACTGACTAACAAAAGTTGAGAGAAGAGGGGAGGAAAAGCAAAGCCTTTGAAATTTGAACCAGCTGTACTTGTCACCCTGGTAACACATGAACAGGGAATCTGAATCCAGTTTGTTCAGTCTATCAGAGCCTGACCAGGTGTGAGGACATTCATCAAGATCTTGATAGACTGTGTCTCTCGTCCATGAGAAATCTCATTTCTGGTCTTTCTGCAGTCCTTGACCTTGAAAGCAGTTCTGGACTAATAGCCAGTTCAACATGATAAATTGTGATTTCTCAAAGAGAATGCAATTCTCCTACAAAGGCACCACCATCAAAGGCACCCACATCATATAAACATGAACAGCTATACACATGGAAAAGTCCAAGAAAGTGTGACATACTCAATGCCTCAGAGGCTCGCAGATTACATATTAAAACTTTATGCTTTCAGCATGAATCCAAATACTAATGCCCAGGGCCTCTGAGCTAATGGCTCTTGAAGACATCCTAGGGGTCAGGCAAGCAAAGGCACAAAGTAACCCTTCACTCCAAATGAGAAAGAAGAGGAAAATGCCTTTGGAATAGCACATGAATCCTGAGTTTATTATAAACAGAACCTAACTGCTTGGTGACTGCTTAGTAAGGGAACTTAACACACATTTTATTTTACTTTTAGCCAAGTAAATCTAGTAAATAGAAATAGGTTCTCCCCACTCCCAGTTGTCTTTTCCTTTCTACTATATTATTTTTCCTGTTTTGTTTTTTTTTTAACACAGTGCTCTTTATTTTGGGAATGTTAAGATAACTGGAACACCTTAGCAGTTGACCTGAATGCTTCTCTGCCTTCGCTTCCCTCTTCAGTGCTGCAATTAACTTGTGGCAGTAAGGGCTTCTGAACTTTTTCTTCTTCCTTTTTTTTTTTTTCATTCTTTGTGGCTACATGAAGAAATTTATAATAGCAAAGAGTAGCCTTGCTCTGCCCCTTAGTACCTCTCTTGATATAACCTTATATTTCTTTCATTTTGACATGAGTAGAATGTAATGGAAGAGACCAAAGTGTAACAGAAAATGATGAAAAATCACAGTCAGAAGCCTTGGGTTCAAGTCCCAGGTCTACTGTTAGAGCCTTGGGCAAATGATTACAATTCTCGAGAGTGCAGTTTCTTCATCTACAGATGAAGGAGGAGCTCAGATTAGGTGATTCCAGAAATCTTCTCACTCTCAACATTCCTTTTTTGTTTGTTTCATTTTGCTTTAAATATGTTTGTGTTGATGTCTTCTTTCTACATGATCATGATTTCCCCATTATACTTCTCACATTTTATTCCTGCCTCAAAGTAATTTCAGGAAAGAAATAGTATTTTAATAACAAAAAAGAAGAGGAAAAATAGACATAGCTAATCAATATATTTTAAAAGTCTGAAAATATGTACAATACACAGAAATTAGGTATCTCCCATCTCTTCAAACAGGTAAGGTAGAGTTGTGCTTGCATATCTCTTTTTTTGAGTTGGAGTTCTTTTTTTATAGTTTGGAAACATTCACTTGACTTTGGTTATATTCTTATGTATGTTGTTGCTATATCTCTCCTATATTTCTAATATTTCAAACAATGCTTTCTTTTCATGTTAACTCAAGTTTAGCCTTTAGTTCCACAGACTACAAATAGGATTTTATTCAAAATAAATTTTTCAAGTGCCTGGATATGTAAGGTATGAAAGCTTAAGGACCAATGGTTAGAGTGCTGACCTCTTAATCAGGAAGATCTGAGTTTGGTTTCTACTACTGCTGTATAATGGCTGTGTGAACCAAGTCACTGAACATCTCAGATTGTAAATGTCAGGGTAAGTGCCATTCTGAGTTAGCAGTAAGAGTTCCACCCTGGGACTTCCCTTGACCTATTAAATAAGAGGTGAATTTTTGCAAAAATGTGTAAGGTCATGGTGTTCATCAGGAAATAAGAATAAAAAACAACAACTTCAAGGAATTTACCTTTTATAAGATTGGGAGGTGAAGGGGAATACCACAAGTATAGAATGAAGTATTTAAAGAGTGGAAACAATGTTAATAATTAAGATCAGGGTGGGCTGCTAAGAGGGACTAACCTTAAGTAAAACTTAAAAGGCAGATAAGGCTTCTAAAAGTTAGAGCTAAAGATTAGGAAACTATTCTAGATATTATTCTAGACCCCTTTTTGTAATGTATGGAGATGGATACAGAGAAATAAGTATGGATAAAAACTAGTCATCCAGTTTAGCCAGGAAGTAGATTATTTAACACGAAACACTGGAAAATTCATCACAAATGTTAGTTTGAAATCAGATTGTGGAGGGCCTTAAAAATTCAGGTAAAAGCTGGCTAATATGAAAATATGTTTTGTATTATTTTGTATGGTGAAGGAGGGACTGAAAAGAAAGTTTGTAATCCAACAATGTGAAAGTTAAAAAAGAAATAAACATCCCAAAAAGTCAATATGAAGAGATTATATTTTTATTAGGATCAAAATCAAGTCTTTGAGTTATTTTTGGATAATGAGATGGCATGCACAGACCTCTCTTTAGGGAGAATATTTTGCAGCTATGTAAATGATGAATTAGATAAGGGAAATATTAGAAATCAAGAAGACAATTAGAAATCTGTCAAAGTTATATAGTCAGGAGTAATGAAGACCTGATATAGAGTAGCGGCCATGTTGAATGGAGGGGAAGTTAACAATGTAAGAGGGTAGGACAAACAAATTTGGCAATTAATTGGATATGGTACATGCGAAGAAGAGAGAAGGGTCTAGGTCTAGGATGACACCTAGTTTAAGAATCTGGCTGACTGAATAGAGAGGGTGGTGTCCTCAATAAAAACAAGGGCATCTGGAAGCAGATCAGGCTTCTGGTAAGAGGACTGCTACCTCTTCAGGCATGTTGACATTGAGATACCACTAGACATATAGGTAGAGAAGTCCAACAAGTAGCAAATTGTTAATAGAAGATCCATTAGGATTAATGAGAAAGATCAGAGCATAAAGAATAGAAATTTTGGAATGAAAATAATAATTAAATTCTTAGGACTGAATGAGTTCAACAGGGAAGAATGTACAACGGGAGACCAAGATGAGAAGAATCAGGAGAAGGCAGTCTTATAAAAGGTAAAGGATGACAAATTATCTGAGAGGAAAGAATGGTCAACAATTCAGAGAGTTCAAGGAAAATGAGGCTGGTTAACAGGCCACAATATTAAAAATCATTGCTAAATTTGAGTGAAAAGATTCTGTGGAATGATTGGGTAGACTCAGATAATGGGTTACAAAGGGTTGGCAAGCTATTGAGTGGTGAGGAAGTAGCAGGGATGAACAGTGAAAACACTTTCTAGGAATTTAGCAGTGAAAACAAAGACTTATGGAACTATATAGAATGTTTTCTTTAAATATAGGAATAAACCTGAGTATGTGTGTAGACAGCAGGGAAGAATGTAAGGTATAAGGAGGTCAAGGTGAAGTGAATGAATAGTAAATGTGTTAATTCCAAAAACAAGATTTAGGAAGTAATACGACCAATAGCACAAAGAGAAGGATAATCCTTGGAAAATATATTCCTCAAAATCTATAAAAGGACTGGCAAAGATACAGAGGCGTTTTAAGAATAGAAGTGGGAACTTGAGACGGATGCTCTTAATTTTCTCAGTAAAGAACAGGATAAAATCATCTTATTTGAATGAGGGAGTGGGGATGGTGTGAACAGAGAAGAAATTTAGAACCAGTTGCTTCAAGACAGTATGAAAAATGGGTTACTAAACCTGAACTCAGAAAAACCTTGACTGAAATTCAGACTCAAATATTTGCTAGGCATGTGATCCTGTGGAATTTGATGAACCTCTATGTACTTTCTTCCCTGTTGAACTCATTCAGTCCTAAGAATCTAATTATTATTTTCATTCCAAAATTTCTATGCTTTATGCTCTGATCTTTCTCATTAATCCTAATGGATCTTCTATTAACAATTTGCTGCCTGTTGAACTTCTCCACCTATATGTCTAGTGGTATCTCAATGCCAACATGCCTGAAGAGGCAGCAACCCTCTTACCAGAAATCTGAGTAAGATGAAGCGTACAGACTTCATGGCTTACATGGTTCTTTCCAACTCTAAACCTACGATCTTACAATCTGATGTGAGAATGTGCTGGAACCAGCTCATACCAGCTCTTGAGAGCTGACTGTAAAATTTTCAGTGTGAGTATTTACATCTGAGAAATTGACAGGTTTTATAAATCAGGGTTTGATGCATTTTTGTTGACCGCCTAAACTTATGAAAGTGATAAGAAAAATAATTATTCATATTAAATTTAAAACTGAATTGTAAATCCCCTTTGGTGGGTGATTGTTAAACATTTCCCGTCACCTACTTGCCTTATACTAGGGGTGCAGCCCTGAGGCTTAATATAAACTAGGTCAAATACATTTGTAGTGGTGACAAATTGTATTGTTAGCAGGGTTATTTCCACTAACATTTTTCTGCATTGTAAGAATAAGAAAATAGGAGTATTGTCAGGGAAAAGCAAGGACTTGAAATGGCAAGGCATGAATGAGAGTAGGAATAAGACATTAAGAATGGAGGTCAGTACATATTTGAATTCTGTTAATCATAAAACACAAACAGAGGAGGGAGGGAAATGAAGCTAAAGAATGGAAAGGGCAAGGAAGGATGTAATGGGCATGAGGAACTGGTTTGAGGTGAAGGAGACAGTCCATCAATCACCTAGCAATTAAATGCCTAATATGTTCCAAGTCCTATGCTAAGCACTGAGAGATGTGAGGTATAAAGCAGAAGAAGAGAAAGAAGTATAATGATTGCAATCTTTGAGGAAAGTATCAGAATTCAATAATATACAGGTGGCACAGAACTGAATGGTAAAAATATGATGTCTCTTGGCGGAGATATACTGTTCCTGGCAGAAGTAGACTCAGGGCTTAGTCTTCACAGCAGGTAGTTATGAGAATGCCTATTCCTCCACCTGTCCCCATGTATTGGGGGAATGAGAAAAGGAGCACACTGAAAATAGTGTGCAGAGATAAAGCATCCCTTAGGAAAAAAACTAAAGCCAGTTTTCTGTGATTAAAAGAAGATGAAAAGGATGTGGGAAAAAGAGACCCAGGATGAAAGGGAGTTTAACTATAGATCAGGAGTTCCAGGGAGCACTATAGGGAGAGGAGACAGAGGAAAAGAGAAGGGTAGTAGGCTTTCAGACATGGATTTCATTGAGTTGTGGGAAAGGGAAGGAATTTTTACTCTGATTAACAGTAGATTCTGTATTATGGAGAGGGAGGCAAGATACAGCTGTCTATTGTGTAGTGGACTTAGTAGCTATTGAGCACTCCCCTTTAATCAGAGCAAGGGATCAGAGTATCACTGGTTATGATCACTAACCCTGGGAAGTATGAAACTGGGGTAAACACGTCACTCTACTGTCTCTGTTTTTCATAATCCTTAAGACAAGCTGGTACCAGTTCTGGGAGAGTTCATGGTACTGATGGCTGAGTCATATAGTGAAAGGTATAATTCCAAACATACATGTGTATTGTATAGTCCATGATTCTTTTTAACAACTTTCCCAGTGAACGGTGAAAGTTGTGATAGAGTTCAAGACAGTGGGTTCCTAGCTAGTTGGGACTCCAGTACTGAGAAAGAGCCAAGCATGTGGAAATTTCTAGATAGTGGTTATGGCAGACAGCATATGCTGGCAGGACTGAGCATCTGCCATGTCTGAAGAAACCAGACATGACTGCCTGTTCCAGTCCCTTGGGAGACTGGAGAGGAGTGGGGTTGAATCTAGCACATAAGGTTAAAAGGAGTCGGGGAAATTCACCTTGTTTTCCACCTTCTTGAACTTATAGTTACATAGTGCTTTAAGGTTTACAAAATAATTCCCTTACTACAGTCTGATGAACTACATATTATTAAATAAGATTATGCTCATTAAATAGAGTGGTAAAGTGATCTACTCAATTAATTATTTATTCAACATTCTTTGGTTTAAATTAGATTTACTCCATTCATTATGTCTGTCTACAAAATCTAAGTCCTTATTCTTTCACTTTGCAAAAAACTTTTTAAGCTGATATTGCAACAGTCAAGAGAAAGTACTATATGATGTTTAAAAGCTCCTAATGAAAGAAAGCATACACACTCTCTGTTGTTTTTTTAATAATTTATTTATTTTAGTCTTCCACATTAATTTTCATCAGATTTTGTATTCCAAATTTTCTCCTCATCTCTCCCCTCTCTCTACCACAAAATGGTTTGCATTTTGATTATCCCCTCACTTAGTCTGCTCTCCTCTCTCCTATCCCACTCACCCTCACTTTCTTGTAGGGAAAGATAGATTTCTATACCCATTGCTTGTGCGTCTTATTTCCCAGTTGCATGTAAAAGCAATTTTTGACTTTTATTTTTAATACTTTTAGTTGTAACTTCTCTCTCTTCTTTCCTCCCCACCCACCTCATTAAGAAGGCAAACCTTTCAACATAGGTTATGTAGGTGTAGTTATGCAAAACACTTACACAATAGTAATGTTGTGAAAGACTAACTATATTTCACTCCATCCTATCCTGCCCCCATTCATTCTATTCTCTCCTTTGACCCTGTCCCTTTTCAAAAGTGTTTGCTTCTGACTACTCCCTCCCCCAATCTGCCTTCCCTTCTATCACCACCCTCCCTTATCCCCTTCCTCTTATTTTCCTGTAGGGTGGGATCTTGATTGAGTGTGTATGTTATTCCCTCCTTAAGCCAAATCCAACAAGAGTTAGGTTTTTGGGGTTTCATGACATGTTGTGGTAGAAGCATCTCAAAGAACTCAGAGTCAGAACACCTCTAATTCAAGTATTGGCATTTATTGAGATTGAAACCTCTCAGGAAGTGGGCTAAGTTCCAAGAGGAACCAGCAACTTCAGAGAGAGTAAGATGTATTTTAATATGGTAATCATGCAATTTCATAACAAATTTACATAGAATATAGGAACATGATTAATATTAAAAAGGCAAGAGAAGTTGGTTAAAGCATTAGGTAATGGAGGAAGATCTATGGTTGGTTGTTAAGCATTCTGATCATGCTGCCCTCCAATTGACTAGCTATTGTGATCCTGTATAATCAAGACAGATAGTTAGGTATTGGGGTCCTGTCTTGGGCTAGATCAGAAAGGTTAGGACACTGCGGGGGTAGGTAGGTACAGTGGGCATATAATGTTTTTAGAATATTGGGGTAAGGGGAAACTCTATTAGGATTCCATCATTTATGCACACACATATACAACTATCTAAATATTAAGAAAGATCTCATGAGATATAAATATCATCTTTCCATTTAGGAATGTAAACAATTCAACTTTAGTAAGTCACTTATGATTTCTCTTTCCTGTTTACCTTTGCATGCTTCTCTTGATTCTTGTATTTGAAAGTCAAATTTTCTAATCAGTTCTGGTCTTTTTATCATGAATGCTTGAAAGTCTTCCATTTCAATGACTGTCAATTTTTTTTTTTTTCCATGAAGGATTATACTCAGTTTTGCTGAGTAGTTGATTCTTGGTTTTAATCCTAGCTCCTCTGACCTCTGAAATATCATATTCCAAGTCCTCTGATGCCTTAATGTAGAAGCCACTAGATTTTGTATTTTCCTGATTGTGTTTTCACAATACTCAAATTGTTTCTTACTGGCTCCTTGAAATATTTTCTCCTTGACCTTGCATTTCTGTAATTTGGTGACTATATTCCAAGGCATTTTCCTTTTGATTTCTCTTTCAGGAGGTGATCAGAAGATTCTTTCAATTTCTATTTTACCCTCTAGTTCTAGAATATCAGGAGTTTTCTTTGATAATTTCTTGAAAGATGATGCCTATACTTTTTTCTTTATTTTCTTTCAGGTAGTCCAATAATTTTTAAATTATTGCTCCTGAATTTATTTTCCAGGTCCAGGGTTTTCCCAGTGACATAGTTCATGTTGTCTTCTATTTTCTTCATTCTTTTAGTTCTGTTTTATAATTTCTTGATTTCTCATAAAATCATTAACTGCCATTTGCTCCATTCTAATTTTTAAGAAATTGTTTTCTTCAGTGAGCTTTTGGACCTCATTTTCCATTTGGTCAGTTCTGCTTTTGAAGGCATTCTTTCTCTCATTGCTTTTTTGGACCTCTTTTTCCATTTGGATTACTCTATTTTTTAAGGTCTTATTTTCTTCAGTATTTTTGGAGACTCTTTTAGCAAACTCTTACCTCATTTTTTCATGATTTTTTTCTCTACTTCTTTTTCCTTTACTTTTCTCACTTGATTTTTAAAAATCCTCTTTAAGCTCTCCTATGGTCTATGACCAATTCATACTTTTCTTGGAGGCTTTAGATGGAAGAACTTTGTCTTTGTTGCCTTCTTCTGACTGTATGCTTTGATCTTCTTTGTCACCAAAGTAAGATTCTATAGTCTGAAATTTTTACAGTTTGCTCATTTTTCCAGCCAAATACCTGAATTTCTAACTATTTAGGTAGGGTTCTGCTTCCAGTCTGTAGGGTGTTCTGTCCCAAACTTCAGAGATTTTTTGCAACTATTTTCAGAGAAGTTTCTAGCGACCTGCAAATTTCAGTTCTTCCAAGGTGGCATGAAAAGGAGAAGTGTTTACTCTTTTCCTGGCCTATTCTCTGGTCTGTAGGTGACCACAAGTACTTTTTTCTGTCTTCAAACTATGAGGAGATTTTCTTCTCCCCACTTGCAACAAGCTCTGCCACAACAGCATTCCTCCTCACCCCAGGACCACCACCCCTTAGCACCAGTAAAGAGATCCCTACAATCAACCTCTGATCAGCTACTGGATCCCCACACCTTCCGTGGGTCAGGAAGTCCAGAAGTAGTCACAGATACTTCTACTATCAACACTACCTCTGCTACCCCAGACCTGGGACCAGACTGTTCTCCTCTCTCACCCCAGTCCAACAGTTTTCCCACTGACCTTCTATGATCTCTTTGTCATTTGTGGACCAAAAAGTCTGGAAACCATGATAGCTGCCAGTAATTCAGTACCCTGAGGCCGGTTCAGGGCTATCTATGCCAGTGTTGCCTATGCTGGACTGTGCCCCACTCCCAATCTGGTGCAATAGACCCTCCCTATCAACCTTCTAGGATGTCTTGGGATGGGGATTTGCTTCACTTTGTCATTTTGTGGGTTCTGCAGCTCTAAAATTTGTTTAGAGTCATTTTTACAGGTAGTTGGAGAAGTTTGGGAAGGAGCACAATCAGCACCCTACTTTTACTCCACTATCTTGACTTCACCCCAAGATATGTTTGTTAATGGAGATCTTACAATACAGGGCCTGATAGGGAACCAGGATACGGATACCTAGTGTGTTCACTGATCAAAACTGACTGAGCATATTCGTCGGTAGTTATTGTTTAATTCATTTGTTACTAGGTGACTTGTGGTTGATTAACAGTTCAGTATGTCTGGGATAAGGAGCATCTCTTTTCTTCTTTTGTCTTTACTGCTTCAGTGTTACGAGGTTCCAGATATCAGACTGAGGGTGCAAAGTACTCTCTTTCAGTGCAGTATGTCTAGTGTAGCCATGTTCCTGAGATGTCACCTTGTAACTAATTTGGGAGGACAGAGGGATCTTCCAGCTGGGATTTCAACGTTGCCAAATGGGGTGGTCTACGCAGCAGTTGTAGAACTAATTGTTACTGCCTCATTCTGCCTCAGACATGTATTATGTATCTTGTAGGAAGGAATGGCAGCTACAATCCACTACAGAATGCTATTTCTCATGTTGTTGAAGGAAAAAAAAAAAGAAAGTAGTATGAAACTAAAGAAGGTAAAAATAGGTAACCCATCTGTTTTAAAAGAAAGCATTCCCTCTTTGGCTCAGTATCTCAACGTAGCATCCTGAAGGATTCACGGGACAAGAAGCACTCCAACACAGAGAAACCTCATCACACATTTTTTTTAAAGAACAGTCACTAACACTTCAAGGAAATCTTTGAAATGCCTTCTATTTAAAGACAGTTTTGCTGATTCAATGTGTGGGATATTTGGTATTCTTCTCTTGGTTTAATTTTGGGGACATTAGCATTAAAATTGTAATGTTGTTGCTTAAGCGTTGCCTGTTTATTGGATATTTTCTAGAGGCTTGAAAGTATAGTTCCCAGGACCAGTAGTTTAATCCAGAACATTTCATCTTTCTTTTCATTTTGAAGACATAGTTATAGTTTATTGTATAAAGTGGGTAAAAGGATAGGTGAACTATCCTGATTAAATGAGTAGCCCCAAATTAGTTTTTTTTCAATTTTTTCTGTTTTCTATATTTTCTATTTCCCTCTGCACAAAAAACTCCCATCTTCTGAACCTTCTCTCATCTATCTTCCTATCATTGAGTCAAAAAATAAATAACCTTTCCCTTGCTACCACCATTATGTACATAAGATACGATCCCTTTCTTTCTGTTGAGGGAAATTCAGTATGTCAATGAAGTAGAGGACAATAGATAAAGAAGCTCAAATCCCTCTGTACCCTGTGTGTGTATGTATGTATGTGTGATAGAGACAGACACAGAATAAGAAACAGGCAGGGACAGGAAAAAAAGTGATAGAGAGTGACAGACAGAGACAGTCAGAGACAAAGAGTGGACTGTACTGGAGTGAACAAAAAGTGCCCTTTATCCAGAGAAAATTCATCTAAAAAGTATCAGAGATGCTAAGGATTCCTAGACCTTCTAAGACACAAATCATTCAATAAGATGCAAAGAATTTAACATCTATTCGGTAATGGTTTCCAAGGGGAAATACTTAACCTTTTCATGATTGATAATTTACAATAGGAGTTGACAGATTTTATAAACATTGGGGGATCAGTAAGAAAGCTGGAGGGGAAAGAAATACCTTTGGTATATCCTAATATAAAGAAGCTGAGAAGAGCTTGCATAAATGATTGTGTTTATAGATGTTGTAGTTGATTTGGGTATCTTTTAAACTGAGATTAGCATTTTAAGGTCATAAATCTTCTTAAAAGTAAAACCTTGTCTCTCATGCATACCTATAAGCCAAAAAGATACATTCAAAATGAATCTGTGCATCAATAACGGTCTTTAAACGTTGGAAATAATTAATTTTTGATGGTCATCTCCTGTGGCCAAGCTGAATTCTTAGAATTTTAGATCTTAGGAACAAAATTCTCCAAATATATATGCATATCAAAACACATAATTTTAATATATAAATATGTTTTCTTAAATATATTTATGTTAATTCATTTGCACATAGATGTGTGCATATATGTTAGAGTATAAGTATACACATGTACATATGTATATGTACATACGTGTGTATATATTATATATGTGCATATGCATGTATATGTGGAAAGAAAGAGGGAGACAGAAGAGACAGAAGTCAGGGGATTTGTCTTTATGTAAAATGCATTTCTGTCTCTCCCAAGGACCTAGGTAATCCAAAGGGAGAAGAAAGGTAAATGAGTTTCTGATACATTTCTACCAATAGGACTATCCTGAAAAGTCATGCTCATCATCTTTTGATGGAAAACATCATAGATAGAGGGTGACTGGAACTCACAACAAGTAACTTCATTATTAAGTCAAAGATGCCATGAGGAATACTTAGAGGAAAGGATACCAAGTGAGTAATATAGAGCTTAGTCTGGCAACAAGTAAGCAAATATTCATTTATCAAGCACCTTCTGCAAGCAGTGCTAAGCCCTAGCGATAAAAGCAAGATAGTTCCTACCCTCAAGGAACTTATGTTGTTTCACCCAAATTTATTGTTTTATTTGCTTTCAGTATTCAACAATCACATAAGTTCCAATTTTGCTCCCCCTCCCTAACACATCCCTCACCAAGATGTCATGCAATCTTTTATGGTCTCTACAGAATACATTCTTATTAAGCACATTCTCATGTCACTCATGTCACATAGAAGAATTAAAACAAATGGGAGAAACCACGAGAAAACAAAACAAAATATAACTGAAGAGAAAATAGTCAGTTTCATTCTGCATTCTGAATCCATAGTTCTTTCTCTGGATATGGATGGCATTTTGCATCATGAGTCCTTTGGAAATATTTTAGGGCCTTGCATTGCTGTGAAGGGCTAAGTCTATCAAAAACACACTATGGCTGTTACTGTGTATAATGTCCTTCTGCTTCTGCTCACTTCACTCAGCATCAGTTCATATAAGGCTTTCCAGGTTTTTCTGAAATTCACTTACTTGCCATTTCTTATAACACAATAGTATTGCATTATATTCATATACTACAACTTGTCCATCCATTACCCAATTGATGGGCATAAGACATTACATTTTAATGGAGGATATAAAATATATCTTTGTAGATACAAGCAAAGGCAATATAACACTAGAACTGTAGTAGACAATACACCCACAATACAATGACCAAGATAAATTGAACTTCCAACATTGGAAGTGGTGATATCTTCTCTTCAGCTCCTCTTCTTACCTACTGAATCTCTGTAGGGCAATTGTTTCTCTGCATATCTAGATGTTCTCTCTGGGTGCAATATCTTTTATAGCTATTTGGTTCTGCTGCAAGATGATGTTGCAGATGTGGAGCCTGGGGCTAAAAAACAGAGAAATATCCTCCCCTAGAAGAACTATCCAGGAAGTGTGAAGCAAAGATAAAGAGGGGGTACCTAGAAGCTTAGACATTTCCACATAGGTTTCTCTTCTACTGATAGATCATCCCTCTTGACTGAGCCCATAAATGATTGGCTTGCTTTTTTTTTTTATTTTGACCCAAGGAATATGGCTGATTTGCTCATCCAATCACCAGATGTTTCTTCTGTGGTTTCATTTACCTCATCCAATTGCTTTGTTGACCTTTATTCTTGCACAACTCTCTGTGACCTCATTGGGGTTTTCTTGGCAAAGATACCATAAAAGTTTGCCATTTCCTTTTTTAGCTCATTTTACAGATGTGGAACTAAGGTAAATAGGGCTAAGAGACTTACCAGGGTCACACAGCTTATAAGTATCTAAAACCAGATCTGAACTCAGGATGATGTTTTCCTAATTTCAGGTCTGGCACTCCATCCATTACACAGACTATCTGCCTCTCATCCAATCTCTAAGAACCTTATAATCCTCTACATTTATTTACAGAATTCCTTAACACCTCAGGGAATAAAGAATAGTAGCCAATAATTGTCTTAAAAAGGCAGACCATTTATCTTACAATCTATAATAAGGCCACCAATGTATAAGGCACCAAAAAGTTCATGACCTTCTATAAGCTGTGAACGGGTCACTTATTGGAGCCATTCCAGTGTTAAAGAACTATTTCTGAAATGGGTTGAAAAAGCATAATTGGCTAAATAGACAAAAAGGTCCAAAAATCTCACTGATTTCTTAGATATAATATATATATGTATTTACATATAATACAATATAACAGTATATAATATTAATTACAATATATTACATTAAAATAATAAATAGGAAAAAGAAAGATTTCAAATATAAGACATAGATAAATATAATATAAATAATTTCTTAGAAATTAGAGTTGGGCAAATAAAATCTAATGATTCCAAGAAAAATCAAGAAACACTAAAACAAAGTCAAAAAAATGAAAAAATAGAAGAAAATGTGAAATATTGTTGGACTTGGATCCAATTTGCATTTTTCTTTGATGTTTTGTTGTTAGCTATTTTCACATTGTTATTTTCTTCTGAGTTTATGTCTTGGTCTTCCCTCAAAATATAGCAGGTCATTTTTGTTTTGTTTTGTTTTGTTTTGTTGTGTATGTGTGTGTGTGTGTGGTCAGGTTTTTTTTGGTTGTTGTTGCTCATTTTTCTAGACTAAATCTTGACTTCGAACATTATATTAAAACTGGTTTCTATTCAGCTTGGGGTGGGAAAACAATATCCCAAGCATCAGACTTTGTCATGCCTCTGCTTTCAAAGCTAGTTGTGGAGGTCTGCAATTTTTTGGTGTTTCCAAGATGGTGTGATCTGGGGAAAAGCATGATCACTCTTCTGTACTCAGGATCTTACTCAGGAAGAGTTCCTTATTTCCTTGCAACCACAAGTGCTGGAACTCCTCCTTGCTTTGAAACTTTGACTAAAGCTCCTGCTCCCTTGTGACCAACCCCCTACTTTTCCTCTCTGCCTTGGCACTGTGACCTAGAACTGCATATGAACAATAGAGTTGTTAATCACTGCCCGTTGTACACAGAGCCAACAAAGGATCTCCTGTAATTTCTTCCTGACTAGTTGTCCCATCCTCTTACTATCTTTTGGCTGAGAGCTCTCAAAGCTGCTGCTGCTGCTGCTATGGACATTAATGCTGTTGTTAAATGTGTAGACTCCAGATAAGGTTCTATCCTACTGTCACAAACTTCTGCCAACCTCCTAAGTTTGTTTCTTTAGGTCAGAAAAATGTCTCACCCTGACTTTTTCTTGGCTCTTCCACTCCAAAATATAATTTGAGGGGTTATTTTAAAGTTGTTTGAGGGGAATGTTGAGAGAGGTCAATGGGACTGCCTCTAATCTATTACCATGGCTCTACTCCCACCAATAACTCTTCTTGACTCAGGTTTAGAATGTAATGTAATCTATATTTTTTGTATTGTTATTTTTTTGCATTAAGTATGCTTCAATTATATGTTAATTTGATACCTGTCACACTCCAGAAAATTGTGAACTCCATTCAACCTGTGTTTTCTCATATCTATGGACAAAACAATCCAGCTCAAACACACAATCATATGGTTCTATCATAATAAGTACTTGAAGGAAAGGTTAAGCAATATACCAAAAAGGCATTGATATTAAACAATAATTACAGGTTACTTAAAACTTTTTTCATATCTGGATAAATCTAACAAAAAATTTAAAAGAAAATATAGTTCTAAATAGGAATTTAACATATTTTAGTACAATGTATAGTTGATGTTTCTATATGATGCAATAGTCTATGTAGTTTCTACATAATATTATGTGAATATAAAAATAATGGTTACTAGACAATAAAAATCATAAATATGTGTATGAACTTAGAAACAAATATCTATTGCATAAAATAATAACAAATTTTAATGATAACAAAAATATGAAAAAAAATATCAAAAAATGTAGACTGTAGCCAACTTAATAAAAAATAAATTCATCAAACAACAAATAAAATAATATTTTACAGCAAATAATACAAATTGAGGAATATACTAAAATATGCGGAATGCAGCTAGAATAGTTCCTACATTTAAATTATTTTTCCAAAAGTTAAAACAAATGGAGCATAAGTACATTCAACATAAAGCTAGAAAATCAGACAAATTAAGAATAAAAAAGAAGCAGAAAAGAAAAAATTGTGAAAATTGAAGAAATAAAATTAAAATAACCAAAAATCCATGGAACTTGTTAATATTTTTAAAAATTAAAAAGATACTTTAAAGACAATTTTCTAGGACTATAATTTGCATTACAATATGTTAATTTGTGGTAGTATTGGAATCACTTTAACCATTAAATCATAGAACTGACAAAAAAAAAGAATAAGCCATTGGTTAATTAGAGAGACAAACCACAGACAGAGAAAGGTAGAGAGAGAAATTATCAAGTATTTAAAGAGCATACTCCATTTTAAACTGTTGTTTTCAAAAACAGGGAAAGAGATTGAATCAAATGCAACATGTAAGTTAGCACTTTTGCCTTAGCTCTTTTACAATCTCCTCAACACCAGGTCAAATCCTTATCCAGAACGCAAGAAAAAGTCACAATGGGTCATTTTTCCAGGTCAGGTTAGACTAATTCACCTTTTTTTTTAAATGAACAGAGACCAATATTAAAATAGAATTCAAAGTCAAGAAGCAAACAACACCAAAAGAATCTGATTGTAGAAAACTACTGTGTTGATAGGAAAGTCCCAGAAACAAACAAAGAAGAAGGCAATAACTTGTAAATATTGATAAGAAAAGCTTCAAAAGTGCAGAATGGACACAGGCCAAGAAGGTTTTCTAAAAGAATAAGAGAAAGAAATAATAAATAGCAAAATAGTTTCAAATATCAAATAAAATTGCTAAAGAAAAAATGGAAAAAGAAGTGAGAGCTCTATAAAATTATGAAAAGAAAATGAAAAGATTAATAAAAGATATAGAAAATAATATTAAAGAAATAAGTCTAAATATTGGTCAAATGGTAAAAGGAGTACAAAACATCACTGATGAAGTTAACTTCTTAAAATTAGAATTGGTCAAGTGGAAACTCAATGAAACATCAAGAAATATAAGACAATGTAAAAAAAACACACAGAAAAATAGAAGAAAATGTGAAATATGTCATAGGAAAACACAACTCACCTGGAAAATTGTTTGAGGGGAGATAATTAAGGAATTGTTGAGCTACTGAAATTATGACCAAATCAAAACCAAAAGAAAAAAGCCTACATAAGACTTTTAAAGAATTTTAAAAGGAATGAAATTAAATCAAAATGAAAATTCCCAGAAATATTAAAAGCAAAATCCATAGCTCCTAATTCAAAGAGAACATTTTAGAAGCAACCAGAAAGAAAGAGTATAATCTCCATGGAGCTGCAGTCAAGAACACAGAAGACTTTGTAGTTATCAGCATAAAACAACTTTATGGATTAGAATATGATGTTCCAAAATATAAGTTAACTAAGATTATGGCAAAGAATAACTTATCCAGCAAAAAATTATGACCAGAATCCCATAACATGTTGTTTATGGCATACATATTTGAAACAGAAAAATACACAGAGATTTGAAATAAGTGGATGAAATAAAATCTATTATGCTGCAGATGAAGTAAAAGAAAGCAAGGGCAGCAATCAAGATCTCAGACAAAACGAAAGCAAAAATAGACCTAACTAAAACTGATAAAGAAATAAGCTAATTTTTCTTAAAAGGTACCATTGAATTAATGAATTAATACCATTACTGAACATATATGCATCAAGCGGCATAGTATCCAAATTCTCAAAAAAAAGTTGATTTATAGGGAGGAAACAGACAATAAAGCTATAATAATGAGGGACTTCATTTACCACTCTCATAGATGGATAAATGTAACATAAAAAAAAAAAAAACAACAAAAAGAAGATAAATTGAGGAACAGAATTTTAGAGAAATTTAATATGATAGACTTCAGAATAATATTAAATAGGGATGGAAATAACTATATGCCTGCTTCTCTATTGTACATGTAAATCTCACAAAACATGGTTATACATCTTAGAGGATAAAAATGGCACAAATGGAGAAAACTAAAAATATTAGATTCATCATTTTCTGACCGTAATGCAATAAAATGACACAGTATAAAGCTTTTCAAGCACAAATTAAAAATTTGAAACTAGATAACTTAATCCCAAAGAATGAGGGCTTCAAAAACAAATCATGGAAATATATGTAATGTCGTGAAAAAATAATAAGACAACATGCCAAGTTATGTGGGATGCAGCCAAAGCTGCACTGGGGGAAAGTTTATAACTCTAAATACATACATCAATAAAAGAGAGAAAAAACAGTCCAATGAACTGGATATGCAATTAAAAAAAGTGGAAAGAGAATAAATTAGAAATACTCAATTAAATACCAAAATAGAAATTTTGAAAATAAAAGCAGATATTAGTAAAATGGGAAGAAAACAACAATATTAAACTAAGAAATAAAACTAGGAGCTGGTATATGAAAAACACGACAAAATAAGCAAACTATTACTTAAAATGATTTTTTAAATTGAACAATAAAATAAAATTATTCATATCAAAAAATGAAAAGGATGAATGCCCCACTAATGAAGATGGCATTTAAACAATTGCTAAGAGATATTTTGCCCAATCATATGCCAATAAAAGTGACAATATAAGTAAAGTGGATGAATATTGACAAAAATAGAAATTTCCCAGATTAACAGGAGAGAAAGTAGAACACATAACCCCATTTTACAAAAAAATATTTTGAACATGCCATATATTATATCCCTAAGAAAAAATCCCCAAGATTATTTTGATTAACAAGAGAATCCTACCCGGCATTTAAGGAACAATTAATTCAAGTAATATATAAACTATTTGAAAAAATAGATATAGAAAGAGTCCTACCAAATTCCTTGTATGATCAAAACATGGCTTTGATACCTTTGATTTGCTTTGAGGAGCAAAAAACAGAGAAAAATATAGACCAATTTCCTCAGTAAGCATTGAATCAAAAATTTAAGTAAAATATTAATCAGGACTATACAGAAATATGTCACAATGATCATACACTATGACTAGGTGGGAGGCTAAGCTGGTTAAATATTAGGAAAATATTTGTACCAATAAGAAAATTAACAAAAATCATATATCACTAGATGCAGAAAAAGTTTTTGGCAAAATTCAATTCCCCTTCCTATTAAAAAAAATTGAGATGCGTAAGAATAAATGAACCTTTGATTGGAATGACAAATAACACATACCTAAAACAAGGGCAAGCATTACTTGTAATGAGAAGAAACTAGATACCTTCTCCTTAAGATGAGGGATGGAATAAGAATGTCCATTACGACCACTATTATTCAATATTGTATTAGAAATTCTGTTATTGTTGCTGAGTCATTTCAATCAAGTCTGACTCTTTGTGACCTTATTTGAGTTTTTCTTGACAAAGAAACTGGAGAGATTTGACATTTCCTTCCCCAGTTTATTTTACAGATGCAGAAACTGAGACAGAGTAAAGTGACTTGGCCCAGGTTACACAGCTATTATTAATTGTCTGAGTCTGAGTTGAAACTCATGAATATAAGTCTTCCTGATTCCAAGTCCAGTGTTCTATCCACTCGTCCTCCTAATTGTTTAATTAGCATTAGAAATGCTAGCTATTGCAATGAGACAAGAAAAATAAATTGAAGGACTAAGAATAGGTAATGAGGAAACAAAATTATGACTCTGCAGATGACATGATGTATATTTAGAGGACTCTAGAATATCAACTAAATTTAGTTGAAGCAATGAACAACCTTAGCAAACCTACAGTATATAAAATAAACTGACATAAGTCCTCAGCATTTTTCTATATTTCCAAGAAAACCTATCAAGAATATAAAAGAGAAATATTCCATCTAAAATAATAGCAGACAACATAAAATTCCTGGGAGTTTACCTGCCAAGACAAACATAGGAATCATATGAACAAAATTCTAAAACATGTTTAAAAAATAAAAGTATATATATATATGTATATATATATATATTATATAAATAATTGGAGAAATATTTATGCTCATGAGGTGAGATAATATACTAAAAATGACAATCCTAACTAAATTAATTCACTTATTCTGTGCCATACCAATAAACCTAACAAAAATGTTTTATAAAGATAGAAAAAAAAATAACAAAATTTATCTGAAATTAAACAAAAGGTCAATGCTCTTAAGGCAGTCAATGAAACAAAATGTGAAAGAAGGCAATCTAGCAGTACAAGATTACAAGTTGCATTATAAAATAATAATAATCCAAACAATATAGTGCTGGCTAAGAAATAGAATGGTGAACCACTGGAATAGTTTAGGTACACAATATACAGTAGTAAATGACAATAATAATCTAGTATCTGACAAATTCAAAGATTAAAGCTTTGGGGGCAAGAACTCAGTGTTTGCAAAAATTTCTGGGAAAACTGGGAAGTGTTTTGGCAGAACCCAACCATAGAACAACATTACACACCATATAACAAGATAAGGTCAAAATGAATACATGATTTTGACAGAAAAGTTGACATCATAAACAAATTAGGTGATCACAGAAAGAAAAAAAAAATTACTTGTCATATCTATGGATTAGAGGAGAGTTTGTGACCAAAAAAGAGGCAGAGAAGATCATGGGAAGTAAAATGGATAATTTGAATTACATGAAATTACATAAAACTTAATTACATGAAATTTTCTACAAAGATCCATGCAGCCAAAATTGGAAAGGAAACAGGAAGCTGGGGGAAAACTGGGGAGGATCTGAAGGCAGGAAGAGAATTTTGAACTAAATTTCAAAAAGAATGCTAAAATAAATAATTTTAGGAAGTGAAAAGAACTCTACGAATATAGGATATTGTGATGAAAATACAGCTATTGCTCAATATGAATAAACTGAATCAATGAATAATCACCTGAGAAGGAATAAAAGTTTAAAGAAAGGATTATTATAATAGTAATTGATGTAGATAGATGTATGTGTACCTGTATGTATATTCACGTATATATGTATTGCATTTATAGATACATAAATGTATAATATATATGGATATATTGCATATTAATATAAACATACATGCATGCATACATACATACACACAAATATATATAAATATGTATATATATATATATCTCACATACAATTGTAAGGTTTCAAAGGACTTTGCATAATATTCTCATTTGATCCCCATGATAACCTTCTGTAGGAGGTACTTTGGAATTCAATTTTACAAATGAGAAAACTGAGAATCACCAATATAGCAAGTTGCTAATGGTCACATAGATTGTATTCCACAAAATCCAAGCCTTGACTCCAAGTCCATTGCTCTTTCCACCATACCACATGTCTCCAAATCTTAGTAGTTTGCAGAAATCTTTGAAATTATCCAGTGGAACTGTTATTTCATAGATGAATATGTGGAGGACTTAAGAAACAAAAAAACTTAACCCAAAGTCACACTAGTGAAAATGGTATCTGTGGAATTCAAGCTCGAGTCTTCTGGCTCAAACCCGGCGTTCTTCTCCCCACTATACCGTTAAATGCTTCCTTAGTGATTGATTGATTAGCATAGCGCCTCACACATAGCAGTCACAACATTTATTGGTTGATTGAAAGTTCAGCATACTTTTAATTCCCCTCCTTCTCCTCCTCCTTTCAACCTCCTTAGGTTATTATTGATTGCACCTGGGCAGCAAATTTCAGGCAATGAGATCCCCAGGAGGAAGCAGACACTATAGTTTCATCCACTCTCTAAGGTGTCTTCTTTTCCACTGACTAGACTGACTTTTCCACAGCAAGAAAGGAAGGAAGAGGAGATTTTTAGCCTTTTGTTCATGTAAATTGTGATTCACCCCTCTCTGAATTTACATCAATCAATTTACCAACCAGTATTTCTTAAATAACTACAAATTAAGGTCAAGTTGCTTGATACCATTGTGTTTTTGCAATGACAGATCCTTGCCTTGCGGTTTTGTTCTTCATTTAAGTCCAAATTATACTATGTATGTGTGTATAGACACACACATACACACACACTCACATATATATATATATGTATGTATGCATGTATGTATATGTTCTATTTCCATGTTGCTTTTGCTCAGTCCTATTAGCACCATGGCTGGTTATCCAAAAAAAGTTATTTTAAAGGTTCCTATTTTCTAAAAGAATAAGAGAAAACCAGCCAGATAGTTATCATCCAAAATACATTCACATTTTGCAATCCAGTACAGGAAGCCTTCCCCAACTCCTCTTAAATCTAGTGCCTTCTGTCTATTAATTATGTCCCATTTATGCTGTATATAACTTGCTTTGTTTAGGTTTGCTTACGTGTTACCTCCCTCATTAGACTGTAAGCTCCTTGACAGCAGAGATTCTCTTTTATTCCTTATTGTATCACCAGAACTTAGCACATTGCCTGGCACATATTAGGTACTTAATAAATTTTGATTGATTGATTGATACAGAGATGGGAAAGAGGCTAAATTCTTCGTTACATATTTGTTGCATATACTTGCTGTATTAGAGCAAAGTAAACCTCCTTGGGTCAAAAGCTTCAAAAAAAACCAATTGGGGTAATTTGAATTTCAGGGAGATATTTAACACTCTGTCATAAGATATCTGCATATAAAAGGTCATAAAATCAGTTCTTGAGATAGGGGAAACCTAAGAGTTGATCTAATCTAAATCCCTTAGGCCATATTGAAAGAAAATTAGAGAAACAATGGAAGTTTCATCTTTTGCAAATGTGGCTATGGATATGCATAATTATAAAAGGAGTAGAGAAAATTCCAGAAGAAAGTATTAATTCTTATATTAATATTATAATTTCTTCATTTTATACTTTTCATAATTTACAATAATTTTAGTTTTAAATTTCAGCTTGAAATATTTTGCACATAGAAAATGGATGCAGTTAGAATAGAAAGTGAATATATGAACTGGCATCAATTTTTCTGTATAAACTTCACTTTTTCAAATCTATTACAAAATCAACAGATAATTGGTACAAATAAATACGGAAAATTGCATTCCATAATAGTGAGTAGTTAAAGAATATGAATTAAGAATTTAAAAGAAGAAATTTAAAACTCTTACCCATATGTCAAAATCCTTCAAATTACTAATATAAAAATTGTCACTTAAAACAACTGTGGATCTGTGGCGATTTTTCCCTTCCTCTCTTCCCTTTCCTCTTTTCCTCATTCATACCCTTCCCTTTCCCTACCTAGCTCTGCCAGTGGGAACTGCAAGGCCTGGCCTGACTCTGAGGGGCAACCAGGAAGTCCCCCTGCAGATGCTTATGTGTTTTGTGTCTGCCTCTTAAAGTTGGGAAAAGGAAAACTACTTTATGAGTAATAAAGATGCCTCCTAAATTCAAGTGCCACCTAAATTGTGATGATGTCCCTGGTTCTGTGAAACCTGAAAGATGAAATCTTTTGGAAGAAGATTCAGAAGAAGAAGAGGATTTTTTTCCTAAGGGGCCCATCTGAACCAAAATTTGGACTTTGCAATGATAAAATTAGGCGTGTATAGAATCAGGTCAAATAAGTAGATAGTGTCATGGAAGAGAATACTGCAAAACTGAAAGAGGAGAGAGACAGAATCTCAGCCCTGAGTGGCAGTCTGGGGTCAGGAGGAGCACTGGCTGGTGGAAATCATGGAGGCTCTGGAGAGGGGTCCTACTTACAGATCCTGGGCAGAAAAGAGTTCTTGTGATTGTTTCCAGGCCAGAGAACAGGCCAGGGAGTAGTAAATTCCTCTGCCTTGATTGTGCCACCTTGGAGGAACTGAGAATTTACAGATCCCTAGAGCATACCCTCCACATGACAAAGCACTCAAAACACAAGTAACTGGCTGGGAAAATGCCCAAAAAAGGGGAAAAAAATAGGACCATAGAAGGTTACTTTCTGAGTGAACAGGTATTTTCTTCCATCCTTTCAGATGAGGAAAAAAAGCATACCATTAAAGGAAGACATCAAAGTCAATGTTTCTACATGCAAAACCTCCAAAATAAATATGCAATTGTATCAGGACATCTAAGAGCTCAAAAAGTATTTTGAAAATCAAGTAGGAAAGGTGGAGGAAAAATTGGGAAGAGAAATGGGAGCAAAGGAAGAAAATCATGAAAAGTGAGTCAACACCCTGCCAAAGGAGACCCAAAAAATGTTGAAGAAAATAGCACCTTTAAAAGTAGACTCACCCAAAAGACAAAAGAAGTCCAAAAAGCTAATGAAGAGAAGAATGCTTTAAAAAGCAAAATTAGCCAAATGCAAAAGGAGGTTCAAAAACTCATTGAAGAAAACAGGTTTTTTTAAAAAACTAGAATGGAGTAGATGGAAGCTAATGACTTCAGGAGAAATCAAGAAATTACAAAACAAAGTGAAAAGATTGAAAAAATAGAAGACAATGTGAACTATCTCATTGATAAAACAACTGACCTTGAAAATATGTCCAGGAGAGATAATTTAAAAATTATTGGTCTACCTGAAAACTATGATCAAAAAAAGAGCCTAGTCATCATCTTTCATGAAATTATCAAGAAAAACTGCTCAGATGCTTTAGAACCAGAGAGTAAAATAGAAATGAAAAGAATTCACCCATCACTTCTTGAATGAAATCCCTAAAGGAAAACTCCTAGGAATATTGTAGTCAAATTCCAGAGTTCCCAGGTCAAGGAGAAAATATTATAAGCAGCCAGAAAGAAACAATTCAAGAATCTTGGAAATACAGTCAGGATAACATAGGATTTAGCAGCTTCTACACTAAGGGATCAAAGGGCTTGGAATAAGATATTTCAGAGGTCAAAGGAGATAGGATTAAAACCAAGGATCACCTACCCAAGAAAACTGAGTATAATACTTCAGGGGGAAAATGGAATTTCAATGAAATAGAGGACTTCCAAGCATTCTTGTTGAAAAAAATCAGAGGTGAATAGAAAATTTGCTTTTCAAATGCAAGAATCAAGATAAAGATGAAAAGGTAAGCAGGAAAGAGAAGCCTCATTAAATTGAACTGTTTACATTCCCACATGGAAAGTTGCTATTTGTAATTTATGGGACCTTTTTCAGTATTAGGGGAGTTAGAGGGAATATATATGTATAGGTGTGTATGAGTATGTATGCGTATATTATTTATGTGTAGGTGTGTATATGTACATGTGTGTATGTGTGTATATGTATGTGTGTATACATAGAAGGCATAGGGTGAGCTGAATATGAAGGGATAATAGCTAAAAAAATAAAATTTACTGTTGAATGGAATGTACTAGGAGTAAGTGAAAGGGAGAGGTAGAATGTGGGAAATCATCTCACGTACAAGAGGGAAAAAAGAGCTTCTACAATGGAGGGGAAGATGAAAGGAAATAATTGAGCCTTACTGTCATGGAATTTGGCTTAAGGAGGGAATAACACTCAGTTGGATATGAAAATCTATTTTACCCTGCTGGAAGGCAAGGAGGAAGGGGATAGGAGAGGGAAGATAATAGAAGGGACAGCAAATTGGGGAAAAGCATAATCAGAAGTAAACACTGCTGTGGGAGGATAGGTCAGAGGAGGGAATGGAATACATGAAGGGCAGGATAGGACAGAGGGAAATATGGTTAGTCTTTTATAACATAAATATTATGGAAGTGCTTTGCATTGTTACGCACGTATAACCTATATTTAATTGTTTATCTTCTCAATGAGGGTGGGTGAGGAGGTAGGCAGAGAATATGGAAATCAAAGCTTTATATGTTAAAAATTGTTTTAGAATGCAACTGGAAATTAAGCTATACAGGTAATGGAGTACAGAAATCTATTTTGCCCTACAGGAAAACAGAGGGGAAGGTGAACGGAAGAAGGTGGGGGAGGTAATAGAGGGGAGGACAGACTAGGGGAAAGGGGTGAATGGGGTGCATGTTGTCCTAGAATGGGGAATAGAGAGAGATGGGGAGAAAATTTTGAATTCAAATTCTTGTGGAAGTGAATGTTAAGAACTGAACAATTGATAAATCATATATTAAAATAAAAAAGAAAACTTGGAAAGACTTACTTGAACTGATATGAAGTGAAATGAGTGGAACTAGGAGAACATTGTACACAGTAACTGCAATATTATATGATGATCTGCTGTGAATAACTTAGCTATTCTGAGAAATACAGTGATCCAAGACAGTTCTAAGGACTTATGATGAAAGGTGTTATCCATTTCCAGAGATAAAACTGGTGGAGCCTGAATGCTGATTGAAGATACTTCTTTTTTTTCTTGTTTTCTTCACTTATTTTTTCTCTGTGTTTTCTTTCAGAGTATGACTTACATGGAAATGTGCCTTGCATGACTACACGTGTATGTTTAACTTGTATCAAATTACTTGCTTCTCAGTGAGGAGAAAGGGAACAGGAGAGAATTTGGAACTCATAATTTGAAAAAGTTAAAATTATTTTTACACATAATTTGGAAAATGAAACTTTAATTTTTTAAAAAAGGATGATAAAGATATGAAAATATTAGGCATGAAATTGAAACACCTTGAATCTGACCTATTTGAATTAGTTATTTATTTTGTAAAATGAGAAATGTGGTAAGAGTTAGAATTATTGACATGGATCTTCCCTATTTTCTAAAGAAATGTAAACAATGTATATAAATTGCCTCAAGTGATTTCTTTGCCAAGTAGAAAGACATATTCTGGAGCAACATTTGTTCATAATATGAACTGTTTATAATCCAAACCTATTTTCCAATTCTTACAGAAAAAATATGATAAAAATAAAATACTTAGAAGTAATGAACTAAAATGATTTTGCAGAAAAATTTGATGTGAATACACATTGTTAGATCACTTTGACATTATTTAAAAATGAACATGGAAAAGATCAAATAGATGGAAAAGGGGGTAAAAACTGTCAACAGTGCTATGTCATCACCATTCCTTCTTAAATGATATTAGCTCCCCACATCTGAACACTGACATCAAAAGAACTCCACAATATAGCTATAGGAAGAATTGAAAAACTCACTAATGAAAACCAAGGGAATATTGTCTGAAATTAATATATTGCATTCAAGTTTGCAAAGCTCTGTACATGTAAATACATGTATATATGTATATATATACACACATTATATACTTGTCTATACATATATATGTGTTTATACATATGTGTAGTACACTTGATATTCTATATGAGACTCATAATCATCCTGTGAGATTACTACTACAAGTATCATTATCCTTATTTTTAAAAAGAGTAAACTGTGACTGAGAGACATTATATGATTCATCTAAAGTCACACAAATAGTAAACATCAGAAGTATTTCAGTTTTGGTTTTTCTGCCTCTTGTGTAAAGAGTAAGTTGACCAGATTGAATAGAAAGACAGGAGATTCATGCTGGAGGCACCACAGTTTTTACTGCATTGAGAAATCTATTCTTAATTTAATTTACATATAAAAGAGGAAGATGTCCAGTGTTTGGAAAAAGAAAAAGCATCAATGTTATTTATACAAGACAAAGAATTGAGAATGCATCAATACTAATTGACATACATTGACCTAATTTTTATAAAATATTTATGCTAATTACATACAAATTCTTCATAAAGATATGAGTTGTGTTAATAATATTCCATATATAGATCACATTTATAGTTATATAATAGATTAAAAATATAGAGAATATAAAATCCTACTAAAGATATTGCTTATTAATTTGACACATCTTTATACCTAAAAGAACCTTAGAAGTAATTGAATTCAACTCCATCATCTAGAAAGTGTCTGGAAAGGATTCAAACCTAGTTCTTTAAATTCAGCATTCTATCCATTACACCAAAAAGTTATTTTCATAGGAAGAGCCCTATCATGTGAGATTTACCCCTGTAAAGGATTCATGAAGGATGGAAAAGCTACTTAAGATGAAAAGGTTCGATGAGTTGAAATGTGCACTACTGGAGGGGTTGCCTAGATTGACGAGATAGCAGATGCATCTGAGTGTTACTATATCGATACAATCACATGCAAGCCCATATGTGGATATTACATATATTTATATACCCATGTTCATGTACAGATATACACTTATCATACACGTATTACTACCAGGGGAATGGGGATCCCTGATGAAACTCAACACTTGAAGTAATAGAAAAGCTACTGATATAAAATATCATATTCATATATGAATACACAAATATAATATATATTGCATGTCAGAATATTTAATTGATAGAGATATGTTCATATATTATTTATTCATATACACATATAAAATTTAATGTTTTGCATTCATGTGTGCACGTTTGGATATAGGTTGTATATCTGTACATATGCTTATAAATGTATATGTATACATATACACATAAACATTTATATGCAAATGTAATGGCAGACTGGCCACTGAACCTAGAAGTCATTAACATGTGCAGAATGATGCTGTTAGTTCCCCATATGTAGAAGTCTTGGAACTGTTTCTGGGAGAGTCATGATGGCATGTGAAAGAAGTGCCTTAGAGAGAGGATATCTGGAATATCTGTACCTAGTTTTAGTCTGCTAACTGTACAGTGAATATAGCCTTTTGGATTGCCTGTTGATGTATAGCCAAAATGATCCTAGTCTGACATTCAAAGGGCACTAGTTGACTATGTTCCTTCTCTTTGTTTGAATTCCTTTAATGTGGAGGCATTCTGATAAGAGACAATGATATAAAAGGAGAAGCTTTAGGCCTTCTGCATCTGAGGCTGATGTAGCCTCATTTTCATCAGCCTCAGTTCTTTGTGTCATCTTGGTTCTTTTATTTTCAATGAATGAGTTTGAAGGCTACAACTTTGCAAGTTTTAAAAGGTCAGGAGAGTAACCCATTGGAAGGAGTAGATGTAGAGCTTTCCAGTAAGCCAGTTCAGCTTTGAGGTTACACGGTCAAAGAAGTGAGAACAAATTTTCCAGGACACAGTCTTGCAGTTATTTAGACAAGGTTCATCATTCTCTGATACGTTATTTGCACATCAACTTGATGTGAACAAAACAATGTAGAAACCACATTAAATATGAACACACTTTTCCCAGAGACTGAGATTGTATAGTGTAGAATTTACCTCTCTATAAGCATTGGCAGATCTCTATTTTTATGTTTTCTATATGTTCAAGGCAAATATATCCTTGGAAAAGCTAATTGCTATCGGTTAAATGGAACCTAGGTACTAGTCCCTGGGGCTTAACAATAGGAAGTTCACACTAGAATGAAGCCTTGAAATTATGGCAGGAAAGAGACTAGAGATAAATTTTATATCCAACGTTTAAGGACTAGATTAGCTAAGTTTGGAGAAACTCATCACTAGTAGCTATTCTTTTTTTTTTTCTTTTTGGTCACATCAACTTCTGAGAACTATCTGCTGAGTTGAAGGTAGATGAGAGAGTGTATTGAAATGGATCTTAGATGTCACCTTGTCCAACACTTAATTTTTACACATCAAATGTATGCGGTGTTCAGAGAATACTAGAATCCATGTGAGGGCTTACTGAAGACTTTTCAGGGCTTCTTATTCACCTTTGGTGACTATCTGTCATTCAGCTCTCACTTGTGACTCCAAGAAGCTGTAGCATGTGCAACACCCACATCCCAATAAAACCATTTTCACAGACAAGCTAAGGTTGAGGGTAACCAAAAAGCTTTGAATCCATTGATGAGTTAAGGTTATAGCCATCCTAAGCGTATGAAGACTCCCACTGGCAGAATGAGCAATTTGTTCCAACAACCATGATGGCAGGTGAAGCAGGTACCGTAGAGCTTGGTCAGACATCAAAGTCACCAAGGTCATCCACTGCATCCTGGGTCATCACCAGGCATCTTGACAATTGTCTTGCAGTGGGACTTCAATGACTCTGGAAGAGGCAGTGAAACTGATTTCTTGGAATATCTCTGCTTTACTAAAATTAAATGCATGCTTGAGTCAAGACAATAATTCATGATGTCATTGAACCTCTTCAAAAGTGAAAGATGAACAAGAATAATTTTATACAAAATGAATCTGAGTTCCAGAAAAGCTAAGAGATTTTCTCAAAGTCCCACAGGTACCAAGGGACAGATCCAGGATTTGATCCCAGCTTGATTTTTTTTTTAATCTATTCCAGTGGTTGTAACTACGGTTAGTGAAGAAAGTGTTGTAGCTGTATCTCAGTCATGTTTCATGTTTCATCTCATTTGGAGTTTGAGAGGTCATGAGGTCTATCAGAGGAGAATTTGAGACCTTAAGGATACTGAAAGAAGGACTTCTTGCTTGGGATAGTGGCAAAACCCCATGAAAGACTGAGAGTAGTCAAAATTTTGCTTGTGGTATACAGTCACACCCAACCCGCTGAGGGACACAAAGTGTGTGTTTGCCACCTTGTGGTCACATAATGTATTATGCACCTTTGCCTCCTGGACAGCTTTCAAATGAAAGCTGTTGAAAGTAATTCTACCTGATGGCCAAGTCATTAATTAAATAATTTTAGTCACCAGGTCATGCTACTGTCATGAATGCAGCAAAGTCATTTTGTCAGAGGATATCCTGTCTTCATGCACAAACTTTCCCAAAGGTTGCAGTGCTCAAGAGGGCACTGAACCTTTGAGGCTACCCCACACAATTTAAAACCCTCAAGCTCAAGTCCCTGAATCAATACTGATATATAGATATAGATATGTAGATATATAGAGATATAGATATAGATGTCTATATCGAAAATGGAAATGGAATATTCCTTTGAAATATGAGAATTATGGAAATATCAAATGACTCTAGCCCCCATCACCCATTATCTAGGAAATTACTCTCTATCCGCCTGACCACCTATACTTACAATACAAAGATAATCTACACTGTTTCTACATGCATTTTTATTACACAAATTAATTAATAAGATGTTTATTAAGAGCTATTCTATGAAGTGTTTAGCCCAGTCAACTCTCCCTGATCCTCTCATCTACACACATCATTCCTAGGAGTGTGGGAAGAAAGATTAGGGAAAGAAATCGTGTGCATAGGAATTTTGATATTAGAGAAATGTCAATGAGTCTAATAAAAGGGTCTTTCTCACTGCTATACTGCTAACTTTTCTTCCTTATACTATGATAGCTGGTGATATTTGGCACTCTAGAATATAGCTTTGGCTGTGACACAATGTTGTTTTGTATCTTTGTTCCAGTTCCAGATTTTATCTCTGGCTGATAGCATTTGGACATTGAACTGTAGCAAGAACGTCCAAAATCAGCTATAATCTCTCCCCCTTCCACCCCAGATTTCTACCTTTCCCTTTCTACTGTCTCTCTGATAACTGAACTGCCACTTTTATGGAAAAGAGTGGTAGATCAGTCCCATGGGAATACTCAAGTGAAGTTATAGCTTAGTAGTTTCTCTTGAGGGGAGATTAAAAAAAGCCCCAATGGTAAGGTTGAGTTAGGCATCCTCAAATGAAATATTGACCTCAAGAGGTCAACAAACCTCTCACCATACAGCTTTAACACCATCCTTCATTCACATTCAGGGAGTTCTTTTTTTCATTGTCTCAAATTCCCTTTTGTACAACATTTTTACTATCTTAGACTTCTACAGCAATGTTATACAGTGCAGACTTCAATATATTTGAAAGGCAATGAGCAAGAATTGCTTGAAGAAAGAAAGACATCTGGTGAAAAAAAGGGGAGAGGAAAGTAGAATAACTTTGTAGGAGAAAAAACATCTTCCACGTTTTTGAATTATTCCGGGGCCCAAAAGGTCATGGGACGTAGAGCTAGTTTAGAAGTTTAAGACATTACAAAAAGAACAGACAAGTTCTATGACAGTCTAGGATCATGTGAATGTTGGAGCTGTAAGATAGAAATAAGGTTGAGGTTACTGTTGGTTCTGTAGGGAGAGGAATGAGAAACAAAACATACATTCTACCCTGAGAACTGTTGTAACAGTGCATGGGACATTGACTCTCCTGACTGGTATTATGCGCATCTTTTATTGGGGGAGTAAGATGACTCTATCAGGGAGGAAGGGAATAGTCTTTCCTTAAGACTGGGAGGGGCTGTGTAATAGCTATTTTCTACTGCATTCACTTAAGCATTCTTCTCCCATATATACATATATATTATGTTACATGTATGTATACAAATATACATATATGTATGCACATATGTATATGTGTATACTTTGAAATCTATTTTGTTATTCTGCTTATTTCTCTGAATAGATATTTTATCTTTATATGCCTTAGAAGTCTAGAAGGAATGAAATTAAATTTACCCATATGGGAAAATTGAAATGCACCAACATGGATTTTGCAGCAGACAATTTTGGATGGGGACATAAAGTCAACAGATTATTATTAAATTACTGATAAACTCCTAGGAACAAATCTAGGGCTGTGTTTGTCAAGATGCTTTAGCAAAGGGCAATGAGTCATATTTTACCAAGGCATCAGGAAGACAAACTAAGTCCTCCATGAAGAACAGGTAGATGACAGGATCTTTGGGTTAGAGGAGGAAAGAACCTCGAAGAACATCTAGTAACCTCTCTCCCACCTGCTTTGCAGTTAAGGACAAGGAGTCCCACTTAAATTTAAAAGACTTGTCCAAGGTCTAGACATCAAATCCCACACTGTTTCTATTCCCCTGTTGCTTCCTGAAGACCTCAAAAGGTGTTACACTGGCTTTTCAGGTCCTTGATAATTATCCAAAAATAATTTATAGTCTGGTAAATTATCCACCTACTCCACTTCTTGATATATAATACATTTCTAATAGTCTACTATCTTGTGCTTGTTTGGGACACTAAGATTTTGTAGCAGGCCTCTATCCCCTACTAGCATTCCTGATGGCAAACTCAGGACTCATAGAATTCTCTATTTTTCTGTGTACTTGTCTATGCTAAGACCACAGGTAGGAATGATCAAGTGAACTCTCCATGGTATGATGGACTGGTGTGAGTTGTTCACTTTTCCACTTCCTTCAAGTTTCTTAAGCAAAAGTCAATAAAGGCTTTCACTCATCACCCAAAATAAATATATATGGGGTAAAGCATGTGGTGTCACTTTGGGTGGCATTATTTATGCATTCAGTGGAAAGGTCACATGCTGACTATACTGCTGTTAATCTTTTCTTCAATACCTTCACTGAGAGTAAAGATTCTGAGATAGACAATTCTGCTTTTGAATATATCCTGATCTCTTTTTGGAGTTTTATTTTCTACCTATCAAATGGGAAATATTTTACCTGCCTAGCTTATATAGATGTGAAAATCCTCATGTGTAAACTCAAAAAGTTGTATTAGATACTTGCTGCATTAGATACATTGCATCATTCTATAAAACTAAATGTGATAATGTGCATAAAAAAGTTTGAAATCATGGTTATTAGGGTGGTAGTATGAAATAACAGATATAGTGGAAAGAAGCTTAAATCAATGAGACATTAACATATCACAACAAACTAAAGCAATAATCCTCAAAACTATTTGATACTTGTTAAAAAGAAAAAAGAAAATGAGAATCAGTGGAATGGACTAGACAAGCAATAACCACAAGAAATACAATATAACAATATTCTGTAAATAGAATATAACAAGAATATTCAATAAATTCAAGAACACAAACTGCCTATAGGAGAGGGAAATTCCTATTTGATAAGATGTCCTGGTAAAATTGGAAAACAATTTGGCAGATATTAGGTTTAGAAGATCTACTTACGAAAAACATAGCAATAAGCTCCAAATGCATATGTGACAAATAAAAGACTATATATGTGTGTGTGTCTGTGTGTACATGTATGCATAAGTGTACAAATATGTGTGCATATACATATTTAAATAACTTACACATTTGTGTATATGTATGTGAATGGAAACAAGTACCTTCCTTGAACAATTGTGGCTAGAGGATGATTTCTAAGTGAAGAAGGTTAAAAGGAAATCATAAAAGATAACATGGAATTCAGATTATGTAAATATTTCCAAAAGTTTCATAAAATGCTAATTATTAATTAAATTACTACATATTATATAATAATTGCATGTAATTATATTAACTGAATTAATATTACTAATTTAGAATCTGAATAATAACTCAATTAGGATGGGCTATATGCCTGATATAGGTCTGATATCCAAGACATATGGGAAAAGGACACAAATATGTAAGGCTGAGATCTATTCTTTAACAAATAAGTGAGCAAATGATGTGAATATGACCTTTTAAAATGCAAGTTATCAGCAATAATTAGGAAGAATGTTCTTAATCCATAATAATAAGAGAAATTAAAATTAAAACAACAGACATTTTGAGATGATTTGAGAAAATTGACAGAAATTTGGGAAGTTATATAGGAACTAATTCTGAGTCATATAAATGGGACCAAGAATATCGCTTAGTCTATGACTAAAATTATAACATAAAGAAAATTATCATTGAAAAAACATGTAATATTCTTATGGCATAGTCCTCAGTAACCAAATTTTATTTCTTTTTTAAAACATTTATTTATTTATTTGTTTGTTTTTAGCTTTCAGCGTTCACTTCCACAAGATTTTGAGTTCCAAATTTTCTCCCCATCTCTCCCTTCCACCCACCTCAAGACAGTATGCATTCTGATTACCCCTTCCCCAATCTGCTTTCCCTTCTATCAAAACTCTCCCTTCCCTTATCCCCATCCCCTCTATTTTCTGGTAGGGCAAGATAGATGTCTATACCCCATTTCTTGTATATCTTATTTCCCAGTTGCAAGTATAAAAAATTCTTAACATTTATCTTTAAAAGTTTGAGTCCTAACTGCTCTCCCTTCTTCCTTCTCCATCCATCCCCACTGAGAAAGCAAGCCATTCAATATAGGTAATACATGTGTAGTTACGCAAAACATTCTATTGTTTCCCTCCATCCTATCCTGCCCCCCATTTATTCTATTCTCTTTTTGACTCTATCATTCCTCCCATTTTCCCTCCCTTCTTTCATCCCCCTACCCCTTATTAATCCCCTTCCCCTTTACTTTCCTGTAGTATAAGATAGATTTTCATACTAAATTGAGTGTGCATGTTATTTTCTCCTTAAGCCAACTGTGAGGAGAGTAAGAGTCACTCTTTTCCTCTCACCTCCCCCCTCTTCCCCCTCCTTGCAAAAGCTTTTTCTTGTCTCTTTTATGTGAGATAATTTGCCCCATTCTATTTCTCCCTTTCTCTTCCCAATATATTCCTCTCTCACCCCTGAATTTTATTTTTAGGTGTCATTCCTACCTATTCAACTCACTCTGTGCCCTCTGTCCATATGTATATAATCCCTCCAACAAACCAAATATTGAGAAAAACTTCAAGTTACAAATATGATCTTTCCATGTAGGAATGTAAACAGTTCAACGTTAGTAATGATTTCTCTTTTTTATTTACCTTTTCATGCTTCTCAATTCTTGTATTTAAAAGTCAAATTTTCTATTCATCTCTGGTCCTTTCAAGAAGAATGCTATTTCATTGAATGACCACTTTTTTCCCTGAAGTGTTATACTAAGTTTTGCTGGGTAGGCAATTCTTGGTTTTAATTCTAGCTTCTTGACTTCTGAAATATCATATTCTGATCCCTGCCATCCCCTAATGTAGAAGATGCTAGATCTTGTGTTATCCTGATTGTATTTCCACAATATTTGAACTGTTTCTTTCTGGCTGCTTGCAATATTTTCTTCTTGACCTGGGAGGTCTGGAATTTGCTGACAATTCCTAAGAGTTTTTATTTTGGGATATCTTTTAGCAGGCACTCTGTGGATTCTTTCAATATCTATTTTGCTCACTGATTCTACAATACCAAGGCAGCTTTCCTTGATAATTTTTTTGAAAGATGATGTATAGGTTCTTTTTTTTGATCATGACTTTCTGGTAGTCCCATAATTTTTAAATTGTCTTTCCTGGATCTGTTTTCCCGGTCTGTTGTTTTTCCAATGCTATATTTCACATTATCTGCTATTTTTCATTCCTTTGTCTTTGTTTTGCAATTTCTTGATTTTTCATGAAGTCATCAACTTACATCTGCTCCATTCTAATCTTTAAGGAATTATTTTCCTCAGTGAGATTTTGATCCTCATTTTCCATCTGGCCAGTTCTGCTTTTTAAAGCATTCTTCTCTTCATTGGCTTTCTGGATCTCTTTAGCCATTTGAGTTAGTCTATTTTTTAAAGTGTTATTTTCTTCAGCATTTTTGGGGGGGAGGTTTCCTCCAGCAAGCAGTTGAATCATTTTTCATAATTTTCTTGCTTCATTCTCATTTCTGTTTCCAATTTTTGACCTACTTCTCATACTTGATTTTCAAAATCCTGTTTGAGCTCTTCCATGACCTGAGACCAATTCAAATTTTTCTTGGACTCTTTGGATATAGGAGCTTTGACTTTGTTGTCTTCTGTTTGTAAACTTTGGTGTTCCATGTCACCAAAGTAAGATTCTATTGTCTGATTCTTTTTCCATTTTTTGCTCATTTTCTCAGCTATTTACTTGACTTTTGAGCTTTGTAAAGGTAGTTTTGCTGCCAGTGGAGGTGGGAGAGTGTACTATCAACTGCTCAATCCCCACACAATCTATGGACCTAGGACCTCCGGAAAAAGTTGCTTCAGCTGATGTTGCCCCTGCTGCTGCAGGCTTCTCATCCTGGGGTCCTCCACCCCCTCTGACACCCTTGGGCTCTGGCCTGACCACTCTACCCTCTCACAAAGATTCCAAATTTTTTTCCCATTGACCTTACAATTTTTCCTTGGCATTTGGGGTCATGATATCTGGAAACCACCACAGGTGCCCAAAATCCAGTCCCCCCAAGTCCTGCTAAAGTCCTGTCTGTGCTGCCATGGTCCTTACTGGATTATGCTCTGCTCCCAGCATGAAAGACACTTTCCTGTAACCTTTCAGACCATCTTGGACTGAAGATTTGCTTCACTCCATCATTCTATATGTTCTGTAGCTCCACAATTTATTTTGAGTCATTTTAAACAGGTATTTGGCTGGGTTTGGAGGAAGAGTGCTAGCAAGTCCATGCTGTTACTCCACAAATTTTACTTCTAAGAACTGGCAGTACACCACTTCTCCCTCTTCTAGGAAGAGAATGAGGGCAATACTAATGATTAATGTGGCATAAATTCTCAGGGGCAAGTTGTTAATTTATTTATACTGCATTGTTATAAGGGGGAGGGTAATAATCAGTGATGGGAATATCATTGTGAATGACAGTGTATGTTTAAAAAGTATCAGCAAAATAATTATTTAACAAAGAATTAGTGAAATGTATATTACAACACCTCTGAAGTACCATTTTGCCTCTATTAGAATAGGTAAGCTGACTCAAAAGGAATTGTGACAAATGCTTGAGGAGCTATTTGAAACAGATTCTTTATGAACTGTTTGTAGATGTATGAACTTATCCAAACATCTGGAATAGCATTTTGAAGCCATTCCCCAATAACTAATAAACTGTGCAACCCATTTGACCCATCTATTCCACTATGAGGTCTATATCCCAAAAATAGCAAACAAAGGGAAAAAGAAATACACACATACACACACTCTCTCTCTCTCCCTCTCTCTCTCTCTCTCTCTCTCTCTGTCTCTCTCTCTCTCTCTCTCTCACACACACACACACGCACGTATATATATATATATATATATATATATATTATATATATATGTTTATATATATGTATATATAAATTATTTGTAAGAGTTATGTTCATAGTTGCACATGATTGGAAATGGAGGAAACATCTATTTGGAGAATGGCACAAGTTATGGTATAGATGTAATGAAATACTATTGTACTGTAAAATATGATAAAGGGGATAAGCTAAAACAACACCAGAAAGACATTTCTGAACTGATATACAGTGAAATGAGTAGGAACAGGTGAACAATTTACAAAACAATATACTGTAAAGATAATCATTTTTGAAAAACTTAGGAATTCTGATCAATACAATGACCAACCACAATTCCAAAGGACTCATGATGAAACATGTCATCCATTTTCACATGGAGAATTTATGGACTAAAAGTACAGATTGAAGCACATTTCTCTCTTTTTGTATTTCTTTTTTGTTTCTCTCTTTCTCTGTCTCTCTTTCCACCACCACCCTTTCTCTTTTGAACATGGTTAATGCAGGGATTAGTTTTGCATGGCTACACTTATTTCTAACGAATTTTATTTTTCTTGCCTTCTCAGTGTGTGGAAAAGGAGGAGGGAGAAAGGAAAAAAAAAATTGGAACTGAAAATTTAAAAATTTAATTTAAATGAGACAAAAAACACAAGAAAAACAAAATATCGCTTTATTCATTTATTTTTATTCCATATTTTTATTATTTTATTTTTTTCAGTGTTCTACACTCAATTCCATATAACTTAGATTTTTCTCTCCCATTTCTCCCCCATTCTCCCTCCCTATCCCCACTCTCCCCAAGTCAGCATACAATTTTATATAAGTTCTAAACATACATTCCTAGTAAATACATTTTCACCTTAGTCATTCAGCACATCAGAATTAAAATGAATGGGAGAAATCATAAGACAAACCAAAACATAATACAAAAGAAAATGATCTCCTACATTCTGTGATCGAATTCCATAGTTCTTTCTCTGGATGTGGCAGGGATTTTGCCTTAAGGGACCATTGGGAATATTTTAAGTCCTTGCATTGCAATGAAGTTCTAAGTCACCAGAAAAATTCCTCATGCAGTGTGGTAGTTGCTGCGTATAAAGTTCTCCTGATTCTGCTCCTTTCACTCAGCATCAGTTCACATAAGTCATTCTATGCCTCTCCGAAGTCTTCCTGTTCATCATTTCTTACAGTACAGTATTCTATTACGTTCATATATCACAACTTGTTCAGTCACTCCCCAATGATGAGCATCCCCTTGATTTCCAGTTTTGGGCCACCACCGAGAGTGCTGCTAAAAATATTTTTGTACACACGGGACCCTTTCCCATTTTGATTATCTCTTGGGGATACAGTCCTAGAAGCAATATTTCTAGGTCAAAGGGTATGCACATGTTTGTATCCCTTTGGGCATAGTTACAAATTGCTCTCCAGAAAGGCTGGAACAGCTCATAGCTCCACCAACAATGAATTGGTGTTCCAACTCTCCCACATCTTCTCCAGCACTTATCATCATCTGTTTTGTGTGCCAATCTGAGAGGTGTGATGTGGTGTCTCAGAGTTGTTTTGATTTGCATCTCTCTAATCAATTGTGATTTAGAGTACTTTTTCATATAACTATAGATAGTTTTGATTTCTTGATCTAAAGACTGCCTGTTCATATCCTTTGACCATTTATCAATTGGGAATTGACTTGTTTTCTTATACATTTGACTCAGTTCTTTATATGTTTTAGAAATGAGGCCTTTATCACAGACAATAGTTGCAAAAAATTCTTTCCCAGTTTTCTGCTTCCCTCCTGATCTTGATTGCACTGGGTTTCTTTGAGCAAAATCTTTTCAATTTAATGTAAGCAAAGTCATCCATTCTACACTTCATAATGATTTCTAGCTCTTGTTTTGTCAAAAATTCTTCCATTCTCCATAAATCTGATAAATACACTATTCCTTGTTCCCCTAACTTGTATATACAATCAATCTTTATACCTAGATCATGTACCCATTTGGACTTTATTCTTGTATACAGTGTCAGGCATTGGTCTATGCCTAGTTTCCATCGCAATTTTATCCAGTTTTCTCAGCAATTTTTGTCTAACAATGAGTTCTTATCCCAGAAGTTTGGGTCCATGGGTTTATCAAATAGTAGGTTGCTATATTCATTGACTAATGTGTCTTGGGTACCTAAAGTATTCCACTGGTCTACCCTTCTGTTTCTTAGCCAATACAGAGTGGTTTTGATAATTACTGCTTTATAATACAATTTGAGATCTGGTAGAGCTAGATCACTTCCCCAGCATTCCTTTTCATTAGTTCACTTGCTATTCTGGACCTTTTATTCTTCCAGGTGAATTTTGATATAATTTTTTCTAGCTCTACAAAATAATTATCTGAGAGTTTGATTGGTAATGCACTGAATAGGTAAATTAATTTAGGTAGAATTGTCATTTTTAATATATTGACTCAGTCTACCCACAGGAAACTGATGTTTTTCCACTTACTTAGATCTGACTATATTTGTATGAAAAGTGTTTTGTAATTTTGTTCATACAGTTCTCAGGTTTGTTTTGAAAAGCAGACTTGCAAATACTTTAGATTTAAATGGGATTTCTCTTTCTATCTCTTGCTGTTGGGCTTTGTTAGTAATACACAGAAATGCAGAAGATTTGTATCAGTTTATTTTGTAACCTGCAACTTTGCCAAAGTTGTTTATTATTTCAGGTAGATTTTTACTTGGTTCTCTGGGATTCTCTTAGTATATAATCATATCGTCTTCAAAGACTGATAACTTAGTTTCTTCTTAGCCTATTCTAATTCCTTTCATTTCTTTTTCTTTTCTTATTGCTACAGCTAACATTTCTAGTACCATATTGAATAATAATGGTGATAGTGGACATTTTTGTTTCATCCTTGATCTTAACGGAAGCACATCTAGCTTATCTTCATTGCCTATGATGCTTGTTGAAGGTTTTAGATAGATACTGCTTATTATTTTATGGAAGGCCCCATTTATTCTTATGCTCTCCACTGTTTTCAATAGGAATAGGTGCTACATTTTGTCAAAAAGCTTTTTCTGTATATATTGAAATAATCTTGTGGTTTCTGTTAGTTTTGTTGTTGATATGATCAATAATATTAATAGTTTTTCTAATATTGAACCATCCCTACATTCCTGGCATAAATCTTACCTGATCATAATGTTTTATTCTCGTGATTAGTTGCTGTATTCTTTTTCCTAAAATCTTATTTAAAATTTTTGCATCTGCAGTCATTATAGAAATTGTTCTATAATTTTCTTTTTCTGTTTTGGCTCTTCCTGGTTTGGGTATCAAAGTCATATTTGTATCATAAAAAAGATTTGGTAGGATTCTTTCTTCCCCAATTTTACTAAATAGTCTGTATAATACTGGAAATAACTGACTGTTCTTTAAATGTTTGATAGAATTCAATTTTGAATCCATCTGGCCCTGGATATTTTTTCCTAGGAAGTTCATTGATGGCTTGTTCGATTTCTTTTTCTAAGATGGGGTTATTTAAGTATTCAACATCCTCTTCTGTTAGTCTGGGCAATTTTTGTCTTTTGAAGTAATCATCCATCTCATTTAGATTGTCAAATTTATGGGCATACAATTGGGTAAAGTAATTTCCTATTATTGTTTTCATTTCCTCCTCATTGAAGGTGAGTTCATCCTTTTTATTTTTGATATTGGTAATTTGGTTTTCTTCTTTCTTTTTTTTAAATCAAATTGACCAAAGGTTTATCAATTTCATTTTTTTTATAAAGCCAATTTCTACTTTTACTTACTAGTTTAATAGTTTTCTTAATTTCAATTTTATTAATCTATCCTTTGGTTTTCAGTATTTCTAATTTGGTGTTTACTTGGGAAATTTCAAGTTGTTCTTTTTCAAGTTTTTTCAGTTGCATGCCCAATTTATTGATTTCCTCTTTCTCTATTTTATTCATGTAGGCACTCAAAGATATAAAACTTCCCCCAAGAACTGCTTTTGTAGTATCCTATAAAATTTGGTATGTTCTCTCATTATTGTCATTCTTTTGAATGAAGTTGTTGATTGTTTCTATAATTTGTTGCTTAACCCATTCATTCTTTAGGTTTCAATTTTTTAGTTTCCAATTTTTGGTTATTGTTTCCATGGCTTTTGATTACATATAAGTTTTATTGTATTATAATCTGAGAAGGATGCACTGACTATCTCTGCCTTTCTGCGCTGGATTGTGAGGTTTTTGTGCAATAGTGTATCACTGAGTAAAAGGTGCATTCTTTTCTATCCCCATTCAGTTTTCTCCAGAGTTCTATTATATCTATCTCACCTAGAATTCTGTTCACCTCCTTAACTTCTTTCTTGTTTATTTTGAGGTTAGGTTTATCAAGGTCAGAGAGGGGGAAGTTGAGGTCCTCCACTAGGATAGTTTTTCTGTCTATTTCTTCCTGTAACTCCCTTAACTTCTCCTCTAAGAATTTGGATGCTATACCACTTGAAGCATATATGTTTAGTAATGAAATTGCTACTTTGTCTAAGGTGTTTTTTAGCAGGATATAGTTTTCTTCCTTATCTCTTTTGATTAGATATATTTCTGCTTTTTCTTTGTCTGAGATTAGGATTGCTACCCCTGGGGGAGGAGGCAAGATGGTGGAATAGAAATTCTTACCTATGCTAGCTCCAAATGCACAGTCCATAAATTTCCTGTAAAAAGAACTCCCCACAAATTCTGGTGCACTGCAAGCCGTGCAGAAATACAGTGGAGATTTCCATTCCAGAGAGCCCTGGAAAGCCGTCCCCAGGGGTCCGTCACACTCCAGACAGCGGAGCCCACCCCTGCGCTGCCCTAGACCCCCCAGCCCCAGAGGAGCAGATCCGAGCAGGCTTCAGGGACGGAACCTCCCGCAGCCGGGAAGGTCCCTCCATCCACAGGCGCTACAGGTCAGTGAGAGAGACTTCTGGGCTGGCCGAGAGGGGAGCGGGGTGTCTCCATGGCTCAGGCCCCCTCGGGAGGCAGTGGCAGAGGCAGTGGCAGAGGCAGCAGCAAAATAAGACCATAGAGAGCTACTTTCTTGGGGAAGAGATGTTCCGTCCTCCTTTCATTTCTGATGAGGAAATTCGTTTTCTATCAGGGAAAGACATGGAGGTTGGGGCCTCTGTATCCCAGACATCCCAGGTGGATGTCTGGTGGGCTCAGGCCATGGAAGAGCTCAAAAAGGATTTTGAAAATCAAATTAGACAAGTGGAGGAAAAACTGGGAAGAGAAATGAGAGAGATGCAAGAAAAGCATGGAAAACGGATCAATACCTTGGTAAAGGAGACCCAAAAAAATGCTGAAAAAAATAACACCTTGAAAAATAGGCTCACTCAATTGGCAAAAGAGGTTCAAAAAGCCAATGAGGAGAAGAATGCTTTAAAAAGCAAAATTAGCCAAATGGAAAAAGAGGTTCAAAAGCTCACTGAAGAAAATAGTTCTCTCAAGATTAGAATGAAACAGATAGAGTCTGACTTTCTGAGAAACCAAGAAATCATAAAACAAAACCAAAAAAAGGATTGCTACCCCTGTTTTTTTTTACATCAGCTGAAGCACAATAAATTCAGCTCCAACCTTTTACTTTTACCCTATGTGTATCTCCCCTTTTCAAATGTGTTTCTTGTAAATAGCATATTATTGGATTATGGTTTTTGATCCATTCTGCTATCCATCTCCATTTTATGGGAGAGTTCAGTCCCTTCACATACAGTTATGATGATTATTTTTATCTTTCCCTCCATCCCCTTTCCCCTTGTTTATGCTTTTAGTTCTCCCTTCTCCCTTCCCCTCCCCAATAGAGTTTTAATTTTTGACCACTGCCTCCCTAAGTCTTCCCTTCCTTCTTTCAGTTCTCCTCCCTTCTAATCCCCTTTTCCCTTACTACTTCTTCCTTCCCTTTTGACCTTCCCTCCCTTTTCTTTCCTCCTTTCCCTCCTATTGTCTATAGAGCTAATTGTATTTCTATACTTAAATGAGTTTGATGTATCTTCCTTGAATCCAATCAGATGGGAGTACCTCTCAAACAATATTCATCTCCCTTCACTCTTTCCCTCCACTGTAATGTTTTTTTGTGACTCCTCTTTTGATGGAATTTTTTTCTGCCTCCTCCTTTTCACATCTCCCATTATAATAGCTTTGGACCCTTAAATCACATTTGTTATCATCACATCATTTAATTTATACCCACTCTCTCTATCTAGGTGTATCCCTTTTACATTTCATAGTAAATATCCAATTCTCATGATTAACAAGTATTATCTTCCTTTATTGGGATGTAAAGAGTTTGCCAATATTGTGTAACAAGTTGTTTTCTTTTTCACATGTTTACCTTTGTATGTCTCTCTTGAGACCTGCATTTGAAAGTCAAATTTTCTGTTGAATTCTGGCTTTTTCATCAGGAAGATCTGGAAATCTCTTATTTCATTGAATGTCCATCTCCTGGCCTAAAATATTATGCTCAGCTTTGCTGGATAATTAATCTTTGGTAGGAGTCCCAGTTCCTTTGCCTTATGGAATATAGTATTCTAATTCCTTTGATCTTTTAATATAGAAGCTGCAAGGTCTTGTGTAATTCTGATTGTAGCTCCTTGATACTTGAATTGTTTCTTTCTGGCTACCTGCAATGTTTTCTCCTTCACTTGGTAGTTTTCGAATTTGGCAACGGTATTCCTTGTTGTTTTTAGTTTGAGGTCCCTTTTGGCAGGTGAACAGTGGATTCTTTCAATGACTATTTTGCCTTCTGGATGTAGGACTTCTGGCCAATTTTCCATGAAATTTTACAGATTCATTTTTTTCATCATGGCTTTCTGTTAGCCCAATAATCCTTTTCTCTCCTGGATCTATTTTCCAGGTCAGTTGTTTTTCCAATTAGATATTTTACATTTTCTTTTTTCTTTTCATTCTTTACTTTCTGTTTGACTGATTCTTGATGTCTTATAGATTCATTAGCTTTTAATTGACCAATTCTATTTTTTATCAAATTGTTTTCTCCAGTTAGCTTTTTCATCTCCTTTTCCATCTGTCCAATTGTTCCTTTTAAGGGGTTATTTTCACCAGCTAGGTTTCGTACTTCCTTTTCCATTTGTCCAATTTTCCTTTTTAAGGAGCTGTTCTCTTAAGTGAATTCTTTTTTTTCACATTTTTAAAATCATTGGTGAGTTTTTCTTCTATTTCTCTAATTTGGGTTTTAACATCCTTCCAGAGCTCTTCCAAGAAGGCTCTTTTTCTTCTGATCAGTTCATATTTCTTTTTGAATTTCAGATGAGGATACAGTCTCAATGCTGACCTCTTTGGTATTTGTATTTTGGTCCTTATCCTCATAGAAAGATTCTATTATCTTCTCTGTTTTGCTTTTTACTCATGATAATAACCCCTTTCCTGGCTGTTAAGGTAGATCTCTGCATCTGTGGCAAAGGGAGCTCTGTCCCATAGTTCTTGAGTCTAAAACTTGAGACTTTTTGTATTGTGGCCTCTGGTTCTTTCAGCCAGAAATTAAATGCTCCAGCTTACCAGTTGCTGAGCTGGCTGGTGTTTGAAAGCAGTGACTAGGTTAGGTCATTTTGTGTTTTCCTGCAATTACCCTGGTCTAGCTCATTAAGTGTGAGGGGAGGGGTAGTCTGTATGCTGGAAGCTCCTCTGCTGAGCTAGAGCATAGGCAAGCTCAGCTTTCTGCCCTGGTGTCTTCCCAATTCCACTGGGGTGCTGAAGCACAGCTTAAGTCCTGGTGTTCGCAGTTGCTGATTTCACCCCCCTGGGGTTCAGGATCTTCACCCTGTTTGTTGAGGTGGGACTGTTTGGGACATCTCTGATCCTACACTGGTTGCCTTTGGCCACAGCAAGAGGAACCCTCCTTAGTGATCTTTCTAGCCTCCTGTGCTGAGAGGCTGTTTACCCTTTCTGCTGCCCCCACTATTCCGGGGTTTTTTTCCAGGGAAAAAATCTCTGGGCTGGTCAAGGTCAACAAGGGGACAGAGATAGCAGTTACTGATCAGTTCACTATCTTGACTCCTGGAACCATTTTATTCACTTATCTAAAATCTATTCCTTTGTCAATTTTAAAGGAAGTTGTTCTGTGTTCCATGTTAGCACTTTTGGATCATGCTCCCCCTTTAGTTCATCAGTTCCTTTATGACCTTGGCAAGTGACTCAGCAGGCAATAATATCTTGGACTGAAATAATAAAGAAATAGTGACCAGAAAAATGAAGTTGATTTGGGGGGTTGTACTGATAATGCATTTTTGCTTATAGTATGGTAATTTTGCTACTTAATGGGAAGATCTTTCCCATCTATTAATGGGCCCTGCTTAAGTCATACATAAGCCTGAGTCACATGAGTCTAAATCATATGGAACAGGAAGAGGTGGAGCAGGAAGCATGGAACAGGAAGTGACGGAGCTAGAGTAGAGCTGAGAGGAAGTTAGAAAGCAGTCAGAACAAGGAAGGATGTAAACAAGAAGGCAGCTGGCTAGCATGAGTGAGACAGTTTGTGTTCTGTTTTTTTTTGTTTTTTGTTTTTTTTTTAAGGGAGCCTGCTTGTGATTTCTTTAATGTAGCTGGTTTACGGGAAGTCTAGCAGAAGGAAAGCTTGGAACTAGTGATGCCCTCTGCATTGTTATTGTGTATAAATGTCTTTGTTACTATGATGGATACAGTTTTGTGGTGTTGGTATTTGACTTTCTGGAATCTAAATAAGTGTTTTAATTCTATCTTCCATGTGGAGATTCTGTTGTATTTTGTGATTCAGAACTGTGCCAGCATATATGTGGCACAGTAAATATCACATTGGTGCTACAGGGGGTCATACTTTGCCCAAGAAAGATTAAATTTGGAATACTGTATCTAATTTTGGGGCACCAAATTAAATGGAGGGTGATAAACTGGAGATCTCTCACGGAAGGGAAACAAGAAAGATGGGGAATTAGAGACTATGGCATAGAAAGATTAATAGAATACTAGAATATGATCATCAGAAGAAAGGCATGATGCCATCATCTTCATCAGAACCAAGAAGTTATCCCTGAAACACATTGTTTGTGTGACCATGGATAAGTCCCTAAACCTGTTGACATTGCATGAAACTCTTTTTTTTAACAGAGAAAATAATTTATTATACAAATTTTGAAATATCTTTTCTATTTTTCATCACTCTGTTGTCTTTACAATTTCATATTTAAATAGACCTAGGATCATTTCACTTGTTGTGGATCGCATTCAACTAAAGGAAGGAATAAAATGCACACTCATTTTGGTGTGAAAACCTATCTTACCACACAGGAAAGTGGGGGAGAAGGGGATAAGCAGGGTAGGGGGTATGATGGAAGGGAGGGCAATGGGAAGAGGGAGCAATTTGAAGTCAACACTCTTGGGGAGGGACAGGATCAAAAGACAGAAGAGAAGCAATGGGGGGACAGGATAGGATGGAGGGAAATACAGTTAGTCTTACCCAATAAGTCTATTATCAAAGTCATTTGCAAAACTACACATAAATGGCCTATATGGAATTGCCTGCCTTCCCAAAGGGAATGGGTGGGGAGGGAGGGATGGGAATAATTTGGAACTCAAAGTTTTAGGAACAACTGTTGAGTATTGTTCTTGCTACCAGGAAATAAGAAATACAAGTAATGGGGAATAGAAAGTTATCTGGCCATACAGGACAAAAGAGAAGATGGGGACAAGGAAAGAGAGGGATGATAGACGAGAGGGCAGATTGGTGATAGGGGAAATTAGAATGCTTGGTGTATTGGGATGGGGGGAGGGGACAAATGGGGAGAAAATTTGGAACCCAATATTTTGTGAAAATGAATGTAAAAAAGTTAAATGAATAAATTTAAAATTAAAAAAGAAAGAAAAAAAATTCTCCACTCTCCATAAATCTGACAAACACACTGTTCCTCACTCCCCTAATTTGTTTAAATTACCAATCTTTATACCTAGATCTTGTATCCATTTGGACTTTATTTCTGTGTGTGGTATCAGGCATTGGTCTATGTCCACTTTCTGCCACACTGTTATCTAGTTTTCCCAGCAATTTTTGTCAAACAGTGATTTCTTATCCCAGAAACTGGGGTCCTTGGGTTTATAAAACAGTAGATTGCTATATTCATTGACTACTGTGCCTTAAGTACCTAATCTATTCCATTGGTCTACCTCTCTATTTCTTGGCCAGTACCAAGTGGTTTTGATGATTGTTGCTTTAGAATTATAATCTGAGACAGAGAGCTAGTCCACTTTCCCTAACATTTCTTTTCATTAGTTACCTTGATATTCTGGACATTTTGTGCTTCCAGATGAATTTTGATATTATTTTTTCTTCCTCGAGAAAATAATTATCTGGTAGTTTGATTGGTATGGCACTGAATAAGTAAATTACTTTAGGTAGAATTGTCATTTTTACTATATTGGCTCAGTTCACCCACAAGCAACTGATGTTTTTCCACTTACTTAGATCTGAATTTACTTGTGTGAAAAGTGTTTTGTAATTGTGTTCATATAGTCCCTGGGTTTATTTTGGCAGGTGGACTCTCAGATATTTTACAGTGTACCTGAGTTTCAAATGGAATATCTCTTTCTATCTCTTGATTTGGGGCCTTGTTAATAATATATAGAAATGCAGATGATTTATGTGGACTTATTTTGTAACCAGCAACTTTTCCAAAGTTGTTTATTATTTTAAGTAGTTTTTTACTTGATTCTCTGGGGTTCTCTAAGTATACCATCAGCAAAAAGTGATAACTTAGTTTTTTCTTTGCCTTTTCTACTTCTTTCAATTTCATTTTCTTGCCTTATTGCTAAAGCTAACATTTCTAGTACCATATTGAATAACAGTGGTAATAATGGGCATCCTTTTTTCACACCTGATCTTGTTGGAAAGGCATTTAGCTTATTCCTATTACATATAATGCTTGGGGGTGATTTTAGCTAGATACTGCTTATTATTTCATGGAAGGCTCCATTTATTCCTATGCTCTCCAGTGTTTTCAATAGAAATGTGTGCTGTATTTTGTCAAAAGCTTTTTCTGCATCTATTGAGATAATCATGTGGTTTCTGTTAGGTTGTCGTTGATATGATCAATAATGCTGATGGTTTTCCTAATATTGAAGCAACCCCACATTCCTAGTAAATATCTTACCTGATCATAATGTATTACCCTTGTGATTGGTTGCTGCATTCTTTTTGTTAATAGGTTATTTAAAATTTTTGCATCTGTATTCATTAGAGAAATTGGTTTATAATTTTCTTTCTCTGTTTTGACTCGTCCTGGTTTAAGTATCAGAAGCATAATTGTATCATAAAAAGAATTTGGTAGGACTCCACTAATTTTCCCAAATAGTCTTTATACTATTGGAATTGACTGTTTTTTAAATGTTTGATAGAATTCACTTGTAAATCCATCTGTCTCTGGAGATTTCCCTAGGGAGTTCATTGATAATTAGTTCAATTTCATTTTCTGAGATAGGGGATATTTAAGAATTCTACTTCCTCTTCTGTTAATCTAGACAATTTATATTTTTAAAAATATTCACCCATCTCATTGCAATTGTCAAATTTATGGGCATACTGTTGGGCAAAGTAATTTCTAAATATTATTTTAATTTCCTCTTCATTGGAGGTGAGTTCACCCTTTTCATTTTTTATATTGGTAATTTAGTTTTTTTTTTCTTCTTGTAATAAAATTGACCAAAGGTTTATCAATTTTATTTTCATAAAATCAGCTCTTAGTTTTATTTATTAGTTCAATAGTTTTCTTAATTTCAATTTTATTTATCTCTCCTTTAGTTTTCAGTGTTTCTAATTTGGTATTTGCTTGGGGATTTTCAATTTGTTCTTTTTCTAGCTTTTTCATCTTCATGTCCAATTCATTGATCTCTTCTTTTTCTATTTTATTCATGTAGGTGTTCAATGATATAGAACTTTCCTAAACAATTGCTTTTGCCGTATGCCATAAGTTTTGATAGGTTGTCTCATTATTGGATCATTGTATCATTATTACATACATTGACTATCTCTGCCTTTCTGTGCTGTATTGTGAGGTTTTCATGCCCCAGCACATGGTCAATTTTTGTATATGTACCATATACCATTGAGACAAAGGCATATTCCCTTCTATCCTCATTCAGTTTTCTCCAGAGATCTGTCATACCTTCCTTACCTAGAGTTCTATTCGCCTCCTTAACTTCTTTCTTATTTATTTTGAGGTTAGATTTATCAAGGTCAGAGAGGGGAAGTTTGAGCTTCCCTACTAGTATAGTTTTGCTATTTCTTCCTTTACCTCCCTTAACTTCTCTAAGAATCTGGATGCTGTATCACTTGGAACTTGTATGTTTAGTAATGATATTGCTTCATTAATTCTAGTTCCTTTTAGCAGGTTATAGTTTCCTTCATTGTGCCTTTTACTTAGACCTATTTCTGCTTTTGCTTTGTCTGAGATTAGCATTGTTATCCCTGTTTTTCTTACATCAATTGAAGCACAATATATTCTGCTCCAACCTTTCACCTTTACCCTGTTGTGTATTCCCCAGTTTCAAATGTATTTCTTGTAAACAACATGTTATTGGATTATTGTTTTTATTCCATTCTGCTATCTGCCTCCATTTTATAGGAGAGTTCATGCCATTCACTTTCACAGTTATGATTACTATCTTTTTCTTTCCCTCCATCCTCTTTACCCCTGTTTATGTTTTTAGTTCTCCCTTCTCTCTTCCCCTCCACAATACAGTTTTAATTTTTGACCTCTGTCTCCCTCAGTCTTCCCTCCCTTCTTTCAGAGCCCCTCCTTTTCCTCCCCTTTTCTCTAGTACTTCTTCCCTCCATTAGCCTCCCCTCCTTTTTCTTTCCCCTTTCCCCTAATACCTATAGGGTTAGATAGATTTTTATACTTAACTGAGTTTGTTGTTCTCTTCTTAAACCAAATCAGATGAGAGTAAATCTCAAAGGATGCTCATCTTTCTCCCCTCTTTCTCTCTAATGTATTAGGTTTTGTGCCTCTTCTGTGATGTAATTTACCTTTTTTCTACTTTCTTCTTTTCACATCTCCCATTTTAATCCCTTTGCACCCTTTAATCACATTTTTATCATCACATCATTTAATTTATACTACTCCTTCTGTGTATATCCCTTTTAAAGATCATAATAAATATACAATTCTCAAGATTAGCAAACATCATCTTCCCTTATAGAGATACAGTTTTCCTATATTGAATAAAAAGGTTTTTTCTTCCACTTACCTTTTTATGCCTCTTTTGAGATTTGTGTTTGAAGACTGAATTTGAACTCTATCCTTTTCATGAGGAAGTTCTGAAAATGCTACTTTTCATTGAATGTCCATTTCCTCTCCTGAAATGCCCAATTTTGCTGGATAGTTGATTCTTTGGTTGTAATGCCAGATCCTTTGCCTTATGGAATATCATATTCCAATCCCTCCAGTCTTTTAATGTAGCAGATGTTGGTACCTCTGTGATCCTGACTGTAGCTCCTCGATATTTGAATTGTTTCTTTCCTGTTGCCTGCCGTATTTTCTCCTTCACTTCATAGTTGTGGAATTTGGCAATGATCTCCTTGGTCTTTTCAGTTTGGCATCTCTTCCAGGAGGTGAATGGTGGATTCTTTCAATGACTATTTTGCCCTCTGGATCTAGGACCTCTGGGCTGTTCTCCCTTGCAAGACATTGCCCAAGGTCTTTTATTCATCATAGCTTTCTGGTAGACCAATAATTCTTAGATTTTCTCTCCTTGATCTATTTTCCAGGACAGTAGTTTTTCCAATGAGATATTTTATATTTTCTTCTAGGTTTTCATTCTTTAAATTCTGTTTGACTTATTCTTGATGTCTCACAGAACCATTAACTTCTACTTGTCCAATTCCAATTTTTAATAGATTGTTTTCTTTAGTTAACTTTTGAATGCCCTTTTCCATTTGCCCAATTGTTACTTTAAAGGAGTTATTTTCTCAGTCGGGTTTCATACTTCCTTTTCCATTTGTCCAGTTTTCATTTTTAAGGTGATATTCTCTTCAGTGAATTTTGTTTTCATATTTTTAAAATCATTGGCCAGTTTTTCTTCTACTTCTCTAATATGGCTTCTAAAGTCCTTCTTGAGTTCTTCCAAAAGTGTCATTAAGTTTGAGACCAGTTCAAATTCCCTTCTGAAGTTTCAAATGGGAGTACAGTCTCAATACTGATCTCTTTGGCATTCATGTTTTGGTTCTTTACCCCGTAGAAAGATTCTATGATCTTTTCTGGTTTGCTTCTTGTTCATGATGATCATTCTTTTCCTGGCTTTTAAAGTGGATCTATACTTCTGGGACACAAGGGGCTTTGCCCCACAGTTTTTGTGCTTAGAACTTGAGACTTTTTGTATTGTGATCTCTGGTTCTTTAAACTAGAAGGTAAAATGCTGCAGCTTACCTGGTGATGAGCTGGCTGGTGTACCAAAGCAGAGGGCAGGTGAAGTATTTCTAAGTTTCCCTGGAGTTACCCTGAAGGTAGTTGTGGTAAGTGCAGGGTAGGGGTGGTCTCACCATGGGAGGTCTAGTCTCCTGAGCCACAACATATGGAAGCTTAGCAGTTGGTGGACCCCACCTGCGTTAGTGTCTTCCCAATTTCCCTGGGTATGCTAAGTCATACCTGTGTTTCTGGTGTTGGTGATTGCTGATTCCACCCCCCTCAGACTCAGGGTCCCCTCTCTGTTTGCCAAAGTAGGACTCTCTGAGACAACTCTGATCCTGAACAGATCCCCTTCATTCACAGCAAGAAGGACCCCACCCATTGGGTATTTTCCTAGCCCCATGGATTGAGACTGATTATCCCTTCAGCTGATCCCATTGTTCCAGGGTTTTTCCTGGGGATAAATTCTCTGGGTTTTTCAAGGTCAACAAGGGGAAGGGAATAGCATTTACCACTCACTCCTCCATCTTGGCACCAAGTTCAAGTAGGTGTCTTACAGATATTTAAGCTGCAGACTGATAGTCTCGGGGTGGCTGCTGCAGTTAGCTTGGTTTCTTGCTGTTCTCTCTCACTTCCACTCTTGTCCTGGGCTGATATGTTTGAGAAACCTTAGCACTGCTGCTGCTTCAGACCACCCAGGGCTTCCTGCTTGGCTTTTCTGTGGTGGGAACCATGCAGGTACAGCCTTTATGCTGTGCACACCTCCATTCCCATGCAACAGATCCTTCCCATTGACCTACTAGGCTGTCCTGGGTGGGAAATCTGCCACACTCTAACTCCTATTGTATTCTGCCACCCTAAAATTTGCTCAGATTTTCTTTTTAGAGGTATCTGAAGGAGCTTGTCTTAGAGCTTAGATGAGTACTTGCCCTCACTCCACCCTCTTGTCTCCACCCCTATGTGCAACTTTTTAAGACTATAAATTGTAGAGGAAGAGGCAAACTGGACTGGAAGAGGGAGCTTTCTTTACCAACATTTCTCTGTATCTTTAAAAAGCATAACAAGTGATCTCCCTATTTGTTTCTTATAGAAGGTGTGTCAAAACTGTTCTATTTAGACCAAGAGGGAAAAAATATAGGAATAATCAGTGGAAATATCAGAAAGACAAATTTGAAATTGAAAAAGGGACAAAATTACTAATACTTAGAATTTTAGTATTATAGATTTCAAGCAGGATAGAAACGTTAGAGATCATCTAGTCTCACCCCCTCATCTTTTACAAGTGAGAAACATTTCAGACATTAAGCAACTTGCTCAAGATCACACATGTGATCTTGAATGGTCGAGTTTGGCTTTGAATAAATCTGCCTAAAATGTAATGGGTCACATCAGGAGGTAGTGGATTCACGATCACTATCTTTCTTCATTATGCTGTAGAAGGGGGCAGGCTATAAAGGGCCTTGAACTAAATTTTCTCTAAACACACTTGAAACTCTAAGTCCTAAATAACCAAAAGAGGTATTTTGAAGGAAGTTTGACAAGGCTTGTTGATTGATAAATTATGACAAAGGCATCTTTATGATACAGTGTGGATGGAGCATGGGATTTATAATTAATTGATTAATTGGTGAAACAGCTTTCTAGGTGCCAATCATTTTACCAAGTGCTAGGGATATATGGGGCGGAGTGGAAGGAAGTTTTTGCCAAAGTTAATATCCTTTCTTCAATACTCATCCTTTTTGAGCTCTCTATAATTTTGTCACTTTCCATCATCTTAATGCTCTCTTCTGTCTAGATTTCTATGATCTTTTTATCTTAGTTCTCTTCCTGGTCCCTCCTTCTTAATTTTCTTTGCTGTATCTTCATCCAAGTAATGCCCACTAAACATATGTCCCTCAGGGCTCTCTCCTGAGCATCTGACTCTTCCACCTTTACACCTTTTCATTTGGTGTTCTTATTAGCTCTCATGGCTTCAATTGTCACTCTTATGTTTGTCATCCTCACTTCTCTTTATCCAGGCCTAACTTCTTTTCTCACCTCCAAAACTGTATCCCAAATGCCTGATGGGCATTTCAAACTTCAGGTCCTTGTAGTGCAGTAGAAAGAGTGTTAATTCTGGCGTTATGAACACCTGAGTTAAAATCCAGCATCAGAGACTTACTAGCTATGAATCCTAGGAAAGTTATTTAACCTCTGCCTGCCTCAGTTCATCAACTACACATGGGGATCATTGCACTTCTTTCTTCTCAATGTTATTATAAAGATCAAATGAGATAATATTTGTAAAGTACTTGTAAATGGTAGGTACTTTATAAATGTTTATACCTCCCATATCCAACTTAAACTCAACACATCTAAAATTGAATTCATTATCTTTCCCCAAAAATTCTTACCACTTACCAATTTCTCTATTACTCTCAAAATAATCACTTTCCCCCTCTTAGCCAACAATAAAACCTCGATGTCATCAATGCCCCTTTCTCATGCCTTCTCATATCCAATCTGTGATAAAGCCTGCTGATTTCACCTTCTTAATATTTGTCACATATGCCTCCTTTCTTTAAACATAGTCAATCACTGAGAACATGCCTTTCTTCTTGACCTATTTAAAAAGTCTTTTGGTTGGTCTTCCTTCCTCAAGGTTCTTTCCACTCCATTCCATTCTATATTCCACTGTCAAATTGATCTTTCTAAAGTTTCGGTCTTACCAAATTACCCTCTCCCTGTTCAATTACCCTCTCCCTCTCCAGTGGCTCCCTCTTACCTCCAGATCCAAATATATTTTTTATTTTTGATTTAAGGCCCTTTACAGCTTGCCCCCAGTATTTCCAATCTCTTTACACTTTACTCCCCCATCCTCTCCCCGCTGCCCACCACATACTATTTTATCCAGGAACATTGACTTCTTTGCTATTCATCACTTAAGACAATTTATCTTCTCATTTGGGGAATTTTCAATGCTTTTCCTCCATTCCTGAAATTTTGTCCCTCCTCATCTCCTCTTCCCAGCAACCTTGGATTTTTTTCAAGGTATAATCTCACCTCCTACAAGAAACCTTTCCTGATTATCCACTAATGCTACTTCCATTGGTCTGTTGGTTGTGATTTATGTGTATATATCTTATTTGCTCACAGTTGTTTGCTTGCTGTATTTCTCATTAGATCATGAATACTTTGAGGTCATAGGAAAGAACTCAAAGAGGAGATTTTTTTCCTTTGTTTTTTTTTTATCCCCAGCACTTCGCACAGTGCCTGGCATATAGTAGGCAATTAATAAATGCTTATTGACTGGGTCACAAGACTGAGTCAGAAGTTTGCATCTTTGTACTGTCATACAATGGATGTGTCAAGCCCAATAAATCATTTAATTGCTCCGTGTTTCAGTTCCTTCACATGAAAAATTGGATGACAATATTTGTACTATCTAATAGGAGCATTAGGAGAAAAAAATGTTTATAAATTGTTCTATATAAATGTTAGCTATTAACTCTAAAAATTAAAGATAATTTCAAGGTTTTGAACATAGGAGAGAATCATGTGGTAATATTGATAGAAATGACTATGGGAATTAATTTTGAGGAGAAGGCCAGTTAAATATAAATTCAACAGCTGAGGAGATAGAGTTAGGTAAAAGAAATTCAATGGTTTAGAATTCAGGAAATTCCTACTTAACTTCTAAGCTATCACCAATCAGGGCACTCTTGGACAAGTCACAGAACCTCCATGGTTTGCAGTGGGGAGAGGGTTGGAATGGAAACTCTGAACAGCCTTTTCCAATTCTGAATTTGTCTCTTTTATCATCAAGAAATATATTTATTTGAATATGCCAACTTCAATCCCAACAATTTAGAGATTAGGAAAAAAAATATGAAAAAAGATTAAGTCTAAGGCTACATATCTAGTTAGTGGGAGAGCTGTGACTGTAGTCTAGGGATTATCACTCCCATTTTAGTGTTCCTTCCATAAAAACATGATCTCATGTGTCTTCCTATTGTTTTGGATTACAAGTGATTGTGGAATCAATAAAACCTTTAATATTTTCA
>JAJHZJ010000195.1:5826501-5981948 GCA_023548195.1 Bettongia penicillata ogilbyi | reverse complement strand
CAAGGATACTAGAGTGCTTTTCCTCATGAAAATTTCTTTTCCTTTCTCTTTTACAATTAAAAGTTTATAATAAAGCATCAAGGATATGAATACTATAAAAATGCCTTTTACTCCATGTATCATCCTTTCACATTTGCAATAAAATGTAGAAACACAGAAAGAAAAATAAACTTAGTTTTGAAATTGGAATAAGTATACCCTTTTCAGAGGAAGAATATCACACTGAGAGAATGATTATCTGGTTCAATAAAAATGGTCTTATTTTCCCCCTCTTCATAACAGATTTCCCAATTCTCTGGATATGAATGAGAGAAACGTCTTCACTATCTTTCTGAATTTCCCTCTTTATGCAAGTAGGAGCAAAAAGAAGTAATTGGAATTTTAGGGTTTGTTTATTGGACAATGGACTCCCAGTAGAAGGGGTTTGCTCTTCCAATTTAATTCAAGTATCTTGGTTTGGTATTTAAAAATCTCTGATCCAGGAAAAGGAAGATTAGGCAGCTGTTGCAGTGATTTAGGATTTTCTCTACAGGGTTTGAGGTGCACTGAAAAAAAGTGTCATGACAAAGTTGCTCCCAAAAAGTGCTTCTCTGATGAAGTATCAGAGAAACTGTTTGGTTAGTCATATATGAGAAAATCTACCTGCACTGCAGTTAGAACTGAGCAGAAAATAAATTCAAATCAATTAAAAATATTTTAAGTACTTGCTATATACACAGTACTCCTCTAAGTCCCTAGAGGAGATTCCAAGATAAATGTGGGTTTCCCAACAAGCTTACAGTATGCTAGTGGAGGAAAGATGGTAAAAATAAATTTGATAAAAGGGCTGGAGCATGATCAATTTCAATGGGAGATCTTAACAAATCATTCCATGAGGAAGAGTGCACTTTCACTTGAAAGGGGGCAGACATTCTGGGAAGAATCAAGAAAATGTTGTAATTGATTGGACCTTGAAGGAAGAGATGATCTTCAGTACCTGACATTTGGAGGGAGTCTATTTCAGGTTTTAAAGACAAGATCAAGGTTGTGGAGACTGAAAGAGGTTAGGATAGAAAGGGAATATTGGAAGTAGTTCAAATTGTTGGGATACAGTGTACATAAACGGGACTGTTTTCAGAAGACCTTGAATGGCAAGATCAGAAGTTTATGACTTATTAAAAAAGCAATGAGAACTCATTGAAGGTTTCAGAGAAGTAGAATGATATAATCAGAATGGCACATGGCAACAATTATGATAGCTTTGTGAATCATAGATCTGAGAGAGGATAGACTGAAAAAAAATCATCTAGGGATGCTATGTCAATCAATTTACAAGTATGTTTTAAGTGTCTCCTATGCACCAGGAACCATGCTATGCGCTGAGAATACAAAAAAAAAAAAATCAAAACAGTCCCTGACCTCAAGAAGATTACATGTATAATTATATTTTATTTTTTTAAAATTAATAAGAATGAATTTTCTTTCTCTGGAACTTTACCCACTCCGATGAAAAATAAAATGAAACCCTAGTATAAATATTCATAATCATATAAAACACATTCCCATATTGGCCATATCCAAAAATCTATGTCTCATTCTACAAATTGAGCCCCTCTCCTCTATGTCTTAAGAAGTAAGTCTTCATCCTGGTTAATCTTGAATCATGGTTAGTTGTCATGTTGATTAGAGTTCTTAAGGTTTTTAAAGTGATCTTACTTACAACATTATTGTTATTGTATAAATCATTCTCCTAGTTCTGTCATTTCATTTTGTATTACTTCATATGGATCATCTTAGGTCTCTGAAACTTTTGATTCTGTTGAAGACAGTCTGTAATTATATAGGTCTATACAAAAAGACACAAGGAAAGCAAATACAAAATAATTTTGTAGATCTGGGAATAGATTAGTACTCTATAATGGCTTCTTGCTAGGATGAATGAAATGTCAATAAAAAGGAGGAGGATGAGAAGAAAAATTAAGGAGGCAGTATCAAAAATATTTAGAAAGTGACTGGATGTGGAAATTGAAAAAGAGGGAAGAACTCAAGATAAATACTTGATTTTAAGCATGAATTAGTAAGAAGATTGCGGTGCCATAAACAGAAAACTAAAGTCAGAGGAACAAATTTTTATTTTGAAAAGAAAGACATTTAATGCCATTGTAAACGTTTGCCTCATGTGATAAAGAGAAGGCTAATTCTCACTGATCATCTAGGAAGCCTTTGAACCTATCACATTGTTACACATAGTAAGCATTCAATAAATATTTCTTGTGTTTGAATTGAGTTGGGTTGATAGCCAGCTTTTATCTCAGGAATATGAATATCCAAGCTGAAGGTTAGTAATAACTTTGGATATGTCATTAAAAGTATAATTACTTTGCATCCCTATTAAATTAGAATTCAGGTGCACCAGAGTTAGAATGGTAGATTGCATTAGTCATAACATTATCCTATCACAGATTTAGAGCTAGAAGGGAACTTCGAGGGGATTAGTGAAGATGGATTTATTTTTCTTTCTGTCATTTGTGCATTCTGAAAAAGAACAGTGTTTTAACCATTTCAGATAGGGGGAAGGATAAAATGAATCATTAAATGGGCTGAATTTGTGAAGGCATATAATTGTAGGTGGAAGTTTAATGGTATGTCAATTTAAAGGTTATTACTTTTGATTTTCTTAACTCTGGACAAGAAACTTAAGCTCTCTGTTCCTCACTATTCTTACCTGACCAATGGGTATCAGCAGACTATGTTGATCTCTAAGATCCTTCTGAGCTCCAAAACTTAATTCTGCTACAATTCCATCTCTCTGATTAACAGAAAAGCCAGTTTTAGTTGGTGGTAAGACTGAAATAAAGCACATTTTAAGGGAAATGCAATTTTATTATTTTCAAATGCATACAGTTAAAACTGATAATAGAGTATTTAGAAGCTGAGCTATTATATGATCTACTTTATTAATTAGATAAAACACACTTGTAATCAGAAGCTTCATTTACATATAAGTAATGTACAAAGATGAAAGTTCCATGGAGGCAAGAATTATGATTTATCCAAACTTTGTATCTTCCCCCAATACATTCTGAACACAATACATGCTTAGCAAATGGGTGTTGAATCAAATTGATGCAATGAAGTTACTGAAAATAATGTGCTCTCTTAAATAGATAAGAAGTACACTTTCCAAAATGCTAATGCCATTAGTTATTTCAATCAATTTAGTTACTCCTTTGGAGAATAGGACTAGAAGGCTTCATGGTGGAGACAAGATTTGAGTTCTTCCTTGATAATAGGGAAGATTACTATAGGAAAAAAAGGGAGGAGAACACATTGCTGATGGAGGGAACTGAATGACCAAAAACTTAGAGGGAATACAACATACTTTGTTGTTTTTGTTGTTGTGTTTGTCCTTTGTTTTCGAAGAGGACCATGACATCATAAAAATGATGACATGACTTGCACTTGACTTTGTTTTGAGCGAGGGAGGGCTGTGTAAGGTGACTAGCCTCATTTTCTCCTCCTGAGCCATCTGGGTCCAGTGACCATATTTTTAACATGCTATATAGTTGTCAGGTGAACACAGAGAAAGAAATAACAGGACCATAGTGAAGGGCTAATACTAGGGAGTAATGGGAGATAGTCCAGAAAGATTTATAATGATTATGTCATTTACATATCACATTGAAGAGTTCATAACTTGATCTGATAAATACCAGAGAATGAATGAAGATTTAGGCATGAAAAGATGTATGCTTCAGAAAGATCCATTTCATACTGATATTATAGGTGGGAATGCAAAGATAAACATTTATGCAGATCGTGTTGAATCATAACAAATTTTAAGTCAGTATAATCCAGATGAATGAGATTTTTACTATATAAATGAGAGGTAGTCTGTCATGAAATCTCCTGAATATTTATGCATCCTGTGTAATTAATGTGACATATGCGTTGTGCATAAGGTACATGTGTAATTTATTAATGAGACATACATGGATTGTATTTGGGTAACATGTTTGTAGTACATGACGTGTAGGTAGAGTGTGGGTATCTTTTCCTAGACTGCTGGGTTTCCATTTGAGGCCATCTGTTTAGTGCTGTTCTTGTATAATATATAGTGAGAAAATATTGTTAAATAAACTTTGGCAGCATTCAACTAACTTTGATGTGCTTCTCATTGCATGCCGAAAAAAGGTTTGTTTTTTTTATTCTCAAAGAAAAGTGGAAAACTATAGTTTTTCTCAATTATTTTTATAAAATTTACATAAAAAGGGAAAATATAGCAGTTTCATTTTGACATTTTCTTTGTTCCTTCCACCCTATCAGTTTTTCTAGAACTTATATTTTCTTAGTTTTGGTCAGTCATGCTATCTTCTTAGTACTCCAGTGCATGGAACTTCTTAGATTCTAGCACTCTCTCAGTCAGAGCATATTGTCTTAACATAGATCTATAGCCAGAGGGGACTTCAAAGGACACAACCCTGAACTCACCGCTTTTATAGATTGGAAACCAAGCTCTAAGCATATGGCATTACTTGTCCAAGCTCATGCGGGTAGCATCAGAGTCTAGAAAGATTTGAACCCGGATGCTCTGATTGAAGAGCTAGTTTTCTACCTTCCCCATGTATGTCCATTCTCTCTGATCCCAAAACAAACCACCCACATCCTGTGGACTCTCTTTTACATCTTTTAATATTACCTGGCTAATATTATAGCACAAGGTTAACTAATAGTCATTACTAATTCTTTTCAATTGAATAGTCTCTGTCTTTTTATAGTCAGAGATCTCTTCTATGAGAACTTGTAGACGCTCTGTTCAATTTATTGTTGGAGATATGCTGCATCCCACTCATGTCCATAATGCATCTCCTCATTGATCTCTTAGTAACATGCAATTTGATTCTTCAGAGATTGTAGTATTACATGTTTTGCCACCCTGTGATTGACAGCTCTAATTCTATGAATTTTTAGGTCATCGTGACCTAAAAATGCAAAGAAATGGTACTGTCAATTGATCAACACATGACTTCCTTTTAACAAAATCACTTTGCCATTTGTCAACTGGTTATGTTTGCTGAAATGTCTAGAGATCTTACTCTTGACCATACATTTTAGCAGGTTGTCTGCTATGGATAGAGCCCTTCTTAGAGTATAGTAATTTTGAAGGCCTAGGAAGCTTCCCCAGTCCATCAATTACTCTCCCAAAGAGCTACCTTTTCCACTTGCTTGCTGAGGTGTAGAATTCTTATGACAACAGGTATACCTTTTACTTTTCCGGTGAGTATTAAGGTTTAAAACTTGTGTCCCTGCGAAAGGACACTTTAGAATGTAGCACAGTAGAACTAGAAAAGATTTGGGAGGCCAACTAGTTCAACTATCTAATTTGGAGGAGGAGGGTTGGGAAACTGAGGACCCATATATTGCATTGGCCTGGCCAAGGTGACACAAGAAGTAAGCATAAGAGGCAAGATTTTAACTTGGCTCAAGGCCCAGTGATCTCCTGTACTTCATCTTACTCCCAGATTATTTCCCAAGAACATGTTTTTATTAGGAAGAAGAGTGGAAAAATGTATAAAGACATTGCACTTTTAAAACCGAGGATGAGTGAGTGCTGTAGAACAGCAGTTGTGGGTAAAGGCATAGGAAATGAAATAACAACCTTTGCTCTTTTCCCACAGTTGTCTGTAGAATTAATTTTTAATAAAACTCAGTCTCATCAGCTTACAACTTACATGTTATTTCAAGAACCCATTTTACATAAAGGGGGAAGAGCAAGTATTTTGCTACAGTGATTATTTTTAAAGGCAATTTACCTACATTGGTCTACAATTCCACTCATTCACAAATTCAGATGGATATAATTCAGCCCTTGTCCTTTGCCTGTAACTGGTTTGCTATGGGCTCATAACCTCTTCTCAAAGAACTATACGTTGCGTAGGAGTGGCTGTAATGTCAATAACTTCCTCATTAAATTCGATGACAGAGTTCTTTTAATGTCTCTACTGTCTTGACAACAGTTTGTCACTGAAGTCACCTTTATCCCCCGACATGAAGAGACCCTCTTCTCAATTCTCGAATTACCTCATTGCTTTTGGGATAGATACATCAAGGAATTCTTACATATGAATTTCAAGTTATTTGAAAAATATTCCTCAAATGCTTCTTTGGTCTTCATTATTTCTAGTTTGCACCTTATCTGATCACTTAGAAGGTTCCCCTCTTGGATTTTATTTCTATTTCAGGGAAAGATTCCTTTTCATTCCTTTTCCTTATCTATTTTACGTTACAGGTGGGCCATATGTATATTTGGGGATGTGTATGTATAATGGATACTTCCCCAATCACTTCCTCCTCAGCCGTGGTATTTTGATAATGAAAATATCTTTTAATTGGGGATTCCTATACAGTGTTTTAGAATGTATTACATGTGTCATATGTTTATAAGCTCTTCCACTAATTTTAGAATAATGGATGCCCTCATTTTATCACAGTCCCCTCCTCTTTTCTAAAACTAAACAGCTATGATGGATTACTTTGTTTTTCTCACTACAACTAGGATGCTGAAATTAATTGTATTCTATCGTGAGTCGCCTAAAATCACTTCCTGTGCCAATTCTCATTCAGTTATCAAGGCCAATTCCTTGCTTGTAGGTTCTAGAACAACCAGTTCTAGGAAGCAGTCATTTGTCTTATTGAGAAACTTTATTTCGACCCATTTCTCATCTTAATGAGGTGTTTGACCAATTTTTATGTGGGTAATTGGAAATCTCCATTATTTTAAAATAATAGAATTTCAATCTCAATGGCACCCTGGGTAGTCTTTATTACAGCCCCCTTTTTATATAGAGGAAACTGAGAAATAGGAAATAGGAAACAGCCCCCTTTTTATATAGAGGAAACTGAGAAATAGGAAGTAGGAAAGTGAATGTCTGGCCAGAGGTCATATATACACACATACATGTATATATGTATCTTTGTATATCTGTGTGTATAATATGATTTAATATGTGTATATGCACATGCATGCATACATATGCATGTTTATGTATATATGTTTGTATATACACATATACACACATGTGTGTATGTGTGTGTATGTGATGGAACTGAAAAAGGAAACTGGGGCTTAGGGAAGTTTAATGACTTGTCTGTGATCATATAGCTCATAGTGCATATATGAGGTGGATTTGTACTCACATTCCTGATTTTAAGTCTAATGTTCTATCTACTTTACCTCACTGCTTCTTTATGTTAAAAATATTCTATGGGCATTCTATTTCCTATTCTCAAAGATATTTTGTGGGCATGTTATTCCTTCTTTGGGGCTCAGTTTCCTTGTTTTTAAAATAAGGAGAAAGAACATTAGGGAACCACTAAGCTTCCTTGGCTCTAACTTTGATTTTATACATTTCATGTTCATGGAATATTTGTGTACTTTCCCCCATGATGCTCCTATGGCATAAAACCAGAATATTGAAATACATGAAATTCAGCTTATACTTGGTTTGTGACAAATCCCTCAACAATCTATAAATAACATATTACTCAAGAATGCCATACAAACCAGAATAGGGCACAACAGATGTCCTTTACTGAGAAAGCAACACAGAAGAACCCACAGCAGCAAACATGGCCTGTACTGCACCAATAGCCAGACACTATTGAGAGCATGTTCCTGACCACAGGTAGGAGGACTGGCCTACTTGTATGTTTCACACCTCCACCTCTTAGTTCCATGGTTTTTCAATGACTTTCCCCCATTCCTGGAATGTTTCCTTCTCTCCCCTCCCCTCCTTAGTTTCTCTAGTTTACTTTAAGACTTAGCTCAAATCCCACCTTCTCAAGAAGGTCTTTCCCCATTTAACTCCCTCCCTGTCCAGTGCCTCCCTTCTGAGCTTTGCATCTATTGATTGTCAGTCAGCCATCCAATAAACATTAAGTGTGTACTGTATACTGGGCACTGTGCCAGACAGTGGAGATACAACAAAAAGGTCAGAAGAAAGTCCGTTCTCCCAGGAGTTCACAGGCTAATAGTGGAGAAAACATCAAAATAGCTATGTACTAACAAAATATATACAGGATAAACTGGAGGTAATCAATAGAGGGAAGGCACTAAAAGGTGGAATGGAAAAAAAAAACTTCCTGTACAGGTGGAATTTTATCTGGGACTTCAAAGAAGTGAAAGAAACTAGAAGACAGAGATGAGGAGGGAGAGAATTTCAAGGCATGGGAGACAGTCAGTAATAATGTTTACACATTGTCTCAGTCATTATCATGTCAACTCTTTGAGGTCAAGGATCATTTTTTCTTGCCTTTCTTTGTGTTCTCAGCACTCTGTACAGGACCTGGCATAAATTATATCTACTTAAATGTTTGTTGACTGACCTACTGACCTTGGACTATTTTAGCAGAAAATTCCCTACCTCGATAGGTGAATAAGAACGTTTGTTATTTGGGAGTTGAAAAGGAGCCAGTATATTCCCTGTCATCAGGATTCTTAGGATTTGATTAACGCTAATTAGAAATTCAAAGTTCACTCTTAGAACTGAAAGTGGCACCATATGTGTTTTACCTCATCAAACCTATCTACCCAGAGTTGTATGGTTCTGTCCAGCTAGCACACCACAAAAAAAGGAGGTAGTACTTTGTGAATGAAAGCTTCTGTGTGACTATAAGTTGAAAACGCTGAACCACACAGATTGACAAATAGTGGCTGTAACTACAAATCAGAGAATAAGCTATGAAGCTCATTTTTAAAATAAGGAAGGAAAGGCAGGTATTTAACTATATCCACACAGGAAATAATTATCTTCTACCATGGCAGAGTAGACTACACATCTTAGGCTGTGAATTAGTGGTTTTGGATATTTGTTGTGAGGTGTGCGAACCTCCACCGTTTTCTCCAGGGATTATCACTTTTACAGGCCCCTGTGGGGTACCAAGATACTTGCAAAGGCCAATTGGAGGAAAGGGTGACTGTGTGCTGTCAAGTACATATGTTTGTTTCTTCAATGAACATTAATTGAGTAAATCTGTAGGCAAAGTTTTATGGGGAACATTAAGGTAAGTAGAATATTTTGATTTATATTAAGTGACATACACCTTCACATACACACATGCACATTCATAAACATAAGCATAATACTATGTAGAAGAGTCAACTAAGTGGTGGTTCAGTGAATAGAATACTGGATTTAAAGTCAGAAAGACCTGAGTTCAAATCCAGACGCAGAAACATTCTAGCTGTGTGTCTCTGGGCAAGTTATTTAAATGACTTCTGCCTCACTTTTCTCATCTGTAAAATGGATAATGATAATAATATCTTCTCCCACAGTGGTTGAAATGATAAAGTAAGGTATTATTTGTAAAGTGCTTTGACAAATTTTAACTAACTAGCTAGTAGTACTAGAAATAGTAATAGTAAGTAATAATAGCAGCAGTAGTAAAGTAGTACTACTACTATGCTACTACTACTAAGTATTTAAGAAAAGACCATGAGTTCAGAAGAGGGAAAGAGTATTTTCTCCCCAAGAGTCTTCTGTGACTCCCTATTGCCTCTATTATAAAGTAAAAATTCCTCGGCTGAAGATTGAAAGCCTTTGGCAGTCTGCCTCCAGTTGACTTTTCCAGATTTATTTCCAATTAATCCTTTTCTTAGTTCTCTGTGTTTCAGACAAACTGATTTTGTAGCTCTCTCTCCAGAATCTAACATTCTACCAATCACATCCATACCATTTCCCATGCCTGGGTAAGTGTCCTCCCTACCTCTACCTCTTAGAATCCTTAGCTTTCTTCACTGATCTTATACGAAATTTTCCTGAAGTCCCTAATTTTTATTGCTTTCTCCCTCCTCACATTTTCTTGCATTTACTTTTCTACTTATTATCTTCTCCAGTGGAATGTAGTTTCTCTATATAGGGACTGTGTGCCTAGTCCATGGTGCAGGGATAGTAGGTGTTTGAAGAAAGACTGGTGAATTAAATTCAACTGACTTTAGACTGAGAGAATTAAGGACATTTTCAAGAAGGTGAGATTTCGGCAGCTCTTGAAAGATGGAACAAATGTAAAAGGCATTGATGAGAAGTGAGGTGCCAATAGATGAAGAGAATTATTGTGGGAGCAAGCCCAGAGTGGTAGGAAAGCACAGGGTCTTTATAGGGAACATCTACTATCATAGCTTGGTTGGCTTGCACAACAGGGAATGATAGACTGAATCCATCTGGTGGCACCTCCAATGATACCTGTTTGGAAATTTTTGGCATACAATGGAGTGTCATGGAAAAAATTGAGAATAACAAGACCCAAATCAAAGTTGAACATTAGTAATATTGATTTATCAGTGATGTTCAGAATGAAGTAGAACAGAGGATAAGCTAGATTCAGAGAAAATAACTATAAGACTAAATCAATAGGCAAGAACTACTACAGACTTGATATAGAAGAGTTGTAGTGGTGTGGAAAGGAGAGGAATAGGACAAGAGATGTTACGGAGTCTAGACCATCAGTCTTAGAAACTGGTTATGGAGTTAAGGAAAGAGAAGCAACAAAATAATAGAGATTTCAAGCTCAGACTGGTGAGAAAATGAGAGCATGTGCCTTTAACAGGAATGGGAAAATCAGGAGAACTATTTTTCAGGAAAAGATGGTGAGTTTGATTTTGAATATATTGATTCTATGTATTTTTCTCCCTAGTAGATCTGGCCAGATAAGAGAGGAGTAGTTACCAAGAGTAAGTGAAAATAGCAATCCTTTTGTTTAAAGCTATCTCTCTGGTATATTTGGTTATTTGGGTTGTCTATTTTTTTCTGTTTTGTATTATTTGTTGTATCACAGGTTTACATGATAAGTAGGTTGTCAGACTTTTTTTTTTATCTGATATGAATATCAGATAAATATACCAATATATATTTGTAGACATATTTATAAATATGTATATTAATAAATATATCATATAAACATGTATATATACAAATAAATGTGTGCATGTATTTGACTCCATATTATCTTGCAGAAGCAGACCTGGTTGAAATGGGGTACTTTTACAACTTACTTATTAGAGCACGATTAGTTGACACCTGCTCGATAGAGGAATGGAGAAGAGCTATGGGCTAGCAGAGCACTGCGAGGGGATACATATATGCATTCTATCAGGATCATTTTCAAAGTTGCATACTTCAGCATGCCCATTTTCGTGCAATTTCCTCAGCTGAAGCTAGTCTATTCTTTTCTATTCTAGCATCTTCTTTCTAGCCCTGATTCTCTTTATAAAGGCCTTAATTTTCTCCAAAAGGGCAAAGAGAATGAAGGAAAGAGGGAGAGTAAAATATAAAGGAAGAAAGATGAAGGAAATATTAAAAAAGAGGATGCCTAGTCTCACATGGGTTTTTCCTCTTGTCCCCCCTGCTATATCATTTCTCTTCATTATCCATGTGAATAAATACCTGACACATAGTAGGTGCTTAATAAATGGATATTGACCAAGTAATTGAAGATTCTGTTGCTGTGGATGACTGGGATAAAAATCTACAGAATGAGATTTCTTAACATGAGATCTGTGAATTTAAAAACATGTATTTTGATAAATTCATTTCAATAGAATTGATTTCCTTTGTAATCCTATGTATTTTATTTTATTCAGTAAAATTTTCTGAGGAGAGGTCCATTGTCTTCACTAATCTTCCAAAGGTGCTTGTGCTATAAGAAAAGATCAAGAACCCCTGCCCTAGAATGGGGAGGGACTTGTAAAAGACAAGTGTACTATGTGAAGGATGTCTATATTTTCTATGGTCCTATATGATCCTGATTGGTATTTGCCAGAATTATATTTTCAGAAGTCATTTTAGCAGCTACTTGTTGAGAGAATATGTGAAAGTTCTGACTAGTGTCCTTAACTTATCTATATACATACAGACAGTTCTGACTAGTGTCCTTAACTTATCTATATACATACATACATACTATATATATACATACAGAGCTTCCCTTCACATGGATGATGCTGGCTGCATTTTTTCACATGTCTCTGCATGAATCTATTGTAGCTTGCATTGGTGATCCAGACTACGAAGATAGTTTGCCATGGATTGATGTCCTCCATAGTCCACTGTTCCAAATAGCTATCAGTATTTAAGATTCTTTTCCCTCCTAAATGGGATATCTACCTGAAATCCTAGCTATTGCTCCTGATCAGGCTTTTCTGGCTGTCAGGTTTGTTTCCAGAAATCCAAAGCTTTGTTGCTTCATTTGAAGTTGGACTTCATTTTAGCTTTGACTCTCAACTTCATCCTTTCATCATGCTGTGACTATCCTTCAACCCATTGTAGAAGCTCCTGCTTATGTATCTGACTGCCACTCGTCTTCTACTTGTCTTTGTCCAGGAGAGTAGAGTTACAATAAACATCACATCAAGGCTAGTACAGCTCATCTATAAGCAAACTGGATCAATTCTAAAGATGATTTAACCCAAAGTAGGGGATTTTCACCTTTTTCCTCTATAGCTGAAGTTTTGGCTGCTTATTTCTTGCTGTCTGCTTGTAGAGTGTCAAATTTTTCACTTATTAATCCCTCTGCTAACCCTTCAGAAATGTTTCCCCAACTGCTCCTGTTTTCCCAGATGCACAACTCTATTACTTTTCTGACCTTCTGCATTCTTTTTTCCAAGATTCAAGAAATCTTTCACCTTATCTCTCATTTCCCTTAAGAGGAATTGACTTACCTGTGAACTAATTCTTGGTGACTTCATTTATAACATTTCATGAGTTGCAAGCTGTTTTTGCCAAATGTGAGGGAGGAAAACCTTCTCTGTTGGACAAACAGCTGCTATTCTTGTCCTCTTTGCATTCATGAACAAGATACATTTCTACAGAGGCAGTTTAAGTATTGGCTTGGATTCATTTTTAAATGAGTATAGAGTGTAAAAGGACAATAAGCGCTTCTTCGTGGGGGGTGGAAGAATTACATAAAGGAAACCAAAACCAAGTCCAAAACAAACCAAAAAGTTCTTATCCAAAATGGCAGGAATTAAACTTGACTAAGAGGTATACTTATGTATGAATGGGTGAATAGGAATTGAAAAGAATCAGTCTTCTTGGTATTAAATTCAAGCTTCAGGAAGACAAGCACCATGCTTGTTTAGCTTTGCCTTTCCCACAGCACCTATTATACTGTTCTCTACATGTAAAAGTTGCTTGATAAGTGGGTATTCTATTGTATTTCTCCATTACTACATGGTCCACAATTTCAAAAGGTAGTTTTCCAGTGGATCAGAAATAACATGATGATGAATGAGATTGAAAGTTAGTTTTCGAAGTCAGGATTTGATTTTGAGTTGAAGTCAGGTCTCTGACACAGGCTGTATGTGTTTAGAGTAACCACAAACTGTTCAGTGAACCAGGTAATTACCTAATAATTTATATAACACTTTAATGTTTGCAAAGCACTCTGCATGTTTTATGTCATTGGATCTTCACAACAACCCTGAGAGGTAGGTGTTATTATTATAGCAGTTTTATAATTGAGGAAACTGAGGCAGACAGAGGTTAAGTTCTGCCCTAGGAAATGTCTGAGCTTGTATTCCAATTCAGGTCTTTTTGGCTCCAATCCAAAACTCTATTCACTATGCCACCTAGATGCTATTTGCTCAAATGTTTCTGAGCTACATTGGTAATAGAAGTTTTCTTATTTTTTCATTTGCTTCTTTGCCTGGTTTCAGTTAATGAGCAGGAAACCCTCTTAGGTTAAGCTCATCACTTCCAAACTCACCACCATGCTGCTCACTCAAGCCTTAATTGACACAACCTATCTCAATCTCCTCTCCTCTCTAATTAGAGGGCTGGACGAAGGAATACTGAACTCCTCCCAATGACTTCCTTTATAGAGGGGAGAAATTGGATCCTTTAGTCACTCCACTCTCCATCTGTTGCTGTGCCTGGCTTCAACCCCATGGAACAAGGTACCTTTAGAAATACCATATGAAATCTCCCTTCACTCTCTCTGCTTTACTGACTCCTGTGTGTTATCTCCCCTTTAGATTACAAGATCCTTAAGCGCAGAAGCTATCTTTCTTTTCATTAATTGTTTCCTCAGGACTTAACATAGTGCCTGTCATATAATAAGTGCTTTATAAACAAATATTTATTGGATTAGATTGGTCTAATCCAAAAGGAATATAATTATGGTTATAGTCAAAAGTGTATTTAGTACCATAAATTGAGGTGAAAGTTGTGAGTAGAGTTTTCAGCAGCCTCCTTTTGTTTTCTTGCTAGAGGAATATATAGGTCATAGGCTTTTGTAATAAATGGTGTCAATGCAGAAATGGACCTGAGACATCATCTAGTCCATGTCTTTCATTTTATAGATCACTAAATGCAAATGCTGAGAAAAAAAGTGAATTGCCCAAAGCAATGCAATAAAATTAACGGCAAAGTCAAGACTAGAACTCTGACTGCTTGGCCACTAACCCAAAGATTTTTCTCCCCCATATCTATAAGGATCTGATCATTTCAGGGCAAAAACAAAACAAACACAAAACCTTAAATCTTATTCTATTGTCCCAAACACACCATCTAGTATGAGTCATAAGTAATCACAATAATATGATAGAATTAGGTATGGGACTGTACCTGGAATTTCACTGTTATATGGACCTTCAAGTTAAGAAAACTCCCTCTAGTGCAGATCTTCAAATTCCGTTTAATTCGCTTTAGAGAGTTTCCTCAGCACAACTCTTTGAGGTTAACTGACTTCATAGGTTAAAATAGCCAGTATGTGTCAGAGGTAGGATTTGAACATGACTCTTCCTACCTCTAAGGCCAGCTCTGTGTACTATACCATACTTTTTAAGTTGCAGGGTTGCAGAAATAAGATCATATCAGTCACAATAGGGTCATTTCTGCATTTATGATGATGCAGTTAGTGTACATGAAGCATCACTAGATGTAATTCTTTGATTGGCCAATTTGAGTATTCTATTTCTTTTTAATGGAACAGGTTGCCCAATAATTTTAAATAACTATTTTTAGAATGGATATGATTTAAATCAAATCAGTTCAAATAATGTATGAAACTCAATGGTTAAGAATTTAAATTTCTTTTCTATGGAGAGAACCAGGAAATGGGATCTAGTTCTATCTCTTCCATGTAATGGAAATGTGATGTTGTGAAAATCACTGAGAAATGGCCTTCTTTGGTTTTCAGGTTCCTTCTCTGTAAAATGTGTCATTATATTGGTATGCACTAAAACAAAGTTATTTTAAAGATGTCATTTCATTTTTTCCTTGCTATTTGCTCCCAACAGGGAACTTTATTTAACTATGTTTGTTACACCACTAAAAGTGTTGAAATATACCTTCTATTATGATCTTGAAGAAGTAACAGAAAATTATTCAAATAATCATATCTTTTGTGAATAAGGTTTGCAGAGGCAGTTCTAGAATCTGTGACCTATTGTGAACTGTTTTTAAACAACTTTTTCTGAAGGTTACATGAACATAAGATATCCTCTAATGCCTACCTTTAAGCTATTCACATATAAGAATGAAAATCTGTAGTATGATGGATTTGGAGAATTTTTCAAAAATCATCTGGAGGATAATTTTTGGTGCTATTGTGGAAGGCATTTTTGATCACTCATAGAGACCTGAGTGGTCTCTAAAATAATTCCAACTCATTTTTTAAAATTTCCTACAAACTCTTAAAATGAATAAAATGTGGTTGAAATAATGAATCTTTTGTTAAGTATCTTAGAATTGAGCTAAATAAAAATAAGCAGTTTATTTCAATGAAAAATTCCTAATTGCTATCTAGTCTATTATCCTAGTGTTAACTGGACATTAGAATAAGCTGATCTGTTCCCAGTCTACTTCAGAAGATATGTTTTGCAAATATGACAATAGCAATTTCTTCTTCTTTTGTCTATGTCCTTGTTCCTTTCAATATACTTGTCTGTTTCTAGGATGTACAGAAAGGTGAATGTAATGGCTGTTGAATTTTAATTCAACACAATAACTTAACCTGCTATGTTGTATTTCACTACCACGTTTCTAAATCACCTCTAAGGACCCTTCAAACCCTTAGATATTAGAATTCTGTGATTTACTGATACATCAAACCACATGCAATGAGATGTACTCTTCAGATGGCATCTTCTATCCTGTTAAGAAAAGCTGAACCTATGGTATTTTGCATTAGAGCATGGTATTTGCAGAAATTTTTGTTGTCATCGTGTGTGTGTGTGTGTGTGTGTGTGTGTGTGTGTGTATGTTCCCTAAGCCAATTCTCAAAGACTATAAATTTTAACTGAGTTGCTAACCTTCATTGATCAAGGGTCTTCCCTACATTAAGGAAATCACAAGTCCCAACTCCACCCTCTTTAAAGAAATACTGTGAATTATCAGGACACCATCAGGTATCACTGTAGAGGGAAGAGTTGTGTAGTCATCATCTTATCCCTCTACTACTTCCCCTTGGCTATACAGGAGGAATTGAATTCATCCTAGTCCTTGCTTATCTCCTCCATGGAGGAGTTTTAGGATATGATCTTTTCTTTGGTCCCTGTCCTCTCCACCCCATTTGCTACAATAATTAGCTTTCTTTATAATGTATGAGCAATAATGTCCCTCACATCTACATGATCTTTATTAGCTGTTATCTGGTGTTTGTATTGGACAAAAAATTATTAGTATAATCACAACAGTTCAGAGCACTCAGTCAAGAAAATTCTTAACTTTCAGACAAGGGTTTATGTCTCTGACTAAATTAAAATTTTGTTCATTTCCAAGCTAGTTAGACGAATTACATAACATATAATGCTGTTAAGCTAAATATAAAGATAATTACATTTTATGTGTATATGTATATTTCAAGTAAAATCAGTATCCAGGAAATAGTCAGGTAAAAAAAAAAAAGAAAATATTAAAACATCTGTTCCTGGACAGAGAGAGGGAAGGGAAATTGGGCTTACAGAAGACACTTGTTCAAAAATTTCTTCAGTCGTGAGGACATAAGTGCACCCAATATCTGCAGCCCAAGTCATCTACTCCAAAATGCTTCCAGTATCTCAGTGGCCCACTTCAACATCATCTTTGTCTCCTGCTATACCACCCTCATGTCATTTTTTTCCTTTTTGTTTATTCTTTCAAACACCCTTGTGACACAGATTTCTTTGAGATAAGCTCATTATATACTGGGGAGACCATCTCCCTACCCTTTCCTCTATTCTAATCATTTGAAAAATTCCTATTATATTTGAAAGTTCACATATTGTGGATAGTAGTCTTTTATAAAATTATAGCTACTGTTAAAGTTATTAAAATAAGCTTACAAAATATTTTGTAGTAAACTATTTTAAAGCAAGTAATTATTTCAAATATTTAAATTGTGCTTTATTTTTATATTTCTTCATAATATCTGGTCAAATTCCAACAGTAAAGGATCTGTGATGACTAGACCCTCCAATAATGACAATTTATGTCTTTTGTCATCTTGTCAATTTCCCCTAAAAGTTGAAAAATAAGCTTTGAATTGTTTTAATTTGCTTTCCCTTTTCCTTTGTGATAACGTGGATTTTTTTCATTGTCATTAGGATAAGGTAGGTTTTCCTTTTCCATTTGTGGCTTCTTCATTCCAGAAACAGCATCATAAAATGCTGGAAATAGACAGACTTGAAAAAGAGGACCTGGGTTTTAGTTCTGGTTCCGATATTTACTAGTTGTGTAAAAATTAGCAAGCCATGTTATTAATTCTCTAACCTTCAGTTTTCTTGTATGTAAAATGAAATCAATAATGCCTTCAGTAAGCACTTGTTTCAGAGGATTATTGCAAAGCCTTAATGAGATGATCTATGCAAAGCACTTTATAAAATCTTAAAACTCTATGTAAATATCAGTTATTATTACTAAGTAGACTGTCAGCTTCTTGACTGACACCTAGCACAGTGTCTTGCGTATAGTAAGAATAAATATTCAGTGAACTGAATTGTTCAAAATATTTACTTAGGGATTGTGAGACCAGTCCAGGGGCTCTAAACTACTATATTATTGACACTCCTAGCATGTTTCCCTGGCACAATATTAAGTAGTCTTTTTTTTTGCTATACAACATAATAGTCAAAGTCAACTTTACAAATTTAGAAATGCTGATTAATGATTTTGGGGGGAGGGCAATTGGGGTGAGGAGAGGAGATATAAGAAGGAAAAAAACTTAGTCTGTTCAAAAGTACTCTAGCCCAGAATCTTTTCAACCTTTTTAGGGAGAAAAGTTGAGATTTAATATATCCAATTTTCTTTCCTTGCTTCCTTTTTTTTCTTCCTCTCCTTTCTTCCATTTCTTTTCAAAACTGTTAAATCCTGAGGCCATTTTTGGCTCTCTATGTGGAGAAGAAAACCCCATGTTGCAATCTTCACAACTTCTTCTTTCCCCAGTGGAAAATGTTGGCAAGAACGCCAGCAGGCACAGTGCTTTTCCCATTCCTCTTGGGTGGACTTACAGTGATGGATTCCCTGAAAGGAAAGGCATTGGGCTGGTTCCTTTCTTTAAAACAGTGCCTTATCAGTAAAGGCTCATTGTGTGAAGGTTGTGGCTCTGGACCATATAGAAAGCACTTGTAAACCTTATGTTAAAATGTCTTTTAACTACCAGAAAAAAACCCAGAGCACAAGAGAAATCCAAATTGCCAAGTAAAAGTAAATTTAGGTGACCAATGGAAGGTTATGGAGCAGAAAGCAGCTGAACAAAGGAAGATAGAGTTATATAATAATCCTGCACATGTTCATTGGAGGTCTTAACATGTTCTTTTTCAGAAATGCACTTTATAGCCATTTTCATGACATTTCAAAGAATTTTAAGCAGCTGCTTTTCACTTTTATTTTACCTTAAACTCTTGTAATGTAGATAAAGTAGACATAACTGCCTAAAGATAGTGAAGAAAGTTTCCCTGGACGGAGTAAGTGTGAAGAATCCTTCAGCAGCACACATAGTGATGAAGGTAAGGGAATAAATGAATAGTTCGCAGCAACAGAGTAAGTTGGGCATCAAAAAAGTTTAAAACTCAAATATTCATTTGTTTTGCATCCAAGGAAAACTATGAATTCTGTTGAATCATCCATTCTAGGCCTTTGCCTTCATGCCGTCACACAACCAGAATTTACTAAACACCTAACTGGTGTTTTTCTTATTGACAGAAATCTGCCCCAAAGCATTTGTTGACCTTTGTCCTTGCATCTGATTGGTAGAAACTACTATAGTCTTAAATTCTGAAGAAAAATAACAACTTAATCAACAAGCTTTTATTATGTTATAATTGCCTACATAGGTATCATTGTAAATATAATTACCTATTATACATAGGCATTGTCCTTGATGTTGAGAATACAAATGCAAAATTGAGATTGTCTATACCTACAAGGAACTGAAATATTTTACTTTGGGTGTATAACATTCACAGATAAATAAATAGAGGATATCCAAAAAAGAAATGATTTAAGGAACTTGAGAGTATCAACTAATGGTCTCATGAAGGGTCTGACCAGGAGGATCTTTACTGATGAGAATTTGATTTAATATGGATTAGGTCATTTCAGGAAGGCTTGGCATTATGCTTGAAATCTGAAGGCTGCTCTTACTGCTTCTGGACACAAAAATACTCCAATTTTAAGCATTTTTCTGAGACCAATATCCTTTCCAAGTCCTGTCCTGAAGACCTTCTGTTCTTCCTAGAAGGGATTCTAGCCCTCACCAGAAATGTGAAGAGTGAGTTCAGGTCACTGGCACTCACTGAGTATGAAGAGAAGTAGGGGAAACGAAGGGTGAAGAAGCATAATGTAATGTGAGGCATAGGGAGCTCTGAGACAACAGAATATGTTGTGGGTCATCAGTGAATAATGAGACTGACACAACCGATTTCTGACAGCCAACATTCGGCACACAAGAGAGTCCAGATAATGGCATAAGCAGCCAAATTGAATCAACTATTTTAATGGACTTTAGTCAAATGATCTACATTATGGGGGGAGGGGAGAGATTGTATTGGTTGACCAATGAAATTTTGGTCAGAGGCTGAAATTTAAAAGTGATGGTGATTCTTAAGATGCCCACAGGTCAAATGAATGGACTATTTTAAACTTCAATTTAGTTCGTTTCTGAGGTCATTTGCCTGGTGTGACAAAGATGAACTTGAGTCTTTAATGGGATTATAAATTTAATTATGGAGATTGAGATCTCCATGTCACATATGTTAAACATAAGGCAATGCTACCAGTTACGAAGCAAATTAATCTGATTTCTGCAATTTCACCTGAAACATGTCAAATGATTTTAAATGATTTTTATTTGTGAGTAAATTACAACAAATATCTCTTTATGAACTAGAATTGGGCAAAGAGTTAAAAAGTTTGTAATTATCTTTGAAGATTCTGAGGTACAATGTGAATTTTACTGTATCTGGATTCAGAGGACCTGTGTTCAAATCCTAGATGTGACACTCATTTTGGGAGCTATTAACTAGTCACTTACCCTTTCTGGGCTTTATTTTCCTCATTTGTTAAGAGGAGTGGTTTGGACCTGATCATCTCTGAAGTCCCTCTAGCACTATATCTATGACCTAAGAAGTTTGCTAGGACATATAGAAAGTTATGGTAACTTTCTAGAATTGAATTTTCAAATTGAAAAGCCATACTTCACATTCAAAACTCCTGTCTATGGGAAAAGACTACTAATCTTCATGAATATCAATACTTTTAAAGAAATAGTCCCAGTGATAATATTGGATGGGATGCTTATAATGTGGTTTTGTTTGATGAATGTAAAAACATTTATCAAATGCTTACTATGCTATTTTCTGTGTACAAAAATCAGGATGCATACTTTGAATCAGGTTGTGCCTAGTTTCAAACTCCTTTTCTTCTCTCATGACAGATTTTCTACATGGGGATTCCTATGAAACTTTTTTTTTAATGAATGCCTACTTTTCACAGATTTTGAGGTCAGTTTAAAATTATGAAATATTAGAGACATATCAGTGCAACAGACTTTGAAAAATGTAGCTATTATTATTAATTCCTAGCTTTGTGTCTGGAGAATGATTTTGATTTTTAAAAAACATGGTAATTCCATTTAAAAATAATTCTGGTTAAAATTCTAGTTTAAAAAAAAATCTAGTTAAAGTAGCCTAGGTGTTAATGACTGATCTGTTTGTTTGTTTCTTTGTTTGGTTTTTGCATGGTATTTCCAGATCTAGAAAGCTTCTAAAGCTGTCATTGTAGCTCCCACTATACATGTGAATCACTTGGTACAGTGAAAAAAGGATTGACTTTATGGTCAGAGAAAGCTTTTTTTGAATCCAAGTCCTGGATGAAATTGGGCAAATCACTAAACTCTGTGGACCTTTTTCAACCAGTCATTTAGTATTTTTAACTATGTGCTATGTTTCAGACATTGTACTTAATGTATACAAAGAAAGATAAAAGACAGTCTCTGCTCCCAAGGAGAGACCAATTTTCACACCTGTAGAAAATGAGCAGTTTGGACTAGATGACATCTTGGTTCATTTCCATCTCTAAAGCTACTGCACCATCATTTTAAGTTGTAGAGCTGGAATTTCCTTTGTCTCCCATAAGTGATAGTCAAGGCAGAGGTAGAGGCTGATTTAGGTGGGGAAAAAAAAAACAACCTATATTTTCCTTCAGTCACTACTAAAGCATGTCAAGTGTAAGAATAACCCTAATACTCTGACTCAGCACTAACCTAATGGGGCATTTCCTAATAATTGTATGAGGGAACACATTGAATCTAAGGCCCGGAAATGGAGTTCTTAATACTCTGAATATATCCATCCTGAAGGTGAAGATTCACCAATGACTTTTTTTGTCTTAGTCTTTTCCCTCTTCCCTTATACCTGTGCAAAGTGGATCTGAGGACTTTGACATAAATGGAAATGGTCAAGGAGTCTTCTGTTGTGTGAAATCAACCCAGGAGTTGGTTTGAAGTTTATGCCACAAGCTGTCCTTTGTGAATTTCCTCCACTCTATCACATTATGAGAACAAGAATTAGCCTCATGTTCACTCTCTCACCATTGAAGTGCCCCCACAATGGTAGTTATGAAAACAGCACTGCTTAATATTTTCTTTGATTGAGTGATCCGAGGGGAGCCCTGAACCTGCCTTGCTTGACTTTGTTGTTTTCAAACCCTTAGGCAAAAAACCTTTCTGTTTAAAATTTAGGAAAGGCTGTGCTAAATGCCTATGTCACCGTCGAAATTCCAATTTGTCAATTCAAATGGCACATACCTAGTGAAAATATTGGAATATTTTAATCAATGCCAAGGCATTTAAGCAAAGCACATGTACTGTAGTGACATTTTTACATTTCTCCCCTAGAGAATCTTGGGATTCTTTGGAGTCCCTTAATTTGGTCCATACCCTTTTTAAAGAAGGAACCTAAAGAGATGATGGTGAATACATTAATACAACCAAGCATGGGAGAAGAGCAAGGGAAAAATAAATCTTGCAAGTTGTTGAATGCATTATGATTCTTGAAAGAAAGATGTATTTATCCTAAACACCTTATTGCTTTTAGAATCACCACTACAGAATTTCTGTGTCTGCAAGCAGTTACTGTGAGGAAAAGTGACCCTCTAACATTATCTCCTCCCCCAAAAAAAGACAAGTTCCCCAGCATCCTAGTTCAGAATTCTAATTTCCTGTATACTTTTAATGAAACTAAATGATTAAAGAAAGGGAGGGTAATTTGGAGCCAGGGGCAGCTTGGTAGCCCAGTGGATAGAGTGCTAGACCTGAAGTCAGGAAGGCTCATCTTCTTGAGTTCAAATATGATCTCAGACACTTACTAGCTATGTGTCCATAGGCAAGTTGCTTAATCCTGTTTACCTCAATTTCCTTGTCTGTAAAATGAGCGAGAGAAGGAAATGGCAAACCACTTCAGTGTCTTTGCCTAAACAGCAGCAACAACAACAGCCAAAACCCAAATGGAGTCAAAAAAGTTGGATACAATCGAGAAACAACTGAATAGTTTGGAGCCAAGTGCTTTTCAGGTAATTGTATTTTTTTTCTATTCCAAAATGTACATATTTGAAGGGTATTTCCATCATGAGAATGAGAGTTGTATAACTTGGAAACCAGGATCATTTGAAAGCCTAGCAATGTCTAAACTAAAGAAGAGAAGACATGGGAGCTTTGATTGATATCATGATGAACAGGGAAAGTACTTGTGTTGCTTGTGCTGCAAAGAACAGAATTAGTAGCAATCAATAGAAGTTGCAGAGGCAAGATTTCAGAAGAAGAAAAATTTATAATTATAACTATTGTAGTCAAAAGTAGATGGGGGTGGGGTGTACGGGAGCAAATGACTTCCCTCACTCTGGAGGTCTTCAGGTAGAAGTTAGATGTTGACATGTTGGGTATGTGGTAGTGGATACTCTTTTTGGGGTATAACTTCAGTTAGGTACTCTATGAGGTTCCTTTCAACTATACATTTCCAAGGTTTTGTGATTCACGACAGTTGAATTAGATCACTAATGTGGAAAAGGGCTTGTAACAAGCAGAAATATGCAGATGTTACAGAGAATGATTATGTACCTATTTATTGGCCATGAAAGGTGGATTTAACAAGCAGCAGATTCACCCTCCCCTTTATGCACATGCATTTATTCATTCATCTTTTTTTATTTGTTTATTTTAAATAGTGTGCTAGGTTGAGAGTAAGAAAGTGTTTCATAATCCATTGAGATGCTATGTAATTTCAAGTTGGACAATTAACCTATTCATTCCAAATCATGCTTCTCTTGTAGAGTTGAATTAATACTTTTAAATTGGGCTAAGAAGGAGCCATTCCAAGGGAAAGAGCTTTAGAAATACAAAGTGTCATTGTTTCACTTTATGCTTCTTGGATATCCATCTCCTTTTCCTGTGCAGGACCAGGATTGTTCAGGGATGGGTAAATCTCAGATTGAAAGTTTAGATAATGAGACCTGTTACTTTTAGAGTTTCTTTATCTAAGAACCTCCGAGTACTTAACCCAGAGTAGATTCAAAGGGCACAAACAATATATTAGATTTGCAGAAGGAATCTTTTGCCAGATTGAGAAGACAGGTTTGTCTCTCCTGTTGAGTGGTTATTGGTGAGAGTGTTGTCGACAAAGTGAGGAGCAGTTGCCAAAATCTCACAGAAAGTCAGAGTAATAGGGCAAATGTCCTCAATCCAAATCACAATTTTATTCCCATCTCAGAAAAGTAGTGTGCAGAGTAGGCAGAGTTCTCCTCGGTGACAAGAAGAGCTGGGGTATAGTCCTGTCCCGTGGTCGCACAGCTACGTCACTTAACATCTCAGTACTCTTGACAACTGTCCACGTTTCTAAGTTGCTGAGAAGGTGCTGTTTTGCATTAAGACGTTTTCTTCATCTAGATGGCACGGTGAATAGTACCCTGGACCTGGAGGTAGGAAGATCTTAGTTCAAATCCTCTTCAGAGACTAGTTGTGCGACCCTTGACAAGTAACAACTTCTGTCAGTCTCGACTACAAAATGGAGATAATAGAATTTACCACACAGAGTTGTAAAGATCAAGTGAGATAATATTTGTAGAGTGTTGGACTTGCTGAGCCTTTTCCTTCTAGTTCTGCTCGCCTCTCCCTAATCTTCAGGGTTCACTATTGCCACAGAATCACAGCGCTAGCCTCTATCCCTTTCCTCATCTATTATAATTCATTCCTGAAAGATGATGGGCTGTTCTTCCCTTTCTCATTTGTATCCTATATCACTCACCATGTGCAATAAGAGTTAATAATATTGTTTACTCAGATTGTCAGTTATTTGATATATGTAAATCCTATTTCTCCACTGCAGCTATAAACTCCTTGAGGGAATGCTATATGTCCTGTTCTCCTCTTGTGTACACCTCAGGGTACAGTACATAGCTAGGCACACAATAGACACAATACATTTTATTTGAGTGAGTTTTTGAAAAGAATTGCTTTTTAGGATAGTGCCAAATTTTAACTTTTATATTTTAAAATAAAACGAACTAGTTCTCATTAAACTCTCCGTTTTGTTGTTCGATCGTTTCAGTTTAATCTGATTCCTTGGGACCCCATTTGAGGTTTTCTTGGCAAAGGTACTGAAGTGGTTTGTCATTTACTTCTCTGGCTCATTTTACAGAAGAGGAAACTGAGGCCAGAATAGGTTAAGTGACTTGCCCAAGGTGACACATGTAGTAAGTGTCAGAGGCCAGATTTGAACTAAGGAAGATGAGTCCTCTTGACTCCCAACCTGATACTCTATCCACTGTGCCAGTCAGCTACCCAAATTCTTCAGAAACACTTTAAAATAAAATATGAGATGTACCACCAGGTTTCTAAACATCACTCCCATACTTGTAAATCATGATTTTGTGTACCTTCTTAGCCATCACTCTTTAACTAGATGTAGTTACATTTCAGAACTGAAAAACCACTTCACAATACCCTTGAGAATCATACAGCATCGACAATAGTATGCAAATATCTTAATAGAGTATATTTATTGTAATAGATTCCTGTGGTTGCAGGAGTAAAACTATTTCAAAACATCATTTAGGTTTCGGTTTATTTTCCAACAAAACATGCCCAGCTTGTCTACTTGTCATTTACCTCTTTGCTATAAAGACTGAAGAAGATACGTGAGTTGTATGACCTCCCATACAGTATAATATGGTTGTTTTTCTACACAATTTGATGATTGAAACAAATGATACTTGGAGTAGCCTTCTCCTGTGTTGCTTTGTCCCCTTCATTGGCATTCTCCTCTTTATGCATGTCTTTGACCATTTGTACTTTTATCATTCAGAATCATTTTTTATTGTGTTTGCATCGGTAAAATTGTATGTTCTTTCAAACTCCTTTGTCAGTTTGAAACTACTCCTGATCTGATTTTTATTACGTGTTCATTGGATATGATACAGTGCACTATTTCAAGATTTGTGCTGATGTCTTTATTCTTAAAACTTTTTTTTTCCAATTGCTTCAAATTCTTCTGGCTTAGAAGATTACACTTCTGGGAACATAATATTAGGTCTCCATTTTTCCCAGGTACTCTTTTGTACTTTTGATGGTAATCTCTATACATGCAACATTAAAAGCTCCATCTTTTATGCTATAACAAGATTAAAAGATCCTTTTATAGTGCTTGCATGATGGAGCTACACTTTCTCATGATATCCCTTTTGTAATATCATTTTATCTTTGGAATAATACTGTGGTCCATAGATTGAATCATTGACATAACCTAGGCAGTTAGGGAAATGCTAATTTTTTTTTCCTATCCATTAATTCTACTCCACAGTTCTCTAGTAATAGAATAGATTTACTATCTCCAAGTATACCAGTGTTTCTAAAATTTTTTCACTGCAGGTACAGTAATATGATGGAAACAATCAGTAGAAATTAATATGTACTCCTTGGTCTTTGTAAGCAACAAACTGCCTCTTGAAATCTGAAATCCAGATCATCATGGAGTCTTCCCTAAATTCACTAATACAAATGTATCTCACTTTTTTCCTTGTGCCTTTTATCATATGTATTTGTGTATAGGTTTTATTTATTCCAATCAAAACTTTAAACTCTTTGAGCATAGGTACTGAATTATTTTTCATATTTATATCACTAGTGTCTAATATGGAGTTTTGCCGATAGTAGGTGATCAGATCATGGAGTTAGTGATAGAAAAGACCTCACTGGCCTTGTAATTCCACCCTCTCATTTTAGAGTTCAGGCAGTTAAAGCCCAGAGAGGCTTAGGGACTCAAGGTCATACAGTTAACAAGTGTCAGAGACAAGATTTGTAACCAAATTGCCATATTCCAAATCCAGTCTTCTTTCCACTTTTGAGACAATGCTTACTAAATGTACATAAATGTTTAATTAATTTTTCTTGAGTGGAACTTAAGATAGACACATATTATAGTTTTAGAAAGTAACTTAGATAAAACCTGGTGGACACTGCTCCAGAAAGAATCAAAGGTAGAGTTTGGTAAACATGACCAAAAAAGATGACATATCAATACTGTAAATTGTTTAGAGCTAGATTTCATTCACCAATTACATTTTTTTAAAAAAATACCCATCCCTTTTTGTCCTCTGAAGACTACGTGGTGGTTGATTATTTTTCAGTAGACATATCTAACCACCTACATATATGTTTCATGATCAAAACACCCCTGCTCTCCTCTCCAGAAAAGATTCATGTTATCAGTTGCATTCTCCTCTCTTTGTGTCTCTGTCTGTCACACTCTATCTCTGTCACTGCCTTTCTGTCCCTGGCTGTGTTTCTCTCTCTGCTTTTTCAATGTCTTTGTCTCTGTCGACTCTCTTTCCCTCTCTCTTCCACAATCCTTCTCTCCCAGATCTGTGAGAGTGTGTATGTTTGGTGAACATTAAGCTATTGATAGGAACAATTCATTGATTGCTTTACTGTGGATAGCTCACAGGAAAGTAGAATGTGTGATCTATATTTTCTTCTTCAGCTATATGTAGAACACTTTGCTGTTAACAATTTTATTTCAATCAATCCTATCAAAGAATATGAGTTGATGTTCTACCTACTTGAACCTAAACATCATCACATAATACGTATCAGACAACAACATACATCTTCATCAAAACTTACCTTAATTAAAAAAAAATTAACTCTGTGTTACTATTTACATTTTAAATTGGATTCCCCTTAGGACTTTGGGTCATTCACCACTGCTAAAACTATAGATAAGTCACTCCTTCTCTTGGCTCTGGGCATTTTCTCTAGTAGTACTCCATGACTGAAATTTTCGTTCCCTTCAACTCTGTTTAGTGACTTCACTGGTTTCCTTTAAGTCCCTAATAAAATCACATCTTTTGGAGGAAGTCTTTTCTAATCCCTCTTATTTCTAGTGTTTTCCCTCTGTTAATTATTTCCTATTTACCCTGCATATGACTTGCTTAGCATATATTTGCTTGCATGTTGTCTCCCCCATTATATCTTATGCCCCTTGCGGATAGGGGCAACCTTTTGCCCCTTTGTGTTTTCTTAGTGTTTAGTGTAGTGCTTGGTATTACTAAATGTATATTGGGTGATGTTGATTGAGATTTTGAAAACCTATCTATCTATTATTAACTGGAGGACACAATCAGATTAGAGCAAAAAAGACATTTACTGTATATGAATAATAAGAGGATTTACATTGTCATTCTTTCCAAAATATAAAGTAAAATTATAAATAAAATACATTAAAATGAAATAAGGAAAATATAGATAAATATGCATGCCATCTATTGTGAGAGGGAGCAAGTGTAGAGATGACACTTAAAGGCTTTCAGGGGGCTAATACTCTGGAGAAGCAACTTATACTTCTGGTACTTTTGGGTCTGATGTCACCTTGTCATGTCTTTGTAGGGATCTTTTATAGGCTGGGTGCATGAATCCACTCCTTGGTCATAATATTAACCACCTCTGATTTTTCTGGCTCACCTAAATTTGTTGTCCAAGGCATCAGGAGGCTCTTTCAGGAAGAATAAATATGCTTAGCCTAGAACCTGAGGGAGACTCACCAAGTCTGCTTCGGTGAAAGCTCAGAGTCATTCCACCTCCAGGGGATTAGCTCTCTCACAAAAGCACAATGAAGAATAAAAGCAAGGGCAACCATGATGTCCTTGCACTCTCCTCTCCTGCTCCATGAAAGCACTTGTCAAAGCAAGCCATGTGTTTATGGTGTAAGACACATTTTTGATGGGGAGGGGGAGAAAAATAATCCCCTCCCTCATTTGCTGGACTTTGCAAGAAAGCAAGTAAGTTCTGAAGAATTGAGAGTCAACTCAAGATTTGGGTAATTCCTTCATAGATAGCTCTCTCTCATATTGATTGCCTTTCTGGGCAGTCATCTCATTTTTAAACCCTCTAACTTTTGCTTGCATATGAAAATGAATGACCATAGAAAAGGTGTCAAAGGAAGCCAAAGTAAAGCTAAATTTCTTTATCCTTTCATATGCAAGTGGACCATTGAAGGTCCAAAGCCTTTAGAAATTGAGAATTGGCCGCTCAAAGTCTATAAAACAATTTTGTCAAGGAGATTTGGGGGCAGATTTGGAGGCCTCTGATAAAGCCCATTTCAGCTATGAACATGCATATTAATTTTATTAAGCTAGAAAGTAAAACATTCTCCTTTTTTGTTGTTTCTATGACTTATTGTGAACTCTTTATTCCTGGGTGAATTTTTCTAAACTTTGAAACCTTTTAAAAGAGATTGGAAGGAATTTTTTTTCTGCTTCGTGGCTAGCATTCTTATTTTCTGCCCTTTGGTTTTTGGGGAGACACGCAGCATTCTACTATAATTGAGAGAATGGTATCTTTTGCTGTATTCGTTGCTTATGTACCAGGCTAATATACTGTATATATATGTGTGTGTGTGTGTGTGTGTGTGTATACATATATATGCACATATACATATATACATATGTGTGTATATACATAATATATATGTATATATATACATATATATATATGTATATATATATTTCTGACCAGTCTCTTTACCTTTTTCTTTCCTTTTCTTCTTTCCTATTCCATCCCTGGCATAGCTGGATATAACGGTGGATTGAATGCCAGATCTAAAGTCAGGAAGACTTCTTGAATTCAAATCTGGCCTCAAACATTTTTAGCTGTCTAACCCTGGGCAAGTCACTTAACCTCTTTACATCAATTGCTCATCTATTAAAAATGAGCTGGAGAAGGAAATGGCAAACCACACCAGTGTCCTTGAGTAATATCCCAAACGGTATCACATTCAGACACGACTGAGCAACAAAAATTCCATCCCACCCTTTTCCCTCTAACATTACTTTTCTCTTTCTCTCAAAGTACAAAATAGCTTCAGCATTCTGTTGACCATAGGACTTAAAGGTACCATTCTCATAATTACCTGGAACTTTGTTTTCCTTTAGTTGAGCAATGTTAAAATTTTATTTTCAGATTTTACTATGAAAAAAAGAAAGTATGAATGACACTTCTGACTGAAATTTCATGGTTGATTACAACAGCATGTCTGATGATCCATCCTGCCCACAACAATGACTTGAGAGGAAAAAATATTCTTTCTCTGAACCCAGCCACCTAGTAGAAAGTTCTCTTTTTTTTAATTTCTCATTACACTTTTGCTATTCCTTTTACAGTTATCACTGTCTACCTTCTGTGTACTTATTCATGTAAGCTCTTTGGGGGCGGAATCTCCATCTCTCTTTGTTTCTGTCTCTGTCTGTCTCCCTTTCTCTGTCTCTCTGTCTCTCTCTCTTTCTTTCTCTCCTGCTTTCTCTCTCTCCCTCTCTCCTTTCCTCCCTCCCTCCCAGAATCCCATACTCATTATACATCAAGTACATTGCATGTAGGTCGTCCTGACTTTGGGGATTTGGGGCTACAGAAACCCTCTCTACCTTGTAATGACTGCATGGTATTTATGAAAGCATTTCCTAACCAGCCACCACTCTACAACACAAGATTACACTCATATCATCATCATCATCATCATCATCATTCCCATTCATTCTGGTGGGAAAAGAATAGTCATGTCCATATTTAGAGAAGAAGAACTGGTGGAATGCGCAAGGAATCAATGAGGAGAATGTTATTATTTAACATTTTCATAAATAATCTGAAAGAGGGAATTCATTGCATAATCTCAAAATTTGCAGATAACACTAAACTCTTCTAGGTAATAAAATGCCAAGCAGATGGGGATAAACTGGAGGAAGATTTGCCAACCCCTGTGAGTGAGCTGAAAAGTAATATTTATTGTGAGTCATGTAAAAGGTAACACTTAGGGGAAAAAAAGTAATCCAAGCTATGATTAGGGGATAATATATTCTATACTATAAATTAAGATTTAAGAAAAGTTGTCAGTTGTTGAAGACAACTGAAGTTGTTAGAGGGAGGATTAGATGGTGCAGAGGCTAGAGTGTTGGACCTGGGATCAGGAAGACCTGAGTTCAAATTCAGCTTTAGACATTTACTAGCTATGTGATCACAAATAAGTCTCTTAATCTCTGGCTGCCTTGGTTTCTTCAACTATAATGGTCTACTTTTTAGGGTTGTTGTGAGGATAAAATGACATAATACTTACAAAGTGCTTTGTAAACCATAAAGATATACAAATATTAGTTAATACTGTTTAAGACTGTTCCTCAAAGACATTGGACTAACACATATCTGCGCCCCCAAATAAATACTACTTCATGCAAAAAATAAAATTCTGAATAGCATTCAGGAGCAGCATTGAAAATAAACCAAGTTACTTTATCCTATCCTCATATAAAATGATGGCTTATAAGAATCTGTAATTCTGCACACAGTTTTGGTCACTAAAAATATCTAAAAATATATATCTATAAGACTTATGAAAAGTCTAGAAAATGGCAAATGAAAACATCAAGGGGATGAAGGATCTTTCATATGAATATAACCTAAAAAATAGGACACTTTAATCTGGAAAGACAAAAGTTGAAAGGGTAATAGTGGTATCACTTGAAGCTTAGAAGGGATAATTTAGAAACATAAAACAAAGTAGTGCTTTACACAGCAGCTTGCAAAGTTAGGGAACTTGAAAAAAAAATCAGCTTTTCAAGTACAAGATAGAAGAGAAATAGCTAGGTGGAAGCTGATCTGAAAAGAATCGGATTATTTTAGTGGACTGTAAGTTATATATGCATCAACAATGTGTTTTGGCACCCAAGAAAATTAATGTGATCTTAATCTGCATAACCAGAGACATAGAAATCCAAAATAAGATGACCATAGTCCCACTGTATTCTGGCCTGATTTAAAAAGCATCTAGATTGTGGTATCCAGTTCCAGATACCACATATTAAGAATTCCAAAAATGGAATATGGTACATCAGGTGATGCTACGTTCCTCCTTAGTATAGGCACTCAGACAAAGACTTGTTGGATATACTTTTTCAGATATGGGTTAAATGAGATGGCTACAAAATTTCTTTCCTATTCTGAAATTATGCTTCCATGAAACTCCAAGAGTTGGTCTATCCAAAAGTAAGAAAAAAAGCAGTTCAGAAAGAGTTTTAAAAAGCTGATACATAACAGATCCACAATGAAAAACTAATGGGAAAGTGGAAATGACAAAGATAAATCCCTAGCTACTTAAAGTCTGTGAGGTAAATGCTTTCCTGAAGACAAGATTTTGGTGGCATATTTCCTTTGTCTTTCTTACAAAATATTATTTGAGGTGTGGCATACTTCTTCTAGGAAGTCAGCAACACATGTTTTATAAAGTGCAAACTTGTGCTGTATCTTTAAGAATAGAAGTAAATAGTTGAGAGACACATAAACTTTGTAGCATATGTCAGAGAAATATCCTCTTCATGCAGAGATTCAGTAACCCAACCTTTCATGGATGTATGCATATTCAAAGTTTGCTGACCAGGTATGCTGTGCCCAAGATGCATGGCATTAATATTGAAGTTATGGGTTTAGATAACAGGTTAGGGTTGGGTTTCCACATCAAAACTGTCTGAGATTGGAGCCAAAGATGTTAGGAGTTGAATTTCAGTTATGTGGAGCTGAACCATCTGGAGAAAGTATTCAGCAATTCAATTAAGACAATGTACAGCTAGTGTTTAATCTTGGCTAGAAAAGATATTAGGTATAGAGAAAGCCCAGTTATTGTCCTCAGGAACCTTGCAGCTTAGTAGAAATAGAAGACCAGAAAAAGACAGCAATATGGATAGAGACAACAACAGAACCAAAGAAAAAATATTTTTAAGAGATTTACACCCGATGCCCAAAGAGAAATTCAAAGCAACAAGTTAATTAAAGTCAGTTAAGCACCAACTGTGTTCCAGGCATTGTGTTAACCACTGGGGGTATAAAGAAAGGTGAAACAAAATAAAACAATTTAGCAAATTACAGCAAAATCCAGTTCCTGCTCTAAAGGACCTCACAGTCTAATAGGGAGACAATATGCTATATATATAATATATCTATCTATCTATCCCATATATACATATATATCTCATATATACACACATATATTATATATATATATATCTCACATATATATTATATATGTATATATATGGGATAAATTGGCAATAATCACAAAAATAATGCACTAAGACAAATGAGAATTGGGAAATACTACTTGAAGAAGCTGAGATTATAATTGAGACTTGAAGGGAAACCAAAAGGCTGTAATGAGAAATGAGAGCACTTCCAGCATAGGGGACAACCAGTGAAAATGTCTGGAATGGAGAATTAGGGTCTTGTGTCAGAAGAGTGTCACTGGATTGCAGAGTATTTGGAGGGGAGGAAGAGGTAAGAAGACTGCAAAGGTGAAAAAGGACCAGGTTATCATAGCCTAAATCCTTGTGAAAATATGACTGGATTTGTCATGTTATGTTAACAGATTAATTCTCTCCCTTTTTTTCTTTTAGACATTAAATGGAAATGGAAACCACTTAAAGTAATTACATTAAATGGAGAAAAGAATAGTTCTATTTATTCTCAGTAAGGCTGAATATTTTATCCATCCTAAGTTTGGTGTAAAAAGCTAATAGTGAGCAGTCGTGATCAATAGTCGGAAATGTTTCCCTTTGTGCACACCGGTTTCTGTTCCCAGTTCATAATGGAAGTGTCTGTTCATTCATTCTTCCCTTGCTATGCAGCTGGGCTTCTTTCTGCCTTCTCAAGTCATACTCTCAGTGTCAGCCACTCCCACAGCTTTCAGTCAAACAGATGTAGTACAGAATCTTGTTCCAGTCTCTCAGTTTGGATGTCTCTGAATCACAGGAGAGCTACTGACTATGCAGAATAGGGACAGGCAAACTAAAATATATCTCAGTATGGAGATGAGCCCCTGGCCTGGGGACTGGGTCATCCATTTCCTTCTCTTTCTTCATCTTGGTTTAATATGTACATATTATTCTCTTCTGTTGATGTGAGCTGGAAAATTAGTGAAAATGATTAGAGTGTTATGAGTTCCTTTTTTGAGTGGCAAATGGAGTTGATAAACTTGAAGTACAATTGAGAGGCAGAAAGAGGTGTTTACCAACAAATTCTCTCTCATAGTGCACAACTCAAAATTTGTGACCTTAGATTATCAAATCACATTAAGATTTCAAAGACCAGCTGAGGTCACACTAACATAAAATCTTCCTCAGAACCATTACGGTGCACGTAAGACATCCTTCTCTGAACTTCCATAGCTCTTAAATATTGAACCTATAATTTAGCACTTAATTATTCTCTCATCATCCTGTTAATATGAGTATTGTCTCCCTAACTAAATCATAAACTTATTAAGGGCAGAACCTATGTATTATATTTTTTTCCTGCTGTGTTAGTCATGATGATGATGATGATGATGATGATGATGATGATGACGATGACAACGAAGATGATGACAATCTTGCAGGTCCAAATAGAAAAACCAACAACAAAAATATGAAACCTGATGATGCCGCAAGCTGTCAGCTAGGAAAGGAATAGATAGCGAATCGGCACTGGTGTTTTGGTTGTCTCACTAATTGTTTGAAATTGTCAGTTCAAAAATTGATCACATTTGCCCCCTTCTCTGGAGCAGAAAATAACTAGGACTTTCCATTATGGTGTTAAAATGAAATAATGCCAGATTTTCTCATTTTCTTTGCCAGTGTAACTTCTCAAATTTCATTAAATGATGGCCCTGAAAAGGAGTTTTCAAACAAATTTAATTTTGATATTCTCAAATCTAGAAGAGTTTTACACTGAAGTTGCTATTTGGAATCCCATTCTTACACCCATTTACCATACAATGTACTTACTGCATCTTTGAATTATTTTTGGTTTGTTTATTTTCTCTTTCCCATTTCTAACCTCTTTCATAAGTATTCCCTGTTTCCTTGCCTGCCTCTCAGATTCAAATCAATTTTTTCTGTCATTTATAAAATATATGTATATATATATATATATGTTATGTATGTGTGTATGTGAGTGTATTTGTGTGTGTACATACACATATATCTATATCTATCTTTTTATCTCTGTGTGTATGTGTGTGTGTATGGCCCTTTTCCACAATGGGAACTTTGTTTCTTTGTTTTGTTTTTCCAGCACTGGTCATTTATAATTTATAATGACTAACCATGTGAGGTAGAGAGATCACTGGCTTTGAATTTGTGAGACCTCTTTTTAAATCCTGCAACTGACATATACCACTTTTGAGGCCAAGAGCAAATCAATTAATATCTCAGTATCCAAAGCACTAAGACAGCCCCAAACTGATAGATGGTACAGTGACTAGAATACTTGTCATAAACTGTCAGGAAACATGAGTCTAATCTTACTTCAGACATTTATTAACCGTGTGACACTGGGCAAGTCACTCAGTCTCTCTATGATTCAGTTTCCTAACCTATATAATGGAATTAATAATAGCACATACTCCATAGGGTTTTTTATAAAGATGAAATAAGAAAATATAAGAGAAATGATTTGCAAGATATAAAAACATTATATAAATGTTAATGATGATAGTGATGATGATGAAAATGAATCCCAGATAAAAACCAAAAACAAATTGTGAAGCTCTTACGTCTGTCTCTTGTTCCTTCACCTGCTTATTCACAAACGATACAATAGTATGGAAGAAAGACAGCGTCAGACTTTGGGAATTCTTATGAAATTGTAGTCTTAGAAGTTAGTAGAATATAGAAGATAAAACCCAGGAACCAAGTGTAAAATGTGAATAATTTGCAAGGATAAGAGAATGCAACATACAGTTGCTTATTTTTCATATTGGTAATTTTTAATGTGTAACTAGTGCTTGAAGTAGGATAGAATGACAGTCCATGTTCATTCTATTACATTTTTATAGCTGCCTACGCCACATTTGTGCCTTTGAATAAATCATTCCCTTACTTCTTCAATTGAATTGATAAAAAAAAAGAAGCCATTTAATTTCACTTCTAACACTTAACTATGAAACTATTTTGTTCCTGAGTTGAAAAGGATAATTTTAGATAGGTAGGATGATGGGACACTTATCTAAGGCTAGCCCTTTAAAGGAACCCAGGACCTCTGCTACAATTATGATCTTGGAAGTAAGAAGTCTCTGGTGCAGGTGTGTCCACACAAGTAGCTACAGATGAGAATCTTTACATCCCAAATGATTCCCAGGAGCTCCCTATGCCGAAGGCTTCACAGCCCCAGTCAGACAAGATCAGTGTTAGCTCCCAGCTGCCACTGCTCATAGATTAACACTGACACAGATACACCTCCTGAAAGCATGAATGAGTCAGTGGAGCCCTCAGAGATACAGAAAACTTATGAGAAAGTGGGTGCCTGAACATCCCAAGAGAGTTGAACCACTTCTATGTATAACAAGAGAAAGCCTTCCTCACTTTTTTTAATCAACCCCTTTTCTTCTTCCCTCTCTGCTTACACGTTTTCTTCCTGCTCCAAGATACTTGTAGCTGTGTTCTGCCACTACAGCATGATAGTGCCTAGTTTAATCATTAACAGACTCTTACAGCCACATCCCTTGCAATATGCCTTGTATATAGCTTCAAGTCCGACTAGTAAAATTATCTACCGGTGTCTTGAGCAATCAAGTTCTGTGTATTGCTGCACATGGTTATAAGGCTTCAGGCAGCTCTATTATTAGGCAATGTGAACAGTAGAATACTGTGATAAGGGCCTTTCCCAATATCTCTCCCATTTGCCCTCTAAGATTTTTATTTTTTTTTCATTAGGTTAAACTCTTGGTTCTGGAAATTCTCTGTTGAAATGTGAAGGACGTTTGAGAGTTGTAACACTTTAATATATAAGTTCACAACACATCATATGTAAGATTGACTTACACCAGTTGACTGGTTAAGACAGAAAAAACAAGGAACTGAAGAATCAGCATGTATATGTACATAATGTAAATGTATATGAATATGTACATATACATACCCACATACATTTTGTATGTGCATGTATATATCCTGTAAGTTTGACTTTTGTGGCTTTTGTCCTCTCAGGTGGCACCCTCTCATAACTGTAGTTCTGTTCTACAAATGATGCCAATACAGCAACCGAGATGTGAAAACATGGGCAGGGAAGGTTTGGAAGGGGTAAGGGAGAGATGAGTGCATTTTTGAAAAAAAGAAAAGCAGCATACATAATTTAAGTCCAATGCTACTTGGTTTCAATCAGAGAGAAAGGTAGGAATATCATTAAATGCGATGCAGCAAGTTTTGTTCTTCTACTTTGAAAGGCCAGGATGAGAAATTCACTAGAAAGGCTTCAGGCAAGTGAAGGGGAAGTAGATGAGGTCAGATGGTGACCACTCATGACTAGCAGTCAGTATGTCATAGATCAAAGCCTGGGAGAGGCTTATTACCTGTGAGGTGGAAATCCACTCAGGAAAACATCAGAATGCGTGTCAATATCCACAACTAGGATCATGATAACACTGTGTTAAGGTCAGGTCAGAAGGGCTGGAGCAATGGTTCTTGGAGGGAATGGTTCTTGAAGAAAGTTGGTTGAAGAAGGAACCTACTGTTCTTGCCACTTTTGAATAGTTTCAGAAATTTTGATCCATGGACAATCAGAATTTAAAGGTCTCTTTAAATGGATAGGACCTCATAAGGCTAACAGAAAGTGTTTTTGGGAAGTGCATAAGGTGATTTCTGTCTAGTTCATATTCCTTATCTCAGGAACAGCTTGATCTCCTTACTTTCTTTTTTAGCAAATATTCCAATCATTCTATTTTTTAAAAAAATACTCTTTTATGATGCCCTATAAGTGTTACTTAAAAAAAATCTTCCAGTTTTTTTCTCTAGATTCTCCCTTTCTCCCATGTTCAATAATTCTGACAAGGGACTACTTATTTGTAAATGTTCAAACGTCCCAAGTGTTTTCATACCAGCCTTTTATCAATAGCTATTTTAGCAGTATCTTCATTACTTCCTAATTGTTCAATGTTCTTTTACTGCTTAAAAAATGAATTCTGTCTTTCAGCCATTGTTGAGTAGTCATTGATTTTATTCTTGCTCCATTTATTTTGCTATCTTTTTAAACTTCAATATTTTACATATCCTTAGCTTGGTTATTATTTTTTGATTCCTCCAGCTAATACTAACTTCACTTTCTTTGTGCCAGTAACTGCTTTTAGCTGAAAAAAAAAAAACACCAAGAATGTATATTCTGGTGAAACAAACACTTGTTTCTTAATAAATGCTAAACAATGATGCAAGATTTTAGGGACTGGAAAGAGAAGACATGTTCCCTACCATTGAGGAGGTCACAATTTAGAATTAGATTGAGGCCAAATGAAATATATGAATGAATATACTTACACATGTCTGTGTGTGTGACCAAAATCTATGGGCTATCCATTACTATTTCCTAGAGATAGGAGTATAAAAATTCCAACTACTGAAGTAACTGAAAGTAAGTGGCACTAAACTGTGATGGTTTTAGGATGTGTTGAAAAGGGGTAAGACTTGAACAAAACTAATGTTAAGTTAGTAGAAGGAACACAGGAACAGGAAGTAAGACAATCTGGGTTCAAATCACACCTCTCATTTACTACCTGTGCAAGTTGGAACAAGTTACAAACTATATGGGCCTATTCTTATCCATAAAATGATGAGAGTTGGACTAGACAGAATGCATAGTCCTTTTTATCTCTAAGTATATCAACTGTTGATATTCTGATATGTGCTGTATAAGTCACTTAGATGAGATGAATACTAAGGTAAAACACTGCATTGTAGTTAAAGCCATATAAAACCAAAGACATTGGAAGGCCCTACTACATAGAAGAGTTGGATAGAGCTCTGGGCCCAGAGTCACTGAGAACTGAGCTCAAATCTCAGCCTCAGAAACTTACTGTGTGTCTCTGGGTAAGTTATTTAAGCACTTACTGCCTCAGTTTCTTGAACTGTAAAGGGAGGATAATAATAGAACCTACCTTCCAAGGTTGTCTTAAGTACCAAATGATATATTTGTAAAGTGCATAATAATACAATATTTGACACATTTTAGTTGTTTAATAAATGTTTGTTTCCTTTCTTCCTTTCAAAACAACCAGAAGGCTGTCTTTTCATTTTCTTCTGGATGCTTTGTGTTATGCAGTTGGGAAAGGAAAAATGGGGCAGATGGTTAGAGTTGACACTTAACTTTACTTGCCCATCCTTATTCCCACCTACTTCATACAATGAATCCTCCTCTCCATTCAAAGTAATCTTGCTTCTTCTTGTACACATTATCTTTATTCCTGCCTCCATGCTTTTGATTATGTCTTTCCTTCTTAAAATAATTCCCCTTTTGCTTTTGTCAATTCAAATCCTACCTTTGTTTTGAGTCCTAGATGAAATTCTATGTGTTTTATGGTTGCTATCATGAACATTCCAACCACCGCTAGTCATTCACTTCTCCAAATTCTTCTTGCCCTCATAATACCATAGAATTTAATATTTAATTGTCCTCTAATCATAAAATATTGCCTTCATCACCTCAACGACATTACAAATTCTTAGGAGAAGGTACCATATCTCCTATCTGTTCATCCATCTATTTAATGATCAAGAATTAAATGCCATCCATATGTAAAGAGCAACATTGTAGGCAATTGTATTGACAAGGCAATACTCACAGCTGGCATAGTTCTCAATCACAAAGTATAACAGACTCTCCATATACAAGGCAGAAGAAAAGCATTTATTTACATACCATAAAGCCAGATTCCAAAACCATGAAGCCAAACCTGTCATAGTAGCCAAGAAGTCAATACACATTAGCACTGCAGAGTACAAAGACATTTCCAACTCTTCCTCCCCTTCTGGGGCCTTCCCACAAACTCGGGAGCCTAGCTGTCTGCTTCCCAGCTCTGATTAGCCTGACCAACTTGCTCCCAGTTCTGCTCCACCTTTGTGTTCCATCCATTCAGCAAGCTGCTCCCACTACATGTGACAGGCTTCCATGTAGCTGAAGCAGGTCACATGGTTCTATCAATGAATGGAAAATTTTTCCCATTTAAATTACTGTTACAGCGATATACAAAATGCAATATAAATAAGATATACATTTCACCCTAAAGGAATTTGTGGTCTAGCAAGGAATTTTTCTAATTTTTTTCTTACATCTAACTCTGTTTAAACTGGTAGTACTGAGTTGTTTCACATTTTGCTTCAAAACCATCTTATTTATCCATCTAGTACAATGATGAACACATTACAGAGTATGAATAAATATTTGAGTGATTGATTTATTTCATTGAAAGTATTGAATGATACAAGATATGTGAACAAAATATATAGATGCAAATGACTTAGCTTGTATTTTGTCTGAGTGAAGGTATTTCCTAAATTTTAAACAACCACAACAACAACAACAAAAAAAAACATGCTCTAATATCTAAGGTCATAGAACTACCTTTTACCTAGTGTGAAAAGCTTCTTCACATCTAACATTTCTTTCCAAAGCTATTGTTCTATATCTAGGAAACTGTCATTTCCTTTCTGTTACAGCCTGTCATTACTTAGCACTACATAAAGCAGTGGCAATGACAAATGCATTGCCTCTCATGCATGTCAATGTCGGATGTATCCCAGAGGGGATTTTGGCCTTTGCCCAATGGCATATGGTTAAGTATGCACTTTGCTTATGGGCTTGTAGGCAAGGTCACTGAGATGGAAAGGGTGTTGTATCTGGTTCTTAATTCTATCTCTACCTGAGTTGGCTTTTGTTGAGCATTATCAGTCCTTGGGGTTCTCAATATGGGGCTTTGTCTAATTGTGGAGGTCAATGTTTATTTGCCTTGATTCATAATTCTGATCATTGGAGACCCTTTCCAAATTATCAATCCAAAGACCCTTCCTTCTCTACCTTTATTATCCTTTGACTTTTTATTAAAAATTCCATTAGTGGCATGCCAAACCACCTCAGTTTCTTAATATTTTCAATGTTGTATTCAATGCAGTTTGTAGACAGTTCAAAGATGAATTCTTTGATATACTAGGCACATAATGTAAATAGTACTTTTTAAAAGGGTAACTAAGAAATATAATGTGTTTTGATTTTAAAGTGCTATGAAAACTTTAAAATATTTTAAATTTATTTAAATTTAAATTATTATTGCTAGGGTGAATGCAATATTGATAATATGCAGATTTAAATAATTACTTACCTGATAAGATTTTTAGGGGGGGAATTTTCGTTTAGAAACTTGTTCTATATCAGAAGGAGTCTAACCTTTGTTCAAGTGGCACTGAATTTATGGACATTTGAGCCTGTCACATAACTATATATAAAATAAACATAGTTTAAGGATATTCTTTCTATGTTCTTTATTAGAATGAAGAAAAACAGAGAGTGAGGAACTGGAGAATTTCTAAAAAAAAAAAAACAAAAAAAACAAACAAAAAAAACTTCTTCTGGAAATCTTCCAGACCAAAAAAGGAACTTCTCAATTAAAATAAAATGAAATTGTTTGGTGTTGGAGAATTCCAAGGATTGGTCATACAGCAAGGTGGTGTGATAAGGTGGTTTAATAATTTGGTAGTTTATGATAAGATTAACCTTGGAGTCAGGAAAAAATAAGATGAAATCCTGCTTTAAATACCTGCTAACTGTATGACTCCATACAAGTCAGTTAACCTCTTTTAAAATGAGAACGATAAGATAACCTATTCCTATGGCTATTGTGAGGGTTAAATGGAATGATTTATGCAAGTTGCTTTGTCAATTTTAAAAGGTTATGTATATTTTAGCTATTTATCTTCATCATTGTCATCATCATCTTCATCGTCAACCTCACCGGGAAGGAAATAAAAGGTGTGTTTTATTACATAATGTTGCCTGGGATCATAAGCATATATTTTAAATCCCAAGAGCTGTTGGGTCCCTTAGAGTTCATCTCGTTCAATCCTATGATTTTTGTTTTTCAGTCATTGCAGTTGTGTCTGACTCCTCATAACCCCATGTGGGGTTTTCTTGGCAAAGATACTAGAGTTATTTTCCATTTCGTTCTCCAGCTCATTTTACAGATGAGGAAACTGAGACAAATTACATTAAGTTACTTGCTCACTTTACACAACTATCAAGTGACAGAGACTGGATATGAACTCAGGAATATTAGCATTTCTGACTCAGGCCCAGTGCTCTATGCTCTATACCACCTATCTGCCTTTACTAGCAAGTAAAATAAGGCCAAGAAAGAGAAATAGCTTCTTCAAGGTTACATGAATATCAAAGCTCCAATTCATATGATTGCTGATCTAATATTTTTTTTCTATTATACCATACCTCCACAGAATTTGTCATGGAAATACTTGGTGGGTAACTGGGTATCCTTTTCTCACTGCTGCCCGACCTCTACCATCAATTTAAGTCTGATATCAGATTAAATATAGTGTTTCCTTTATAGTCAATATGATCAACCATATCATAATCAAATTCTCATTATTTTTGGCACTTATTCATAATTAACTATGTTGTTGACTTATGTGGAAACTATAATAAATGGACATTTTATTTAAACTGAACATCTAGGGAAGGTCTGAGGCAGTAAGTTTTGCGAGAGGTCAGTTCTGCTTTGGTCTGCATCTTTATATTAATATATTCCCAGAACATAACAAAAGAACAGCTGAAGAATTAAAAAAGTTGACAAGATATGAAAAGTAGATAATTAAATACGGCAATGGTTACACTAGTTTATTTAATGTGTTATGGATTCATGGAATGTGACAGATATACAGGCCCAAATATAAAAGCAAGATTTCCAAAACCAAGGTTTATCATTTCTTATGGTGCAATAGTACTCCTTTACATTCATATACCATAACTTATTCAGCCATTCCCCAAATGATGGGCATCCCCTTGATTTCCAGTTCTTAGCAACCACAAAGTGTGCTGCTATAAATATTTTTGTACATGTGGGACCCTTTCCCATTTTTATGATCTCTTGGGGATACAGTCCTAGTAGCGATATTGCTGGGTCAAAGAGCAATGATGAACAAGAAGACTTTAGGGAGGCCTGGAAGGACTTATATGATCTGATGCTGAGCGAAAGGAGCAGAACCAGGAGAACCTTGTGCACAGCAACAACCACAGTGTGCGAGAGTTTTTTTCTGGTAGACTTGGAACTTCGTAATAACGCAAGAACTTACTAAAAAAAAAAAATCCCAATGGTAGTATTCTAACACAAAATGTCTTCCACACTCAGAGAAAGAAATATGGAAGTCATTCGCAAAATGTAGCAGATCATGTTTGTATATGTGTAGGTTTTAGTGTATTATGTTTTGATTTGTTATATGATTTCTTCCATTTATTTTAGTTCGACTACATAACATGACTATTGTGAAAATGTACTCAATAGGAAAGTATATGTAGAACATATATAGAATTGTATGCTGTCGCGGGGAGGGAGCGGGGTAGTGGGGGAAAGGTGGGGAGGCAGGGGGAGATAAAATCTTAGTCTTAAGGAAGTGATTGTAGAACACCAAAAATAAAAAATAAATAAATTTAAAAAAAAACAAAAAAAAAAACAAGGTTTAAAACAAAATCTTTTGTTCAGTCATTCAGTTATACCTGACTCCAGGACCATATTATCCATAGGGTTTTCTTGAGGAAGACACTGGAATGCTGGAAAAAATCTTATACATGAAGAACTGAGGCAAATAGATGTTAAGTGACTTGCCCAGAGTCACACAGTTAGGAAGTGTCTGAGGACAAATTTGAATTCCAATTTCCCGGACTCCAGCCCTGTTACTCTATCCGCTGAATCTCCTACCTGCCCTCAAATAGACTTAATTAAAGAAGCTGGTAAACTTCTTGTTTTCAGTCATTCATTTGTGTCCAAGTCTTCCTGACCCATATGGGGTTTTCTTGGCAATGATACTGAAGTGGTTTGGCATTTCCTTCTACAGTGGATTAAGACAAACAGAGGTTAAATGACTTGCCCAGGGCAATACTACTAATAAATGTCTGGGGTCTTCCTGACTGATTATTTAATGTTAAAAATATTTATTTTATCTATTTCAATAGGCATATTTTTAAAAATTAATAGCATAGACCTAACTATATTACAGATGATGATGGAAAAAGGTGACAAACAGAAAACTGTTTCAGCAACCAAAAAATTTAACTAGATTTAATTGATATCTTTTGTTTTTATATCTTACATTTCTTTCCCTTTCTCTTTTTTTCTCCCAGAAAATTATTCCATATAACTAAGGATAAAAATTTACAGATAGAAGTTTAGCAAAACTAGCCAACATATTGAAGAAGTCTGACATTATGTGTGGTATTTCAAACTTATAATTCCCTTTCCCTGAAAAACAGGAGTATTTAAGGTCTATGTATATCTCTTTTGGGGTGCTGAGTTGTTATTAGCATTTTATAGCATTCGCAAGATGAAAGCTTTAGAGTTGGAAGGTGTCTGAGAGATGATGGAGGTCAAAAGAAGTTAGGTAACTTACTGGAGGTCACACAGTCAGCAAAGCTTCTGAGGCAGAATTGAAACCCAGCTCTTCTCAGCTTCACACCCAGAGCACTGTCTACCACATTGCATTTGGTGAAGGTTTACATTGTTGAATCATTGTATACACCTTATTCCTGGGTCTCACTTCATTTTAGATTATTTCATATAAGTTTACCATGCTTTTTTTGTATTCATCACCTATAACCTACTTATATTGTATTATATAGTACATTATATTGCATCTTGTATAAAAATTTGTTTATCTATTCCCAATCTATAAACACCTACACTTCTGTTGCTACAAGTATTTCTAGTATACATATTTTTTGATGTATGTAGCATCTTTCTTTTGGTCATTGACCTCCATGGGGATTAGCAATGTATTTGAATTCAAATGCGGCTAAGAATTACAATACGACTTAAGCAATCAACTATAGTCATTCCGTATAACATGCTGTCACTTTTTTTCCCTCAATAATCTTGGGTGACCTTTTATTTCTACAGATTTTAACCTGTCTGGAGACTAGCTGATTTTCACAAATTATAGTCCTGGTCAATCAAATTCATGACCTGGTGGCTTCTCTTCCGATACTTCATATGCCTCTTTGCATGCAGGTAGGCTAGTTCTTGGATAATAGACAGAGTCCATATACAAAATCTTTTCAGCTAACTAGGATCTGCCAGAATATGTTTTCCCCTGACTTGGTCATTGAGAACCCAAGCTCTATGACATGATGAGTTAGTGCCATAAAATCTGCAGTGAAGTATGTTCTCTCTAAATGTGGAAAAATTCATTTATTATTTTGCTTCTCAAAAATTTTTCACGTGAGAATCCTAAGGAACCCTATAGAGATGGCACCCTAAAATTAACAGTTGATTTATCTTCTGAATTTTGTCATTACAGCTACCTATGCTTACAGAGAAGTACTTTTTTAACTATATAAAAAGAGAAATCCATTATCTTACCTTTATAATGATAGAATTTGAGAACTGGAAGAATCTCAGGGGTGATTTAAGGTTATTATTATTACTAACAGCAATAATAAAAAACATAATTCATTTTAAGTGATTTTTTTTCCTAGCACCTCTCACAAAATCCTAAACATACTGTACTTGAGATACTACTTTAGAAAACAGACTATTTTATGTAATGTTGTATGTCATAGTGGAAAAAATTTACTATTTACCAGAGTCAAATTTTATGCTGCATGAAAGGAAACATTTATTTGCATTTAAGGAAGAGAGACATAGAACAGATTTTCCGATAACTTCTAAGTAATTATAGTTTCTTGATGTTAAACATGAAGGCTATAAGGAACACCAGTGCCAGTGAGTGACGTAGATTACTGAGGCATGTTCATCCTTCATAAGATCATAGATGTAGAGCTGGAATGAACCTTAGAGATCCTTCAATCAAGTGCTTCTCAAACTTTTTGCTCAAAGTATAACAGTATTATCTGCCTTGAGGAATCTTCACACAACATGAGTAGTGGAGAGGTTAATATATATTGACATGAGATGCAAGTATAAATGTGATAAATTCATGGTACATCTAATGAATGTACTTCTGAATACCTTTGAAGAACCATTGATAGAACTCAGTCCCATCATTTGAAGATGACAAAACAGACAAAGAGGTGATGTAACTTTTATAAAGTCATGTATGTAAGCAAATAGCAGAGCCATTATTTAAACCCAGGACAAATTCAGTGCTTTTCCTCCTGATTCAGGCCATACCATGTACATATGACTTCAAAGTTGGTGCTGGTCTGCCTGGTCAGGGTGGTATACACCTTTAAGTAGAATACTGACCTAAGGGTCCCTTAACCTAGGGAATTACACTGTACTAAATTCCAGAGTACATAATAGAGTTGGCATCCAGGACAAATGCATCCTAGATATTTAACAAAACTACTGAGAAACTTGGAAAGTAGTTCAACAGAAATTATATTGAGACTATTCACAAAATATGTAAAGATTACATCCAAATGGAAGCAAGACTTAGCTATAAAAAGTCTTATCATAAACTAGTTAGAGAAGCAAATATGAAATTTCCTTTAAGATCTATCAACAGGACAATAGTTCGTGACCAGGCAAGAGAGGGAAGATCCCAGAATGTTAAATGGACAATGTTGATTACATAAAACTTAAAATGTTTTTGCATAAAGAACACCAATGCTACTAAAATTAGAAGTACTTACTTTAGATAAACAAATACTTACTTTAGATAAACAAATTCGAAGCAAGTTTATCTCATTCCATGATATATAAAGAACTAATTCAAATTTGTAAGAATAATAGCTTTTTCCCAATAGGTAAATATTAAAATACTATTGAGAGATAGTTCTCAAAAGAATAAAAACAACCTCTCAATAGATATTCATATATATGCATATATGTGTATATACATATGTACAAATTTATCAATCTATCGATCTATCTATCTATCTATCTATCTATCTATCTATCTATCTATCTATTCATCTAACATCTCTCTGCTCCAAATCTGCTCCAATAAGAAATACAAATAAATGCAAATCTGAGATTTTACCTCAAACTTATCAGTTTGAAAAATATGACAAAAAATGACAAGCATGTGGACTCAGTGCGGGAAAAATTGAGACTTTAATGGATTGTTGATGAAATTATAAATTGGTACTGTCATACGGAAAGCGATTTGGAAGTTACCAAACTGTGCATTCCCTTTGACCCAACTGTACCACTACCAGGCTTATACACAAGAGAAATCAAAGAAAGAGGAAAAAGACTAATATGTAGGAAAAAATAATTATGAAAACTGTTCTGGACGTGGGAAATAACTAAAATTAATAAGGTGTTATTAATTAGGGAATGGCTGAACAAGTTATGCTATATTAAAATAATGAAATTTTATTATTTTACTACAATGACATGGAGGATGGTTTCAAGGAAACATAGGAAATGTCTTATGAAATGATTCAATGCATAACAAGGAGAACAATTTACACAATAACGACGTTGTAAAGACAAAGAACTTTGAAAGTTTAAGAATTATGATCAGCACCATGAACAATCACAATTGTAGAGGATCAATGATAAAGTTTGCTGGCTGCTTCCTGGCAGAGTGGTGACAGACTCAAGATGACTAAAGAAACATGCTTGTGGATGTAGAGAATGTGGGGAAATAGTAGGCAGAAGATTAATTTTTTTTCAAATGTTGATTTTTCCCCGTTAGGCTATATTCCATATACATATATGCATTCATACATACATACACATACATACATATAAATATGTATATACATATATAAAATGTATGTGTTTGTGTGTGTGTTTAAAACCACTGCACTGTAGGTCTACTGCATACACTGACCATGAATAATCTAGATGAGAATGAACATAACTGTGAGTAAAATTATTTTGGCGTTCATTGCTTCCCCTTATGGATTTATCAGTCCTTCCCTTCCTCGTTCCCTTCCCTTTCTCATTCTCTCTCTTTCTCTCTTTTGCTCTTTCCTTTCCTCTCTTTCCTCTCTTTTTCTTTTTTCATTCATCTCTTCTCCCCTCCCCTCCCTTCACTTCCCATATAACCTTCTAACCTGACCTGACAAATCTGTTATTCTTAACCTCTTGTGTCCATACGCTTTCTTCCAAACAACTCTTTTTGCCTTAGGAACTTCACAAACTTGTAGGATTAAAACTATTTTGCCCTCTATACTCCTCCACCTGGAAGCTTGTTCAATACAGTGAGTTGATCATTTTGCAGCATGAGCCTTCTGCTGGTTCTCTTCCCAGTATGGGGTTTATTCAGTTGACTTTGAAGTAGTGCAACAAAGCTCCATTGCCTGAGGCTCCTAGGAAGTAAGGGGTGGTGGATGTGGGCCAGCTTTTTTTTTTTTTTTTCATTTACACCAGGACCAGAAAGGAGAATAGTTAATGTTTTCCCATATAAGAAAGAAAAGTTTGAGAACTTCAAGGCTCGGCTCAAATGTCATCTTCTACATGAAGCCTTTCCTGATTCCTCTGGATGCTGGTGCCTCCCCTCCAAATTGTCTCATATTCACATACGTATCATTTCCCCCAGTTAAAATGTAAAGCATCTGAGGTCAGGGAATGTTTCTCTGTTATCTTTGAAGCTATAGTATTTACACAGAACCTGGCATAGAGAAGGAACTGAAGAGTTTGTTTTAGATTGGTTGACTAGTTGCTTGATTGAGAGACAAAGTTCCTAGGGTTTAGAGCTTAATTATAATCAAAAACACAATAAACTAACACTGACACAGCATTCACTATGTACCAGGAACTATTCTAAGTGTATAATAGTTCTCTTATTTTGTCCTCACAACAATCCTGACAGGTAGATACTATTATTATCCCCATTTTATAGATAAGAAAAACAAAGAGGATGGAGGTAATCGACTTGCCCAAGGTCACACAGATAGAAGATGTCTTGAGTCTGAGTTTGAACTCAGCACTTCCTGATTTTGGGGCTGGTCCTCTATTCACTGTACCACCCAACTACTCAAGAGCTTAGGGATCATCTATTCCTGCCCTCCAACTAAACCCAAGAAAATTGAAATGAATTGTTCAAGGCCAGGTGAATTAAATAGAAATTAAATATATCATACAAACCCTTTCCCCTTCCTGTTATTAAAGGTTCACAGAGATGATTCAGGATGACAAATGTTGTAGTATACAGATGATTGTGCCTGAAGTCCTTAACAGGCTGTAAGCTCCTTGAGATGAGGTGCTTTCTTTCTTACTCTGAGATTCAGCACAGTAGCTGATACATAAGACACGCTTAGAAAACTATATAGTTCATATTTGCTTTATATTTTAACTATTTTCCATATACCTTATTTTCCTTATTAGGCTTCAAGTTCCTTGATGCCATGGACTATATCTTATTCTTTTTTCCATTTCCCACACCACATAGTATTTTATCTTATGTGTTGCAAATATCACACATTAGTTATAGTTGAATAAAATGAATTGCATGACAGAATGAATGGATGAGGTAGGGTGCCTGGCGGGATAAAAGTACTGGAAGAATTGTGTTAAATATGAAAATTTTGACTACCTGTCAGTTTATTTAGATCTAAATTTGTTTATAAATGAACACCATTTATAAAAAAGAAAGAAAGAACAAAATGAAACCAACTCAAAACAATACTCAAGTTATACACTATCTGGTGCAAAGTAAAGAGGATACCTAAAACTTGTCCTTTGACAAAGGCAGGCAAAGAATCTGCAAAATGCAGACAGTTTTTTAACCCTAGAGATATTGCTCCCTTTCATTTTGCGTATGCTTCACCTTCTCTAGAAATAGGAAATTGGGTAAGCTTAGTTGATACCATTCAAAGAGGAAGTGTTAGGATGATTCTAACTGTAACTTCATTACTAATTACTCAAATTCTGATGAATGTTGTGTATGTAGTCAGGAGAAGCATGAGGCACAACCCTAGGTCAACACAGATGTTACAAAGCATCCCTGCCTACAACAATCACGACACAAATGATGAAATGTCCAAGACTAAACACTATAGAAATTGCTGCTGCACCACTCCTTTGGGTTTCAATTAACCCCTGTCCCTATATTTCATCCACTTATTTTCTCCATACTCTCACCAACATGAAAGAACACTAGACCCTGGCCCATTGCCTTCCTCTTAACCAAAATAATTTAAGAGATCTGCTGGTATAGCTAACTGCTATGCACGCCATGCTTTTCCGCTAGTACTCCAATTCTGAAAGAGCATCCACAGTGCAAGGTGTGAGTGTCCTCTCTCACTTTTGTGGTCCACAGTGCCTCATACTCCCTATTATTATCTTATTAAACAATCCAAGTAAGTGATATATCCTTCATCGTGATCTTTGGAAGTTCTTAAATGCTGGGTTTTGGATAACTAGGCTGTTTAGAAGGATCTGTTCACAATCGTCTACTCTGCAGAGAAACCTATTCTCTTTTCATGCTGAAAAGGAGAACCTGGTCCATTCAAGTCTATCTTATACCATATGGGAGTGATGTGGGACGGGACATGTATGGGACATGAGATAAAGTTGTGATGTGATTTTTGTATTGAGATTTTTATTTATTGAGCAGTTTGTGAATGTGAATCATGATAATTCAGCACTTCTCTTTTATTTCAGTACTATTGAGAGGTATAGGTCTATAACCTCCCATATTTTGTCAAAAAACCGATATGTATATGAGAGCCTTCTTCTTTCTGCCTAGTTCTTTTGATATCATTTTGGCAAATACCCTCCTGCATATATTTTTTGTTTTGTACTTTTAATAAGAATTCGCTTTGGTATTTTATACTGAATGGCATACATTTGATGAGACAGGTGGGTAGATATGAAATCATTTATGAATTCCATAGCAATACGAAGATTTCCATTTTTCTCATACTCTGCTGCTGACACACGAAACACTTAATCTGTTATGCAAAGATCAATAGGTCTTTGCCATGGATGGAAATGGGGAGGAAGGGATGGAGGAAGGGAGAAAAGGAGGGAGGGAGGGAGAGAGAGAGAGAGAGAGAGAGAGAGAGAGAGAGAGAGAGAGAGAGAGAGAGAGAGAGAAAGTGCACCTTAGTCAACAAGTAGTTCTGGAGGGTATGTAAGACCCATTATTGATCCAGAGCTGAGAAATCAGTGACTGCTGTATTATATAATTATTGATGTAGCCGGAAAATGCCACGGGCAAAGCACAACTCACTGTTTGTTATGCTAGGTTGTTTCTCTAGTCTGTGTCAGGATGCTGTGTTCTGCTCTCATGTTCCCATGCCATGTTTATTTATACTGTGTGCAGTTAGCTTTCATATTTCTCTTGTGAATCCAGCTTGGAAAATGTACACTAGTTCTGTTCAGGGCCTGTAAAAGAAATAATTCCTCCAGACATTCCAACGTGCCCATGCTGAATATCAAGGAAAAGAGAGTGAAGACAGGGAGCACTAGGAGAGTGAGTAGAATGAAAGACAGGAGGAAGATTCTTCCGCTGTGTGACCATCTGTTTCATCTGCCCCTACTTATATGCCATGCTTAAAAGCAAGGGAGTATTATGATAGAGAATGGAATAGAATGTTTGCTGAGCACCTACTATGTGCCACATCTTGTTCATCATCGTAGATGAGGTGTTTGAGGGATGGTACAGGAAAAGATAAGATTTCTCCTACCCATAAGCTGCTCCACTTAGATTCTCTTTGTTCCTTCCTTTGACTTCATTTACTATTGCCTCCCTGTCTCTTCTTCTAAAGACTTTTTTCCACTTTGTCTCTTTGGATTTTTTTCTACACATTTCAACCCAAACCACAGCTCATGGATGAAGACACTAGCTGCTCCTCTGATTAATGTAGGTATCTGATTCTATCATCGTATATCAAGTGAATATACATACAAGAGTTGTCTACTGCAGACAAGAGGGCATGTGAAGAAATGTTGATCACTAGCTAGCTGTCTCACTTGATGTATCCCTGAATTCCAAGAGCATGAGAAAGAGTATGGATTGTACACAAACCACTACCATTTATAAATGCTAAATTTAAGATCCATCAATTGGCTAAAGTACAGCATTTACAGATGCAAATTATTAGATTGTGGCTATGTTAACATTTAAATTTTCAGGGTCATGAATTCTTTTTAAAGGAATGCTCATTAAAGTTATTAATAAAAAGGAATCATTTACAAATCTGATGATTTACTTTGTAGATAAGAATAGAAGAACATAATGCTATTTTTTTTTAAACTGACCTGTGTCCAAAAGAACCTCCAAACTGAATGGAGAGAAAATATTTTATTTCTTTCCTTCCAGGTAAAAGTCTCATTGTTTCACATTAAAGATGCATCTTTACAGTCACCAACAGTAAAACCCTTCACCACTTGTCTAATGCACATGTGGCAATGTAAATTATTTATTCTATAATAAGTTCTTAATTGAAATTTCTTGGAAATCAGACTTGGCAAACAGTGTTTCCTCATTATGCCTGGATGTCAAGTTCAATGTTTTAATGTTCAGCTGTTTGGAAGGCAAATCAGCTACAGCTACTGTCCAAGGTGCTAACAGATGTATTCTACAGAACTAGGACATCATTGTGTAATTCTTGCAAAAGCCCCTTCATTACAAAATGAGATGCGCATAGAACTTTGAATAATTCTAGGAAATATGGAAACTCCCTCAATTTAACCAACTATAGAGATATCAAGGAATACTGTTTTGCATATTTTGCTACATTAATGAATGTTTAACATTAATACAAAGAATTACTATTATTATCATTTTCTTGATATATTTTCTCTTAATGGTGCTCCAAATTGTTAACCATCAAGAAAATTTTGCTTTTAAGATTCACAACATATTCTTTCCACATAGAATCTAATTTAAAAGCCTTTTCTTCTTTTATTCCATAATAGGTGCAAGTAAGTAAATGGTAACAAAACATCAAGGTTTATATCTAAATGAGATAAAGATTTTTTTTTTCCCTTCAATGTTAACTTTCTAATATAAAATAGGTACAGACAAAGGGAGAAGAGAATCAATTTAGGTGCTGCTCAGTAATGGTTAAATCTGGAAACTTCATTTTAACACTGAGAAAGCAAATGTTTGGGATCAAACAATATGATGAAATGGTAGCACTCTTGGTACTCATCAGTTCGTTCTCTACAAAATATTCCCTCTGTTTCTCTCTAAAATTAAAAACTGCCAATTTTATGAAATGACAAATGAAAAATTCAAACAAAGTTTTATCTCCATGATAGCAAACAGCTAGATCAACATTTGTTTTCTTGCACAAAATTCACTGTTGATATTGAAATTGTTTGATTATTTGGGGGATATGCTGATTTTAAATATAATCTTCACAAGAAAATGTGTATTTACATTTGCCTCATTATTGAGATAAATCTACTAAGAATCATTAACAAGCTTTGCCAATTCAAAAGTGGGGGAAAATGAACATCCTAAAAAACACATCAACATTATTGACTTAAAAAAATGTTATAGGAAAACAATGGAAGAAAAAGGTTCCTTGTGTGATACCTTTTGTATAGGAGGTATCTTTTTTAAACAATTCTCATTTATTTCATTAAATATTTAGCAATTCCTTGAAAAAACTTAACTTTTCTTTTTTAATTTAGAGTTCCAAATTCTCTCCTTCCCTCCTGCCTCTTCTCTCTTCCTTGAGAAGACAATTTGATATTGGTTATATAAGTGAAGTCATGTAAAACATATTTCCCTATTAGTCATGCTTCAAAAGAAAAAAGACAAAAAATGAGAAAATAAAGTAAAATGATATGCTTCAATCCGCACAAAATCATCACCTCTTTCTCTGTGGAGTTAGCATTTTTCATTGTAGATCCTTTGAATTGTCTTGGGTTCTTGTCTTGATCAAGTTACTAAATCTTTCATAGTTGATCACCTTTATAATATTGCTGCTCCTCAGTACAATGTTCTCCTGTTTCTGCTCACATCCCTTTACCTCAGTTCATGTATTTCCATTTTTTTCTGAAAGCATGCTGCTAATCTTTTTTATAGCAAAATAGTATTCCATCACAATTGTATACCACATATACCATTTGTTCACCTTTTCCTTAATTGATGAACATCCCCTTGATTTCCTACACTTTGCCACCACAAAAAGAGCTGTTATAAATATATTTATAAAAACAAATTAGTTTCCCTTTTCTTTGATCTCTTTAGTATACAGACCTAGTAGTGGTATTTATGAGTAAAGAGTATGCACAGTTTTATAACCATTTGGACATAGTTTCAAATTGTTCTTCAGAATGTTTTAACTAGTTCATAACTCTAGTTCAGTAGTGTCTGAATTTTTTTCCACATCCCCTCCAGAATTTGTCATTTTCCTTTTTGGTAAAATTAGCGAATCTCATAGGTATAAGGTGGTATCTGAGTTGTTTTAATTTGAATTTCTCTAATCAGTATTGATTTAGACCATTTTTTCATGCATTTCTTAATAGTTCTGTTTTCCTTTTCTGAATTTTGCCTTTTCATATCCTTTTTTCACTTATCAACTGTAGAATGGCCTTTCTTTTCACAAATTTGGCTCAACTTTTTTGAGAAATGAGACCTTTATCAAAGAAACAATGTAAAATTTTTCCTATTTCCTATTTTTCTTTTAATTTTGGCTACATTAGTTTTGTTTGTGCAAACCTTTTTTAATTTAATATAATCAAAATTATGCATTTGATTTCCTTTGATCTTATTTTTTATCATAAACTTTCCCCCTTATCCATAGATCTCACAGGTACATTTAATCATGTTCTTATAACTTCCTTATATTACCATTTATGTTCAAATCATTTATCTACTTTGACTTTATCTTGGTATATAGTGTGAAATATTAGTCTATGACTACTTTCTGCCAAACTGCTTTTCAACTTTCTCAGCAATTTTTCTCAGATGGTGAGTTCTTATCTCAAAAACTTGAAACTTTGGGTTTATCCAACAATAGATTTCTACTGTTATTTTCTACTAATATATTCCCCTAATCGCTAGGAAGTACAGTGAATAGAGCAGCAGTTCAGGAGTCAGGAGGACCTAAATTCAAATCTCACCTTGGACACTTGATACTCACTAGGTGTGTGACCTTGGGCAAGTCACTTAACACCAATTGCCTCATCCTGGGTCATCTCCAGTCATCCTGATAAATATCTGGTCACTGGATTCAGATGACTCTGGAGGAGAAGTGAGGCTGGTGACCTGCACAGCCCTCCCTCACTCAAAACAGTCAGGTACAAGTCATGTCATTATTTCTCTGATGACATGGTCTTCTTCAGCAACAGAGGATGAACACACATTCCACTGATCTACCACAGTATTTCTGATCTAGTCTCAGATTTATTGAGGATTACCACTTTTCAAAATAGTTTGGAACTTTGTACTTATAGGCTGCCTTTCAAGTTTTTTCTCTGATTCCCTTGGTATTATTGGTCTTTTGTTCTTCCAGATGAATTTTATTTTTACTTTTTTTTTGTAATTTCACTTTATGTATTTATTTATTTTTTTAATAAAAAATTATTTATTTAACTTTTTACATTCATTTTCACAAAATTTTGGGTTCCAAATTTTCACCCCTTTTATCCCCTTCCCCCTCCCCAAAACACCGAGAAATCTAATTTTCCCTATCACCAATCTGCCCTCTCTTCTATCCTCCCTCCCTCCCTTCTCTTGTCCCCATCTTCTCTTTTGTCCTCTAGGGCCAGATGACTTTCTATTCCCCATTAACTGTATTTCTTATTTCCTAGTAGCAACAACAATTCTCAACAGTTGTTCCTAAAACTTTGAGTTCCAAATTCTCCCCATCCCTCCCACCCCACCCATTCCCTTTGGGAAGGCAGGCAATTCAATATAGGCCCTATCTGTGTAGTTTTGCAAATGACTTCGATAACAGTCTTGTTGTGTAAGACTAACTGTATTTCCCTCCATCCTATCCTGCCCCCCCATTGTTTCTATTGTCTTTTGATCCTGTCCCTCCCTGAGTGTTGACTTCAAATTGCTCCCTCCTCCCATTGCCCTCCCTACCAGCACACCCCCCTTGCTTATCTCCTTCTTCCCCACTTTCCTGTATTGTAAGATAGGTTTTCATACCAAAATGAGTGTGCATTTTATTCCTTCCTTTAGTCGAATGTGATGAGGGTAAACTTCTTGTTTTTTTCTCAGCTCTCCTCTTTTTCCCTCCACTAAAAAGTCTCCTGCTTGCCTCTTGAATGACATATAATTTACCCCATTCCATTTCACCCTCTTTCCTCCCACCACATTTCTCTCTCACCATTTACCTTATTTCTTTTGAGATATGGTCCCATCCTATTCAATTCTCTCTGTGCTCTCTGTCTCTGTATGTGCGTACATGTGTGTATGTGTGTGTGCATGCATGAATGTACGTGTGTGTGTGCATGTGTGTGTGTGGTCCCACCAACTACCCAGATGCTGAAAAGTTTTAAGAGTTACAAATATTGTCGTTCCATGTAGGAATGTAAATAGTTCACTTTTGGTAAGTCCCTTCTGACTTCTCTTTGCTGTTTACTTTTTCATGCTTCTTCTCATTCTTGTGTTTGAAAGTCAAATTTTCTTTTCAGCTCTGGTCTTTTCATCAAGAATGCTTGAAAGTCCTCTGTTTCATTGAAAGACCATATTTTCCCCTGTAGTATTATACTCAGTTTTTCTGGGTAGGTGATTCTTGGTTTGAGTCCTAGTTGTTTGACTTCTGGAATATCCTATTCCACGCCCTCTGATCCCTTAATGGAGAAGCTGCTAGATCTTGTGTTATTCTGATTGTATTTCCACAGTACTTGAATTGTTTCTTTCTGGCTGCTTGCAATATTTTTTCCTTGACCTGGGATTTCTGGAATTTGGCCACAATGTTCCTAGGAGGTTCTCTTTTTGGATCTCTTTCAGGTGGTGATTGATGGATTCTTTCAATACTTACTTTGCCCTCTGGTTCTAGAATATCAGGGCAGTTTTCCTTGATAATTTCATGAAAGATGATGTCTATGCTCTTTTTTTGATCATGGCTTTCAGGTAGTCCCATAATATTTAAATTGTCTCTCCTGGATCTATTTTCCAGGTCAGTTGTTTTTCCCATGAGATATTTCACATTCTCTTCTATTTTTTCATTCTTTTGGTTTTGTTTTGTGATTTCTTGGTTTCTCAGAAAGTCATTAGACTCCATCTGTTCCATTCTAATTTTGAGAGAACTATTATCTTCAGTGAGCTTTTGAACCTCTTTTTCCATTTGGCTCATTCTGCTTTTGAAAGCATTCTTCTCCTCATTAGCTTTTTGAACCTCTTTTGCCAATTGAGTGGGCCTATTTTTCAAGGTGTTATTTTCTTCAGCATTTTTTTGGGCCTCCTTTAGCAAGGTATTGACCCGTTTTTCATGCTTTTCTTGCATCTCTCTCATTTCTCTTCCCAGTTTTTCCTCCACCTGTCTAACTTGATTTTCAAAATCCTTTTTGAGCTCTTCCATGGCCTGAGCCCACCGGACATCCACCTGGGATGTCTGGGATACAGATGCCCCGACCTCCACCTCTTTCCCTGATGGTAAGAATAGTTCCTCGTCATCAGAATTGAAAGGCAGGGACATCTCTATCCCCTCAAAGTAGCTCTCTATAGTTGTATTTTTCTTCCCTTTTCTAGGCATTTTCCCAGCCAGTTACTTGACTTCTGAGATTCCTGTCCACCCCTGCCTAGATCCGCCCAGCTAGTGCTTGGGGTCTGAGATTCAAATGGGTTTTCAGTGACAGGTGTGGCTGCTATTCAATGTGAGCTTAAGTTCTGGTGCTTGGGTGGGGGCATGGCTGCCTCCCAAGTTCAGTTCCCTCAGGAGCTTTATGCAGAGACTTTCAGTAATGGAGTGGGTGGGGGCAGGGCCATCTCCCAGGCTCAGTTCCCTCAGGGGGTTTATGCAGAGACCTTTCGTAATGGCCTGAACTTCTGCCTGCTGGTCTGGGAGTCCCAGGGGCCGCTGCCACTGCCTCTGCTGCTGCCTCTGCTGCTGCCTCCGGAGGGGTCCCGAGCCACGGAGACACCCTGCTCCCCTCTCGGCCAGCCTAGACATCTCTCTCACTGACCTGTAGCGTCTATGGGCAGAGGGACTTTCCCGGCCACCAGAGATTCCATCCATGAATCCTGTTCGGATCCGCTCCTCTGGGGCCACATGGCCAGGGCAGCTCAGGGGTGGCCTCAACTTTCTGGGGTGCAACGGACCCCTGGGGACCGCTCTCCAGGGCTCTCTGGAATGGAAATCTTTTCCACTGTGTTTCTGCACGCCTTGCAGTGATCCAGTGATCCAGGGGAGTTCTTCTTGCAGGAAATATATGGGCTGTGGGTTTGGAGGTAGCATACGTGAGTCTTTCTACTCCACCATCTTGGCTCCACCCCCTTATTTTTACTTTTTTCTTGCTCTATAATATGCACACACACATACCTATATGTACATATGTGTCTGTGTTGAGTGATTGGTATCGTAATGAATAAGTGAATTAGGTAGAGTAATAATTTTTATTGTACTAGTTCAACCTACCCATGAACAATTACTATTTCTCCAATTGTTTAGATGTGTCATTTTGTGAAAAGTGTTCTGTAATTATTTTCACATAGTTGCTGTATTTATCTTGGCAGGGAGATTCCCAAAATATTTTCTTTTGTCTGAAGTTATTTTACATTGAATTTTATTTCTGCCTCTTCCTCTGGGGCTTGGTTGGTTGTGAACAAAAATGCTGATTTATGTGGGTTCCTTTCATGTCCTGTAACTGCTAAAGTTGTTAATTGTTTTGGCTAGTTTTTAAGTTGATTCTCTGGTTTTCTGTAAGTGTGCCATCACATCTGCAAAGAGTAATAGTCTTGTTTTCCCTTTCCCAATTTCTCTTACTTCAGTTAGTTTTTTCTTGTGTTATTGAAGCTAGCATTTCTACTACAATGTTGAATAGTAGTGATGGTAACACTATCCCCACCACTAATCTTATTGAGAAGGTTTTATTTTTATTTATTTTATATTACAGATAATATTTATTCTTGCTTTTAAATAGATGTTACTTGTCATTTTAAGAACTGACTCCTATGCTTTTTTTTAAAATAGGAATGCTGATAATATTTTGTCAAAGACTTTTTCTGACTCTGTTCAACTAGTCATATGATTTTTGTTGTTTTCCTTATTGGTATGGTCAGTTATGCTTATAGCTTTCCTAATATTGAATCAGTCCTGAATTCCTAGTATAAATCCTACCTGGTTATAGTATATAATCTTTGTATTGATGTAATCTCTTTGCTAGTGTTTTATTTTTTTAATTGTGTTAATAATCATTAAGGAAATTGCTCTATAGTTTTCTTTCTCTATTTTTGCTCTCCCTGGTTTAGGTATCAAAATCATATTTATGTTATAAAAGGAAATTTTAAGGACTCATTCTTTCCCTATTTTAAAAATAATTATGTAGTATTGGAATTAATTGTCTTTCAAATGTTTGGTAGAATTGACTTGTAAATCCTTCAGAACCTGGGGATTTTTTCTTTGGGAATTCACTGATGAATTGTTCAATTTTTTTTTTATCTGAAAGAGGGTTATTTAAGTATTCTATTTCCTCTTCTGTTAGACTGGGCAATACATATCTTTGTGAATATTCATCCATTTTGCTTAGATTGTCAGTTTGACTGGTTTATAATTAGGCAAAATAATTCTTAATAATTGCTTTAATTTCCTCTTCATTGATGGTACATTTAACTTTTTCCATTTTTGACACTGGTAATTTGTTTTCTCTATTTTGTTGGTCAAATTTAATAATAGTTATCTATCTAATGGCTTAAAAGAGCTTGGGCATATTTATTAATTCATTTTTTTTGCTTTCAATTTTATTAATCCTTGATTTTTAGGATTTCCATTTTGATATCTAATTGAGAATTTTTAATTTGTTCTGTTTCTAAAATTTTTTAGTTGTATAGCCAATTCAGTGATCTGTTCATTGTAATTTTATTCATATAAGCATCTAGTGATATAAATTATCCCCTAAGTATTTTTTTTGACTGCATCTAACAAATTTTGGAATATTGTTTTATTATTTCATTACCTTTAATGAAATATTAATTATCCTAAGATTTGGTTTTGATCCACTCATTCTTTGGCATGATTATTTATTTCCAAACAATTTTTGATTCATGCTTCCACTGACCTTTATTTGATATAATTGTTATTTCATTGTTTTCTGAAAAGGGTGCATTTAATATTTCTGATTCTTTGCATTAGGTTATGAGGATTTTATGACCTAACAAATGATCATTTTTTTGTGAAGGTGCCAGGTACAGCTGAGAAAAACATATGCTCCTTTCTATTACCTTAATTTTTCTCCGAAGGGCTATTGTATCTAGTTGTTTGTTTTTAAGATTTTAATCATTTCATTAACTTCTTTATTATTTATTTGTAGTTAGATTTATCTAGGTGTGAGAGGAGAAAGTTGTGACTCCACACTAGTGCAGATTTGCTATTTCCTCCTGTAATTCATTTGATTTTTCCTTTGAGAATTTGGATGTTACTTCCTTTTGACTTAAAGTGCTCCATTCTGTCCTTAAATTATGGTCCAGAATTAGTTACAGGTAGTGGATTTGCCAAACACTGTCTGGACCTATGTCCAGTGCTAGCACAGAGATTTCCTATAATCTCTTTCTGAACAATTTTCAGGCTCCCTTCCTATCTCTGACTTGTGTGTTCCCCAAGATGCTTCTCTTTTGCAACCAACTGCTCCCACCACTGGTATTTTATCCATGAGGGATCCAGTTCAGTCTCCATTCCTGTGTCACAAATATTTCTTTCTGACCTCCTAAGTTGTCTTGGGCTGGAAGAATATCTCATTCTGACCTTTTTTTTTTTCTTTTTTGATTTACTATTCCAGAATTCAATTTGAGGCTTTATTTTATAGTTGTCATGAAGGGAAAGTTAAGAGATCCCAGCTAAATGATTTCTCTACTCTGCTATCTTGGGTCCACCCCCAGTAGTCAGGTGGTAACTTTAGTGGAAAGATCAGTTTCCATTCAGTAACCAAACTGGTTACATTGTAAAGTATTTCTTAGGTCACTGTAACAGAAATTAAGACAGCTTTTGGTTTGCTCCTCTCACTCAGAGATTTCAAAACCACCGAACACCAGAGCAACACTGTAGGCAAGAAACTCAAGTCCTCAAATTAAAAATATCAAAAATAAAATTTCAGTTTACCTACATTTTAAAAATGTATGTAACAATTTATTTTCAGTTTTTGCAAGGCAATTTATCTCTTCCTCAGATTTCTCATATAAACCCTTCATCTTTTATTACTTGTACATCACAAATTCCATTTTCAATTTCTCATAATAAAAACAGACCAACTAGAGTAACACTATCAATCCACAGGCAACATTTTCCTATTTTTTGGTCTCATCTCAAAGCACATAGGACATTTTATACTTTTGTAGAAGTACAATAGATAAATTATGGCTTGGTGAGGATCAGCCACTGCTAGCAAAAGAAAAGCAGTCCCTGCCTTACTTCACTTCACCCCTTTTCTCAGCATCCCCTTTGTACTCTTGCTACAGGACATTTTAGACTTCATCTTGAGAGGCAGTAAAATGTAGAGTTATAAAGAAGTAGTATGATAGCAAAGTACAGAAAGGTGCTATATAGAAATATGACCACAAACCTAAATGGTGGCTTTTCATTTTTCTCAATGCCTGCAGTTTAAATTTCAGCTTCTGTGGGATGAAAAGACATTAATAAATATCAAGCAGGGAAAGTTAATCCATATACAAACTTAGTGAATATTTTCATATGATCACAAAATCTTGGATTTGGAAGGGGCCATGAAAGTCCATTACTTTCAGTGTTATTATAAGGATAAAATGAGAAAACATATATAAATTACTTATGTAATCCCAAAGTAATAAACAAATGGAATATGTGCTTATTCTGATTACACGGAGCATGAATCCCTGCTACAAATACTTTGATAAGGGGTCTTTGGCAGAGACAGGCAATGATGTTGGAGTAAGAAGCACCTCTCTTCTACAAGTCCTCTAGCAATTAAGAAAGAGAACTAGACTGAGTTGTTATAAAGAATTTCAAAAAGAAAGAAGAGTGAATACTTTTTTTATAACCTTTGTCTATACAGGGAGACCATTAGTGATTTATGGACATTGGAGTCTAGGTGAGAAAATCCAGAAAGAAATCTCCTAGTTACAGATGCAATTCAAGACTATGCCAAAGAACAGGAGTGGGTTGGCACTTCCATTTTTCTGAGCACAGAATAGAGTGGGGTGTGGAATCCAGTGGCTGGATTGAACATCATGGCACAGGGCAACCTGGACCAGAGCAGAGAATTGGGATAATAGAGCTCTATCACTCTGACCCAGTACCAAGATCTTGATATAAGGAACATGATGGGACTAGGAAGTACAGATGAGTAACTAAGGTCAGGAGTTTTGAACATGCGATATCTCTATTACTATTAGCCTAAGAAGCCTATCAGCTAGTTGACAGGGCCTTGGAGCCAGTCACTATCTACTAGAACTCTGACCAGGGAAATTCCTACATCTCTGTACTAAACTCCAAACTATGGCAGAAGATTGGAGAACTCAGATTAGATAGAAAGTGACAAATCTTAATCTTGATCAAACCACTTGGGCCACTGACTCTTTTTAGTTCACTAGCCTTGTATCTTTTGGGAAACAAGGCTACTATCAACATTCAGAGAAAGCAATAGAAGGATCCTAGGAGATATCCTAAATGATTAGCGTCAAACTAGACATTTACATTTTATTTAGACATATGTAGAAGCTGATCCTGACACAAAATCCCAAATCAGAATTTAATTCTTGAAGAATGAATAGACAAAAAGAATACTCATACCAAAGACATAATATAAATCCAAAGAAGCAAAAGATCTAATTCAGGAGAAGGGAATAATCCCTAAACAATAAGAAATACTTCAAAAAAAACACAGCTTGGTCACAAGATCAACTAACATTCTTGAAAACAATCTAGTCAAAGTTTTAAAATAAATTATACATTAAATAAAAAATTTAGAGGCAAGTATTTTGGGATTTTTTAAAATTTCCTTTGAAAATCCATGTACTTTATTTCTTGCACTCAAAATTACTGTTCTGAGAAGGGATTCTTGGATTCACTATATTTCTAAAGTTTTATATAATGCAAAAATGGTTTTAAAAACTTATCTGAGAAATGACTGAGAAAATTTGAATGGACAAAACAGAAGTATTCAATGATTCTAAAACCAAGTCAGAAGACTGAAAAAAAAATAGAAGATGTAAGTTACTTCATAAGAAGCAACCAAAATTTAAGGATAGGAAATGGAAGAATTGTTGGAACACCTAAAAGTTATGAACATCCTCACACACATACGCACGCACATAAGTGTGCATTCGTATGAACACACATGTACACACACAACAATATTTACACACAGAGAGAAAAAAGAACTTTGTTCTCATAGTGCAAGAAACAGCATGAAAATATTCCAGAACTGCTAGCAACAAAAGGCAAAGTAAAAATATGTGCAACTCACTGGTTGCTGCCTGAAAGATTTCACAAACTGAAAACTCAATGAATATTTGATAGGCACAATACAGAACTTGTAAATCAAAGAGAATTACTAGAAACAGATAAAGACTGAAAAAATACTAGAGTGCTACCATTAATTTAACACAGGTTTTACCAGATATCATTATAAAAGAGAGAAGATCTTGGAATATGATATTCCAAAAGACTTGAGACAACGGCATACATCTAAGAATAGATTAGCAAGTAAAACTATATATATATAGGTCCTTAATAAAATTGAGGACATTTAAGCATTTCTAATGGATAGATGAGAACCAAATAGAAACTTTGTAGTGCAAATACAAAGTTCTAGAGAAACTTAAAAATACATACACATACATACATACATGCATACACAAAATTAGAGAAGATTATTTAGGGATGAAATGTTTGCATTCTAATATGGGAAGAAGACCCAAAAATATTCTCAAGACCTTAATGTCACCAATAGTAAAATAATGAGTTACATAAGTCAAAAAAACAGATGATCATTTTCTTTTCTTTTATGAACTTAAATGGAGAAAGAAAAAGTTAAAGGCATATGGTGGACATAGGGAAGATGATGGAGTATGGCAGATTCAGGGAGGGCATTGTCATTGGCAAAAAAATTCTCCAGTGTCATATAGTAGATTATGGGGATTAGTAAATAGAGGTAGGGGTAAAATAAAATAAAGGCTAAGATTTCAGGACTGAAATAAGGGAAAAAGAAGAGAAGCAGATGAGTGGTAGCAGACTTCATGAAATATAGATGACTAGTTTTGAGTACACTTCACTCTCTCTTCTGTTTTTTTAATAGGTGTGTGAGGAATGCAAAGAGAGAAAAAAATTATATGAGAATAGGATAAGAGAAATTGTCAGCTAATTATCGTAACCATGAACACAAGTGGGCTGAAATCACCCATAAAATGGAAGAGGATATTTGAATGAATTTGAAACCAAATCCAACATTGTGCTGTTTTAAAGAAACACACTTGAAAAATAAACATTCATATGCTATTGAAATATAGTGCTAGAACAAAATATTTTGTGTTTCAGATGAAATTGAAAAGCAGGTGTACCAATCCTGATTGTAAGTAAGAAAAGAAGACATGATTTAGAATACAGAAACTAAGAAAAAAGTTTTCTTTTTTAATTATGCTGAAAGGCACTGTAGACCATGAATTAACATGAACACTTACACATATGAACTGAACAGCCTAAAATTTCAATACTGAGAGACAAAGCTAAATAACTTATAGGTAGAATATATCTATATAGCAATATCACAAACAAAAAAAGAGAAAGATCAGATCAGTGAAACTCAAAACATAAACTAAAAACAATAATAGCAATAAAAATAGTAAGTCAAAACATTCCAATTACAATTCAGCTGAAAACAACACAAAAAGACGTGAGTTCAATAAAACTAGGAATAAAAAAAAACTTGCTACATAATAAGTCATTGATGTAAAGAAAAGAGATAAGAAATCCAGATTGCTAGTATAAAGAATGAAAGAATGAAAAAATGATAACAAATGAAGAACAAATAAAGAAAATCATTAGAAATTATTCCACTCAATTATATGACAATAAAACAAAAATGTAATTGAAATGAATAACTATTTACAAAACTGGAAAATTGTGAGAATTTCAGATTCCCAAACTTATTTGACCTACTGCCCTTTTAAAAAAAAAAAAATTAGTCAGCACCCAACTGGAAATCTTTAACTCTTTAAAGTTTTTTTTTTAAATTTGTGTCATTTAAAATACACACATTGATGACACATCTTAAATTTAATACTTTATTATGTATTTGTGGGCTTTTTTCTTCATTGAAATTTTGATAATGCAATATTGCAACACGTAGCCATATGGATTCATATTGTAAACAAGTCATGACACACACATATTCCTGCTGATACATGTAGACTTCGTAGCATGTTCTCCTGCCAACACTTCCTTCTTAAGACCTCTCAGTGACTTGACCACTGACCAGTTATAATGTACATTTTGTGTGTTTATTTGGAAAATAATATAATCACTATGACTTTAATCTCTTTTGCACAACAGATGAAACATATACAAATGGTTTTGCAAAATTTTCTTGTCCTCTCTTCTTTCTTATGTTTCAGCTGTTCCCTTATTTTTATTCATTGCACCAGAAACTACTACTCCCCCCACCAAGATTGTTCCAGCACCCCCAGGGGGTGGTATTGTCCACTTTGAGAACTCTCTGTTAGATTAAAAAAATACAGAATTTAAATAAAACAATCTCAGAAAAATACATAGAACAAGCTATAAATGATCTATTAAAGTAAAAGAAATAAGGAGGAGCAGATGCATCTAAAATTGTGTGTGTGTGTGTGTGTGTGTGTGCAATCCACTGGGAGTAGTTTATATCAAGAATTCATGGTTGCTTCCATATTAGATAAATTATAAAAATAGATGCCATATTAGTGATAAAAATCATATGATTATATCCATATATTCAAGAAAGCCTTTTGACAAAATGTAAAATTCTGTTTTGTTATTTAAAAAAAAGAATAAATCAAAATAAAAGAAAGTTTTCTTAGTAAATTGTATCTACCTAAAACAAACCAATGAGTAGTGTTATATACAAAGAGGGTAAACTAGAGTTCTTTTTAGGAAGTTCAGGAGTAAAGCAATATCATCCAATATTACCACCATTATTTTATATAGTACTATATTTTATATAGTATAACAGTTATGGCAATATGCAAAATAAATTAAAAAATAAAAGTGAATAAACAAAGTATGATTAAGCCAAACTTTAATTTTATAGATAATTTGGTGGTCTACTTTAAAAACCTTAATTAACTGATATTAATAGAAATTGTTCATAACTTCTTTAAAGTATCAGAATATTAAATAAGCCAACACAAATTATTAGATTTTCTGTATATTTTCAATAAAAGTCAGCAGAATGAGATACAGAAATTCAATTCATTTTACCTACATAAAGTAAAAAATATTTGGGAATGTACCTACGAAGACATAAATAAGATATAGTTATATCCTACATAACTATATATATATATATATGTCTATATATATAATCCTATTATAATATTATATTGTTATAGCCCATATAACAAGATAATATAGTAGTTATATTACTATAACTGCAAAAATTGTGAAGATATTAATTGCTTATTACAAACTATACTATAGTAATAAAAATCATAATGCCAATTAACTTATTGATTGTCATACCTAAATACCAAGGGGTTATTTTATAAAGTGCAAAAAGTCATCACAAAATTCATCTTGATGGAAGAAAACAACTTCAGAATCAAAGGCATAGAAATAGAAGATACTGCCACATATAGCATAAGTCTAGGCTATCTTCTATGACAACAAAATTTCCTTTATTAAGATAAGAAGTAGAATAAGGAAAAAATAGATCTGCATAATGTTAGCATATGACAAAGAAAAAAATGGTAGGCTATCCAATTCTGTTTCTATATTTTATATAAAGAAGTACAGGAATTCCAGGGAAATATTAGTGAAAAATAGCATGAAAAGAAGTCTATAAACACCCAGTCCCAAATTATACTGTAAAGCAGTAATTGCCAATTTGGTATTGGTTAAAAAAAATATAGTGATTGGTCTCTCATCAGGGAAAAAATGAATATTCAACAAATGAAACCAAAGATCTGAACCTCTGGTGAAGAACTCACTTTCTGAAGCAGCAGAAATCTCTGAGGGAGAGAAAAGAGAGATATGTGCCAGGAGAGTTAAACCAATGTCACTATCACAACCTGAACCTTCTCCAAAACCAGATGTTAAGTCTCAGGTTTCTGAACCCAGTGGCTCTGGGAATAGCAATATCAACCCACCTCATTCTGCAATGAAGACTAACTAGTCTTACTTCAAGCTTGGTATTTAATGCTGTGATCAAAGGGAATAATTCCTTTGAGGAAGAGGTCATCCTTATTCAACAACTGCTAACTGCTATCCACAAAGAAGACAAGCCAGCCTACCTGAAGTTTATAAAAACTTCCCTTATTGCTTTTGGGAAAACTGGAACGTTAGTTGCTCAAATTGTCTTTGAACGCCTCTCATATTCTTCATGGATTTATAAAAGATGGCTATAGTCATTCATAAATTGTTTTCAAGATCTTTCAGTACTTAAGTAATTCAATAGTTAAAACTGCAAGTAATTCATTCAACAAGAAGAGCTAAATATTCTTATTATCCCTCTGTTTCTATTTCCTCCTAACCAGTTGGGTTATGCTTTCTACTTTAAAGAGTATTCTTCTCTGTAGAGACTATAGAAACAAAATTGGAATTCAGTAATTCAATTTTCTCTTCTTCACCTAACATTATATCAACCTCATTCAACAGATCTACTTCTTCCTTATTCTACTTATATTGATAATGTCTTTTTTGTGACCATGGACGACAGCCTAGATTTTACTTTTTCCAAGTGGCAGTGTCTTATATTTCTTTGAGAGGTTTGTGGTTAGAGAATCTGATGCGGAATAGACAAATGATGAGTACAAAAACATTAGAAAGAAATCAGAAGAAGTGTATTTGAGCATCAGCTCTTCCACTGACTGGCTGTGTAACCTCAGATAAGTTAATCTCATTAGGGTTTGGTTTCCTTGTCTATTAAATAAGGTGGTTGAATTAGATAATCTCTAAGGTCCTTTAAAGCTTTAACAATCTAAGGCAAGGCTTTTGTTGTTCAGTTGTTTCAGTCGTGTGCAACTCTTTGTGACCCCATTTGGGATTTTCTTGGCAAAGATGCTGGAGTGGTTTAGCATTTGAAAATTCAAGATAACAAGATTCAAGATTTGCATGAGGAAGGGAAAAGTAAAAAGTGTGTGTGTTTGTGTGTATGTGTGTACATTCATGCATGTGCATATGCATGTGTGTATACATATATATGCATGTATGTATGTTTGTGTATTTTTTCCCCACAGGTTCTAGATTCAAACAACTGGAAATAAGATTCAGAGAAAATAATTTACAAAATGTTAAGATATTACATTGCTTTGGTAAATGCATTCCCTAGTTTATTGATTTAGAACTAACCTGAAGTTAAAATGACATTAGGCAGAAGAGTACCATTTAGGAAGGAAGAGGAGAGAAGAAGAAAATAAAGATATGGTCTTTCATTTTCTTCTCTTTCTTTTCCCTATAATTGGCAAATAGGATGAGGATTAACTCCTGAAAGATCTGAAATTTTTTAATTTTTCTTTTTAATTCCTTGTTTTTTCTATCTCCATTTATTTCCCTGTAGTATGTTTTAGTAAATATTTCAAAATAAAAATTTGAGTGTTATTTTTCTCAAAGAAAAGTAAGGGAATAAGAAAAGATAAGGATCTTAACTGATCATATGCTCAGTACAGAATGGCTCCTACTCATTATGTGCTCCGATCTCCTAAAATCACCTAGAGTAGCTTTATTTTGACCCTGTATAAGTATTGTTCTTTTTTATTATCCCAAGTATGGCTAATAATGCACAATTAATCAAGGAGTTAAGCTAAAGAAAGATAATGTTATTCTCCACATTCAATTTATAAAATTACGACAGAAAAAACAAGCATGAGGTAATCATATACATATGTGTATGCAGTGTGTACATATATAAATATACAATACACACATATACATACATATTCTATTCCAGAAAACCAAATACACAACAATTAACCTAGCAGAAATTATTCCTTTGAATAGTCAGTACTCAGTGAATCTTCCTTTGTTGTCTGCTAAATACCACTCTTTCTGCCTTTCTATCTCTCTCCCTGTCTGTTTTCATCTGATCTATTTCTCTGCCTCTCTGTCTCTACAGCTCTGTTTCTGTCTCCCTGTCTTTCTGTTTTTGTCTTTTTCTCTCTCTGCCCATCTATCTCTGTCTCTGTCTCCTCCTTTCCCTCAAGTAAGGTGAGATTCACTTGGCATACAACTGACACAGTGACCTCCAACCTAGCAGCCCGGCAGAATACTTTGGATGGATTTGATGTCTCTTCACCACATATCTGGAAACTAGAGCAACTTTGGACAGGGATTCATTTACTTCTCCAATCCCTGGCAACAGCTCCAATTCACTTTGTGGGCAAAAATGTCATGTATGGGTAGCCAGACTCTCAATCAAATTGCAACAAAGAATTGTTGCACCCTGCCCCTCATTTCAGAACTATTTGAGTGGTTTCATGAAACCTGGCTATTTATAAGGTTTGATTTGTAGGCAGCATGCAACCTGATATGGATTATGGTAGACAGGAGTAAAAAAACTAGATTCCCAATCTAATATGCATCCAATATTTTCTTTGGACTGCAGTGCTTCTGCACATTCCAGAATGATTTGTGGAAATTTTAAAAATCCATTTAGAGTGTTGTCTTTGTCATTTTGTTTTCTCAGCTACCTTGCAGAACACAACCAGCTTGTCAGTTTTGTTTTCAGGGTTAAGCTTGTCTTCTAATTTACCTCCAAGTAATAACTTGGGAGATGAAAATTGGGGAGAATACGTATTTCCCCTTGTACTTCACATGACTCTTTGCCTATATCTTCCTAAAGTACTTACATATGAATATTATGTGCACATAGGTCTTTTTGCCTTAACTAGATATGAGGGCAGGCATCTGATCTTGTATAAGTTTCATGTCTCCTTAAGCATTTAGTACAGTGTTCTTCATCTCATAAAAGCTTTATAGTTCTCAAAATCAGTACATTGTATCATTAATACATACCTGATCCCTTGAGCTATTCTTTAGCTTTTGTAGTGTCAGCATCTTTGAACCTGTATAAAATGTGGGCCCAGTACTGATAATACATTTAAAACATCATGTTTTTCCTGAAAAGACCTTCATGAACTGATACTGAGTGAGGGGAACAGAAGCAGGAGAACATTATACACAGTTACAGCCACATTATGTGATGACTGACTGATAGACTTGGCTCTTCTCAGTAATGCAAGGACCTAATACAATTCCAAAATGTTCATGATGGAATATGTTGTCCACATCCAGATAAAGAGTTAAAGAGTCTGAATGCACATCAAAGTATATTATTCACACTCTCTTTTTTGTCTTGTTTTGTTTCTTCTTTCTCATGGTTCATTCCATTGGTTATAATTCTTCTTTATGATATGATAATATTTTCAATTACATTACAATTCATATTAAAATGTGAAAATATATTCAATATAATGTATATGTAGAGTCTATATCAGATTGCACACCATCTTGGAAATGAGGAAAGGGAGGGAGATAGAGAAATTTAAAAGTTCATGGAACTGAATATTGCAAATTAAAAATAAAAATTTAAAAAAATAAAATAAAATATTGGGTTTTAGCCACATATCTGGAAACTAGAGCAACCTGAGATAGGATTTCATTTATTTGATGAAGTTCTGTTTACCAAGACATAATCCAACAGTGAACTTATTTTGAAGAATCTTGGGTTCCTAGAGTGAAATGGTTGACAGAATTCCATAAATCCCTTTCCTCATGTTTCAAATGTTTCCCAAACATAATCATGTGATTTTAACTTGGACACACAATGAAGAAATGCATAGTTTTATTCAAAAGTAGCTAAAATGTCCTACAGATTCTAAGTCCTTTGATGTGATTGCTTTGCAATCCATTTGGCCAATGTATAGAGTAAATCCATATACTTAGGTCCCAATGTGCATTTTCTGATGAAAATCATTCAATTCATATGTCCTTGTTGATCAGATTAATCAGATAATTGGTTTATTATTTCCTTTCATTCTATAAACTATATCAAATTAACTATTCTTTAGTTGATTCAGATCAAACACAGAGCAACTTATTGATCCCAGCATAGTTGATCTGATTTTCTTGTCTTAATGACCAAAATTACTGGACATTTTGATGAAATTTTGAGAGGGTAACTAAGATAGAGTAAATGGACTGCTTGGTGCTTCCATTTCATCACTCTTCACTGTTATGATAGCTCAAAATTCCTAAAGTGGAGGTACAGCCAAGATGCTGGGGTAGAAATAGGGAGCTGATCAAGCTCTACCCCCAAATCCCTCAAAATACCTGTAAAAATGATTCTGGACAAATTCTAGAGCAGCTGATGTCACAAAATGACAGAGTGAAACAGGTTTCCAGCCCAAGACAATCTCACTGCACAGTTCAGCGTGGGTCATGCAGGCACAGATGGAACTGAATCAGGTCTCAGGGCACTGAATCACTGCACTTCTGTTTCCAGACTTCTCAACCTACAAATGCCAAAGGCAGCTTCAAAGGTTAGCGGGAAATATCCCTTACCTGGGTGAGAGAGGTACTTGGTCTGACCCTAGCCCCAAGGAAAATAATTCCTTCAAAATTTGAATGGAGTAAATTGAAACTAATGATGTTATGAGAAATCAACAAATTATAAAACAAAACCAAAAGAGGGAAAAAATAGAAGATAATGTGAAATATCTCCTTGGAAAAAACAACTGACCTGGAAAATAGATCCAAAAGAGAGGATTTCAAAATTGTTGGTCTACCTGATAACCATGGTCAAAAGAAGAGCCAAGGCATCATCTTTCAAGAAATTATCAAGGAAAACTGCCCTGATATTCTAAAACCAGAGGCTAAAATAGAAATGGAAAAATCCACTGATCACCTCCTGAAAGAGATCCCAAAAGGAAAATACCTTAGGAATATGGTAACCAAATTCCAGAAGTACCAGGTCAAGGAGAAAATATTGTAAGTAGCCAGAAAGAAATAATTCAAGTATTGTGGAAACACAATCAGGATAACACAGGATTTAGCAGTTTCTACATTAAAGGACTGGAGGGCTTGGAATATGATATTCCAGAGGACAAAGGAGCTAGGATTAAAGCCGAGAATCACTTATCCAGTAAAACAGAGTATAATACTTCAGGGGTAAAAAAATGTAATTTCAGTTAAATACAGGACTTCCAAGCATTCTTATTGAAAAAACCAGAGCTGAATAGAAAATTTGACTTTCAAATACAAGAATCAAGGGAAACATGAAAAGGTAAACAGGAAAGAAAAGTCATAAGGGACTCATTAAAGTTAAACTGTTTACATTCCGAACATAGAAAGATGATATTTGTAACTCAAGAGACCTTTCTCAGTATTAGCAAAGTTAGAAGGAATATATATACATATACATACACACATACATGTGTGTGTGTTTGTGTACACATGCACATGTATGTTTGTGTATATGTGTGTGCATATACACATATATTTGTATGCACATATGCGGTTATTTTGCTATGTGAATACGTGTGTATGCACATGTAGACATTCATACACACTCACACATGTGTGTATATATGTTTAAGTATATATGCATATATATGTATACAGAGAGAGAGAGTGCAGAGTGAGTTGAATATGGAGGGAGGATATCTAAAAATAAAATTAAGTGTTGAGAGGAATGTAATGGGAGGAAGAAAAAGGGAGAGGTAGAACATAGTAAAGCATCTCATATAAGAAAGAGCTTTGACAATGGAGGGGAAGAGCAGGAAGGTGAGAGGGAATAAATGAGCCTTACTCTCATTGGATTTGGCTTAAGGAGGGAACAATACACATTCAAATGGCTATAGAAATTTATTTTACTCTACAGGAAGGCAGGGGTTAAGGGGATAGGAGAGGGAGGAAAATAGAAGGGACAGCAGATTGGAGGAAGGGGTGATCAGAAGCAAAACACTATTGTAGAGATACAGGTCAAGAGAGAGAATGGAATAGGTGGAGGGCAGGACAGGGTAGAGGGACATGGGGTTAGTCTTTCTCAACATAACTGTTAAGGAAGTGTTTTGCATGGCTAAACATGTATGACCTTTATCAAATTGCTTCTTTCTCAATGACAGTGGATGGGGAGGGAGGAAGGAGAGAATGTGAAACTCAAATATTAAATTATTTTAAATGATAAATTATTAAAAAAAAACTTTTTTCATGCAACTAGGAAATAAGTTGTACAGGCAATGGGGTATAGAAATATAGAGGGGAGGGGAATGGATAGGGGAGGAGAAAGAAGTGGGGCAGATTGGGGAAATGTGTGATTGGGGTATGTGTTGTCCTGGAGAGGGGGAGGGAAGAGATGGGAAGGAAATTTGGGATTCAAAATCTTGTGAAAGTGAATATTGAAAAATACAAATAAATAAGTTATATTTTTTTTTAAAGTCCCATTGCAGGGTTAGACACATCAGCTTCTTATATTCTGAACTACTTGGCAGAATTTGCAGGATGGGGCCATTTATTTCCTATACTTCCGACTTTAGTGCAAAAAATATGAAATACATGAGCTTATAATTTGTCCTCAGATGTGCATCTAATTAATTGGTACCACAGTCATTTGAGAAAGTGGAACAAAAGTAACCATACAAGCAGCTCTTACACAAATTGAAAATTTATATACAAAGAATTGTAATTTTAGTATATATTATGAGTAAAATTTTATATTTTCCATTATGGAAAAAAATGTTTATAGGATTCAGAATAGTATATTAAAAGGGCACTGTGCTCAGTATCAGAATTGGATCTTAATACCAGCTTTCCTATTTAGTAGCTGTGTGATTTCTGGATAAGTATTTCACCTCTCTGATTTTTTTCTGCAGTTAAGCCTAAATCCCTCTCTGCATCATTTGTTTTAGTTCTGAGGCTGAGCAGAAAAAGTAAATTTAATTTCCATGTCACAGCCCTCAAAACACTTGAAAACAATTGTCTTGTTTCTAATAAGTCTTCTTTTCTCTAATCTATACCTCTCAAATTCATTTAATTGTTCCTCATATGGTACAGCCTTAAGATTTCACAACATCCTCACCATTCTCTTCAGAATATATTTCAATTTCCATATTTTCTCTCTAAAATCTCATGCATGTAACTGGATACAGTAATACTCAGCTGGTCTGATGAGAGAAGAGTAACCTCCCTTTCCATAGATACTATCAGGCTCCCAATGTAACATTAGCTTTTTTGGCTTCCAAGACACACTGTGTTGACTCATAGTGAATCTGTAGTCTACTAAAGCCTCCAGATATTTTCATAGCAAAATGTTGTCTAGCTACCTCTCATCCACCTTTAATTATAAAGTTTATTTTTTTCAAGTCCAAATGTGAACTTTCCATTTATCCTATTAAATTCCATCACATTAAATTTGGCCAACATCTCAAGTCAAAGCTTTTGAGATCCTGACTCCCCCTCAGTTTGTCATTTGTAGCTTTGATCATTATGCCTTCCATATCATCACTTAAATTGAATACCAAAATTCAGTCAAGGATATATCATTATGATATTCTACTAAGCACCTCCTTTGAAGTTAACACCAACTCGTTATGAACTATTATACACACATGTATGTATGTGTATATGTATATAAATACACATACATATAAATTTGTATGTATATATATATATGGTTCATTTAACCTAATAAGGAAGTGACAACCAGACTATCATATACTATATACGAATATATACATTTATGTATATATGCACACATACCTATCTGTATGAGCATGTGCATATTTACAATGTATGTATGCCTGTATACATGCATGTTCACACATATGTATGTGTGCACGTGCACATGTATGCAGGCATGCACACAGAGAGAGAGACATGCACACACACATAACCAGATAGTGAAGTGCCAACCAGACTATACTATCATCCATGTAGCATCCAACTATCCAAGTTATCCACAAGGACAGGAAAATAAATTACCAGATTTGTTGAATGAATTGCTGAACTCCCAGTTTTCCATCTACAACATTCATCTGTCAAAAAAAATGAGGTTAGTCAAATAAGGTAATTCATATAAAGAAGTTTGTAAATCTTAAAATATATGTAAATATCAGCTATCCTTTCTATTACTAATAAAACTTGTAAATTCATTGAAAAAAGCAGACTTTGTGCATTTAATTTCATTTTGATTTTTAAAATCTTGATGTTCATTGTTCCCATGCATTTGGTCTTACATTCTTTTCTTTCTCTTATAAAAACTGGAAAAGAATAAGGAGCAAAATATTTTAGGAGATGGCACAGCTAAATTTAAAATCCAAAGACTTTGCCTTATTTTCTTGCTGTTCTATCGCTGAGCTATTGTAGTCAGAACTGAACCACTAAACTTCAAATAATAGGTTTCTAAGTCTTAATATTACTAGAGGCTATTGAATATTAACTGTTCTTAAAGCAGTAACAGCAATGATCAACCAGCCAAAAGATATGATCAGCGAGAATTAGTCATTCTGATCAGAGAGGCAGGTAGCTTGTTGAAGTAGAAAAAAAAATATTGTTAGGGGTCAGAGGACCTGTGTTCAACTCTTGACTATGTATGTCACTATATAAGCGATCTCAAGCAAGCCTCTGAACATCCCTATCTGTGTAATGAGGAGGATAGAATAAAAGAATGCAAAGTTCCTTTCCAAATCTACAAATCCTATGCATTTAGTTTCCCAGGGAATTGAAGAAAGCACTCATACTTCTGCATATGTTTCTGCATATAATATAGAGCCCTGATTACCAACCACCCCAACTGATCTTGGGGTTCGTAATTGTATGGATTCATATATAGTTTCAGTTCCTATCGTTAAAATAAATATTGGAGTTCACCAGGAATAAATTTTGATGATGCAATTCATTTATGGTTTATTATATACCATTTTAAAATACATCTTAATTTAAAATGAACAAACAAATGAAACCTAAACAAACTTTACTTTTACTTTACTTGAGATAACTGATACAGTGTGGTCAAAAGAGTTCTCATCATTTTTAAAGTCTATATTCCTGATTTTAGGTTTCAACTCTGTCATTTACTAATTTTGTGGCATTGAGCAAACCTATTACTTTGACCCTTGATTTCCTCATCTGTAAAATGGGAATAATTTCTATAAGGGAGAAAAATCATTTTACGGTTATGTTAGGAATGACAAGACTGGAATAAAGGAGTGTAAAAGGAATTCACTTTCATTCATCCCATTATAACAAAGGCTTGCATACCTTTTCCTGAAAGAAACAAATAAATAAGGTCTGTAGATTCACTTGAGCAGCCTTTGAGTGTGTCTTACCGGTATAGTACAGATCCTACCTACAAAAGAGCTGAAAAATGTGCTGATTAGTCCCAAGGCATGTTGCCTCAACACAGTTTCATGTGAAAAGAATTATAGTTCTGTCTTTAGGAAGGTGCAGGTGGAGTCACAGATGAGAATCTGATTCAGTGGATGGCAGCAGCAGCTTTTACAAGAAACCATATGTAAGATTTTCAGAGAATAGGATTACCAGAGTTATTCTTTCTCCAACTTCACAATAGCTTGTGGGAGATTTTACCCTCTTATTAGGAGGGAACTCACAATTATATTTGTTGTTTGTCCTAAGGAACTCCTTAGCTTTATTATTTGTCCTGGTCTGTGCATCATTTTCTGTTGGTTAAGAATGTATTTCATGAAAGGTCAAGCCAAATGTTAGTGTGCACATTGAATCCAAGTTGTAATATAGTTCAAAGTTTGAATTGGTTGCCTGTTTCTTAATATTTCCTTCACTTATCTCATGGACTTGTGAGGAAGATAATACAATAGATAGATAGATCTCTATCTCTATAATTTGTCTTCTGCCCATGACTTTCAAATGTAATGTTACGTGGCTTTCTTTGAGGCTTCCAGTTGCCTGGATGCTAATTAAGCAGGTTGCTGATATTCTTAAATATAAACTGAGATATCAGATGGAATGACAATTGAAGAGATAGTAAGCTGAGTTTGAAAGAGAAGACAGATTTCCTGAAAAAAACTTAAGAAAAAGCAGAACTTGAAATCACTTAGGGAATTATTTAATTCAATAGATATTTAATTTTTTGCAGGGTTCTTTGGTAGGCCTAGAGAAGATTCCAGGTTTGGAAAAGATCTACCTCTTATTCTCTCACAATAGCAGAAGAAATGTTTAACACTTACTTATGAATACATTTAATTAAAATAAGGAAAATTAACTGCCCAAATGAGATACAAAGTGTTCTGAGTTCCAAGGAGGGAAAGACTATTAGTTATTAGAATGAAGGAAAGGAATTAGAGAAGGCTTTCTAGAAACATTTGAATGGGCCATTGATGATCACAAGGGAATTCAGGAATGAGGAGGAGGAAATGGAAGACATTACATACAAAGGGATTAATAGAAGCAAACATACAGTCTGGAAAGTAAGAGAAATATACTGGGTATGACAAATAATAGAGTATGGTAGTTGCTTAGAAATTTTGGAGGAGAGATCTATGAGATAAAACTAGAAAAGAAGGGTCTTGAGAAGGGTCATGAATGCTAGGGGTAGGATGGGATGGGGGAGAGGATCTTGAAATTTACTAGTTGGGCAATTAGAAGTCAATGAAAGTTTTTGTTCAAAATTGTGACACAGATCCAATCTATGCAGAAGGAAGTAGATGGCTTGAGGCTGGAGGTGAGGCATAGGAGAAATGGAAAGATAATTGTATCTTCTGCAACATCACCGAAGTGCCAGTTGTCTGGGAAGGAAGTCTCCTATATACGCATTCCCCATTAAACTAGTTTTTGCAGTAAAATATACCTTGATACTTTTCTACATCAATACAAATTGTTCTACATAGTTTCCATGAATAAAAGTTTTTCAGTAAAATACATGGAGTCTGCAGATCCCACAGGAAATCTCTGCTCATTAGGAACTGACACTTGGATCCTGTGGGTCAAGTGGCACTTTTGCAAAGACTGTATACAATTTTCAGCCATGCATAAGTGAGTGACTATATGATCACAGTGAACCATAGTTTCCCAAAGTACTGCAGCATCTGTGTCCATCATTACCCAGTCATCTGGAGCCCCAGCAAGTGTCTGTGAAACTCAGAATTTTCATTGTAGCAAATGTCGTCAAAACAAGTTTCTTAAACCCTTTTGCAATGGGAGCTGGCTCCCTAAATGCAAAACATTTTATCTTTACTGTACTATTGTTACTTCCTCTAATCATCCTTTTTTTCTTTATAAAAATATTTAGGGCCAGCAAAAGGCCTATAAAAAGCACATTACCTGTAGGAAGTAAGCAAAAAGATTTTATTAATTTAAACTGGAGTTTGGAACAAGCAACTCAGAGATAAGAATTGAATGAATAAAATCATACTTAGACATGGAGTTCTTAGAAGTGGAGCGTGTTTTACTTGCTTTTGAGTCTACCCTTAGCACTGAACAGGAAGGGCATTCTCTAGAGTATGCCTCTCATCAGTGATAGTTGGAACATTTAGTCCAAGAAAGTGATTTAACAGAATTATTTTCATTTTGAAATGTTTGCAGCCAGGCCAGAATTAATATAAAATCAAATGAACTGATGTAACCAATCAGAAAAGCTTAGTTCATCAATTTTCTTGTATTTTTTTAAAGTTGATTCTCGTGGTTTGATCCGTTGTATATAATTCACAACATATATGCACACAATGTAAATACACATATTTATATGAAAGTTTCATCTTTCAGGAGATACATGTACATCCACATAGACATATGTGTATGTGTGTGTATATGCTTTTTTTAAAATTCTGCAGATTAAAATTGAAGGCAAATAATAAAAAAGATAATTCAGGTTTTTTTTTTCCAAGCTAATTATACCAAACCCTGCTGAAACTGCTGCAAAGTGGAGCACTTCCATTTCAAAAGGATAATCCTGATGTGATGTAACCACTTTATAACTATCCTAAAGCTTTTCTTTTCTGGTCTGAATTGCTCATCTTTTTTAAAAAAGTAATTATTTAGTTCTCTATATATTTGAGAAATGGGACGTTTGTAAGAGTCATTTGCTGTAAAGATTGTTCCCCAGCTTTCTGCTTTCCTTCTAATCTTGGTTGCATTGGTTTTGTTTGTAGAAAAACTTTTCAATTTAATGTGATCAAAAGTATTTATTCTACACTTCATAATGTTCTCTATCTCTTGTTTGGTCATGAGTTCTTCCCCTCCCCATAGGTCTGACAAGTAGACTATTCATTACTCTTCTAATATGATTACTTCATTCTATGGTATCTTTTAGCAAGGCATAGTTTCCTCCCTTCCTTATCTCTTTTAATTAGGTATATTTTTGCTTTTATTTTGATGAAAATCAGGACTACTACTCCTGCTTTCTTTTCTGTTTTTTTTTTTTTTAATATCAGCTGAAGCATAGTAGATTCTACTCCAGCCCCTTATTTTTCTCTGTTTGTGTCTCTCTGCTTCAAGTGTGTTTCTTGTAAGCAACATATTGCATGATTCTGGTCTTTGATCTACTTTGCTGTCAGTTTCTGTTTTATGGGAAAGTTCATCCCATTCACATTCACATTTATGATTTTTAATTGTGTATTTCCCTCCATCCTATTCTTCCTCCTGTTTGTCTTCTCTTTTAACACTTTCCCATCTTATGAATGTTTTGCTTTTGTCTAATACTTCTCCTGATCTGCCTTCCCTTATGTCAGTATGCCATATTTACTTAATCTCCTCCCCTCCTACTTCACTATTGGGCAAGATAGATTTCTATATCCAATTAATTGTGTATATGATTCCCTCTTTGAGCCAATAATCCACTATAATTGGACTTTTTTATCTCTTCATATGAAATAATTTACCCCATTCTACCTTGCACTCCTCTTTCTCATCCTTTTAAATGTCATTTTATGTCATTTTTTGTCAATTTTTTTGTATCATTCCCTTAAGTTCACTTTATACCCTTATCATCTACCTATGTATATTCCTTTTATCTGTACCATTAGTGATGCAATTTTTAAAAGTATCATCTTACCATGTGGGGATATAAACAGTTTAACTCTACTTAATCCCTTATGATTTTTTTTTCCTTTTTACCTTTTTATACTTCTCTTGAGTTTTGATATTGGAGGTCAAATTATTGGTTTAGCTCTGGTCTTGTCTTTCACTTGAAATCCTCCTATTTAATTGAATGACCATTTTTCTCTCACTGTATTATGCTTCATTTTGCCAGGTAAGTAATTCTTGATTGTAGTCACATCTCCTTTGCCCTCTAGAATATCATGTTCCCAGACTGCTGATCCTTTAATGTTACCACTGCCAGGTCCAATGTGATTCTGACTGGGACTCCCTGATATTTGAATTATTTCTTTCTTGCCACTTTTAGTATTTTTTTCCTTTACATTTTTGTTCTGAAATTCAGTCATACGAGTCAAATTTATAAGAATACAATCCATTCCCTACTTGATAATTTGTCAAAGGCAGTTTTCAGATGATGAAAGAAAGCAAAACTATCTATAGACATATGAAAAAGTGCTCTAAATCACTTTTGATTTCAGAAATTCAAATTGAAACAACTCTGAGGTACCAAATCATACCTATCAGATAGGTTAATATGACAAAAAAGAAAATAATAAATGTTGGAGAGGATTTGAGAAAATTGGGACACTAATGCACTCTTGATGAAGTTGTGAACTGATCCATCCATTTTGGAGAGCAATTTGAAATTATGCCTAAAGGTCAGTCAAACTGTTCATAGCCTTTGATCTAGCAATACCACTACTAGGTCCCTATCCCAAAGAGATTATGAAAAAGAGAAAAGGAAGTACATGTGCAAAAATATTTATAGTAGCCTTTTTCATGGTGATAAAACACTGGAAATTGAGGGGATGCTAATCAATTGAGGAATGGCAGAACAAGCTTTAGAATGTGAATGTAAGGGATAGTATTGTGCAATAAGAAATAATGAACAGATAGAATTCAGAAAAACCTGTAAATACATTGTAAATAAGCAAAGTGAAATGAGAAAAACCAGGAAAACGTTGTACACGGTATCAGCATCATCATGTGATGATCAACTATGAATAACTCAGCTCTTCTCAACAACACAATGTTCCAAAACAAGTACAATGCACTCATAAAAAAAAATGCTCTCCATATCCAGATAAAGGACAGATGGACTCTGGATGGAGATGGAAACATATCATTTTCACTTAGTTTATTCTTTCTCATGGTTTTGTTTCTTTTTGATCTGTTTCTTCTTCCACAAATCATGACAAATATGGAAACATGTTTTACATGATAGTATATGTATAAATTATATTAAACTGTCTACCATTTTCAGAAGAGAGAAGAGAGGGAGAAAAATTCAGAACTCAAAATCTTGTAAAAATGAATATTAAAAACATTTCTTAATGTGTAATTGGGAAAAATTAGGTAATATTTAAATAAAAACACCAAAAAGATATTCATTTTGACCATTTAAGAAAGCATCTTATGTGTGAAAGCAGTCTATGCTAAAGATGTGGGCTGGATTTTCAAATGTTTAATATTCAATTTAGTATAGAACAGTCTGTACCTTGCCTATTGTTAAAGTTAATTGGAGTACTTGGTAAAGATTGTTGGAAAGGATTGTAGATGGCAACAATTTTGTGAATCTTTGACTCTCACTAGCTATTAGGAGATGGAGGATAGAAAGGTTTTTCTGCTTTCATTCTGGAGGGAAGTGCCCCACAGATTCCAGCCTTAAGTCTATAATTCCATGAACAAACTACTGAATTTTGTCTTTGTATCTCCTGCCTATCACTCTTTTAACTCCAAGTGCTTAGCCATCTGCTTTTAACAGTATAAAGGACATTCTTTTTTCTTCTGGTATGGAAAGAAAAATCTGGCTTATGAAATATAAGTGCAAGTATCACTATTAGTCTGTATACCAAAATTGTAGGTCATGAAATTTTATATTTAGAGTTGGAAGGGATCTTAGACCTATCTATGCTGTCACAAGTAGAATATTACATGTATCACATTTTCAAAAAAATTAATAATAATAATAATAATGGAAGATGAAAAGCCCGACACTTTTGAAACATCTAAAATCCTTACATCTGATGATTCAATTATGTAATAGGAAAAATAATCAGATTGATTTGATTTGTAATAATTATGGATGCCCGGTTAGGACTGTGCATGGTTTTAACATAGTAGTAGTCACTGTAGGGAACCAAAGATGGATAAAGCTAGCATCCTTAGTCTCAAACAAATAGATAGAAAGTCAAAATAATAGGAACTGAAGCACAGCATAAATTTGTATGATATGAGGTATATCATCATAAATATGTATGTATATATGTTTGGTTATGATAGTTTTATATCTGTATAGATGTGCATATATATATATATATGTTCATATTTACATGCACAAAACCATAACCCATTATAAATGTTCACAAGAATTCAAGTGCTAAACAAAGTGATTCAGAATATAGATGTGATCACATTCATTTCTGATAATATTTAGAAATGTTCAACTTTCTCATCTGATGGAAATCCCATAAAGTAAAATTTATTTTGCTTCCAGGGAGCTCTGAGGTCTATATTTCAACTTTATTCCACTTCTTCAAGCCTTTGCAGGCATTATACAAGTTCCTTAATTTCTACATTCCAAAGGAAACACCCAAGTAGAATGCAGAATATTGCTTATCCTGGCAATTGTAGTTCTGATAGGGTCTAGGGGAGTGATAGTGTTGGTGGTGACAATAGAGTAATCATGGTGAAGGAATAAAAAAAAAATCAATGAAGCAGTAATAATATTTTTAAATGAGGTTCTTTATAAGAGGAAACTAAACACGTACACACAGATAATTGAAATATTTCCTAAGTGATTAAAATGTACTGAAATTATTATATATTTAAACTACTTTCAACAAAATGGATAACTGAGATGAATATTTATTATTTACATATTGGGAAAGATATACATATTTATTTCCCTTTAATCCTATCACTGTTTTATAAATATTGTACTTAATCCATCAATAATACAACATGCTTTCATTAATCCCAAGAAATAATTAGAAAACATTTATGATAATGATAATATTGCTTTGTACAAATATTACACCAACCCATTAAAACCCTTAGGGGAAATCACAGCTGGTGAGTGAGTATGGCAGAGCCCCTTAATGCTATGAAACAGACACTACATTGCTGCCTTGATATATAATTCATTTCGATAAAAAGTATCAAAACACTCCATGTTTGCCTCCTTGTCCTATTTCTCCCTTTGCTATAAGTCTAACACAAAGACAACATCCTTTGAAATTGAGCTTGGCATTATCACATGGTTGATCTTCTATTAAACGACGAGGAACAGTTTGGTTTCATATTCTTTTTGGAAACTATTATCTATGGTGTTTGGTTTGGGGGATTCCCACCCCCCCATCATTATTGATCAATTTTCCTTATTGAGCTTTATCTCTTCTTTCCCAAATTACCATCAGGAATTTCTGTCTTATCCTAACGTTGTCACCCAGATTTCCTTCCACTATAATGATGACTCACATGTGTATAGACTTTTAAGACTTACAGAGTATTCTCTTCCAAACAATCCTATGAGATAGGTGGTGTGAGTGTGTATTTTCCTCACTTAGAAAGGCTCCATGCTCTATCCATGGTCACAGGGCTGATTTATGGCAGATCCAACATAGGAAGCCAGGTCTCCTGACTCACGAACCAGGATCGATTTCATATCATATGGTTTCTGCTCACCATAATCACATCAAACCTCCCCAAACAGAATATTAGGCTCAGGAGGATATCAAAGTCTTCCTCCTCAGTTGGAACTTTTATTTTATGGTTTGTTTTTTTTTACCTTTAGGAGATTTTGCCTAATTAACTACTTCTTACTTAGATCCACATTTACTCAAAAGTTGGAAAAGATCCATCAAGAGTCCCAAATTCTTTACTTGTAGACATACATGATATAGTCCAGTTGGTACCTACTGCACACTGAGAGCCTAACTGATAAAACAGAGAATCACAACGAATAAGGACAAAAGCAAAGGAGATAGAAATGTGAATAATAACAGTAATGGAGATGGGGGAAGGGGATAAGAGAAGTGGAGGGGGCAGAGATATAATTGAGTGCTGGGATCTGTCTAAAATGGTTCAAGAATGTCGTGAGTTCTATTACAGCTCTTCATACCCTCGAGAGTAAGAAAGAGTTTGGAAGATTTTTTTAATATTTTAATAATTTTAAATATTTTAATAAATTTTAATAATTAATAAATTAAATATTTTAATATTTAATGATAAATATTATTTAATATTCAATTGAAAACAACTATTTCTATCCTGCCAATTGAGAAAAAAAGAAAACATGTAGCGAATAGTCATAAGCCAACAAAAAAATTCCTCCATGGGCCATATCATATCACATTATAAAGCATATCACATCTAATCTATCCATTTATTTACCTGCCTGTATATGTTTCTACTCTGATATTTACATATACACACATTCATATCCATAGATCATATCTATCACCTATCTAAATGTGTATATCTATATTTATGCTGTCTACTATATCGTATGGATTTAATGCATATTATATATGTGTATTATATGTACATCCATGTACATATATCACCTCTAGGTTATCTGTCTCCATTCTGCACCCTGAGTCTATCATCTCCACGTTAGAATATCCTACTTTTTCGTTAGTCCTTTGGTATCATTGCTGCTCATTGCCTTGAGTTTAGGAGGTTTTAAAGAGAATGCAAGTCTTAGTGTTTTTTTGTTTTTTTTTGTTTTTTTTACAGAACATCACCATTGCTTGATCCTTTGGTATGCGTTCTATATAACCCAAGCTCTCCAGTAGCTTGCAGTGTGTCTTCTGCACAAGATTCTCCTCAGGGACAAACATATACAGGGATAACAGTCAAGATAACCACCAGAGTTGCCACAGATATTTTGAAATAAAGAGGTGTTACATGTCTGTTTTCTCCCACGACCTGTAACTAAAATGGGCTTTGAAATATAAAGACTAGTGCAGGTATCTTAGGTCAAAGGTATGGACTAGCTCTATTTCATAAATGGGCTTCAGATAAGTTGAGGAGAGAATGATTGATACAATTATCAGGATTCATTGGGAACAGCTATTGCCTTCTTGCTCCACCAATCAATTGTCTTGACTTCTTGATTGTAGTAATGAAACAGAAAGGACAATTCCTTTATTAGGGCTGATGAGGGGGAAGAACCAGGACCCTAAAGAAGTCAATAAAATGGGTCTAAAATGTGTAAAAAGGTGCATTATTTTAAAAAAAAGAATGTGGTGATGATAGTGAGTCTCTGAGAAGTAAAAAAAAAAACTTTTTTCCTTGAGATTTCAGTCCATCCAAAGTCCCATCCTATTCCTTGGGTTCTTGAAGGCTTTAGTAGAAAATCATAAAGGAAGGAGCATAATGCAACAGAAAAAGAACATTAGTACTACTTTTTTCTTACCAACCCATTCCTCTTTTGAACTTCTCTATTTCTGTCAAGGTTGCTACCAACCTCTGTGTCTCACAGACTTCTCTTTCTCACTCATCATCTGTATCTAGTCAGTAGTTAAACCTTTTATTTCTACCAGCATCACATCTGGTACACATATCCCATTCTCTTCAATCATGCAATCACCATCCTCCTAGACTTGGATCTCATCTTTTCTCATCTGATTATTACAACAGCTTCCTAATTGGCCTTCTTGCCTCAAGGCTCTCTTTACTAATTAATAACCTAATCAGTGGCTTCCTCTAAGATAAAACTTTTCTGTCATTTGAAAGTACTCAAAACTGAATCCTATCTTCTTTTACATTACTCTCCCCTATGCCCTCTACAGTCAGGCATTCTTTATAAATTATACCCCATTTTTCACCTCTGTGTCTTTATACCCTATGCTTGGAATGTTCTCCATCTCCAGGTTCCCCTCTTGTAATTTCTGGTTCCTTTTCTGTATGAAGCTTTTCCTGACTTCTTATGTTACCAGTGCCTAATCCTTAACTTCCCAGATGATTTTTGTATTTCATTTATATGTGTTTTACATAATACTTACATTTGTGTATTTTGTCTTCCCCTCCAGAAAGTGAACTCCAACCAAGAGACCATTTTGTTGTTTACTTTAGCACAGTGTTTGGCATATAGCGGTTGCATAATAAATCCTTGATGACTGATTGATCGAATAGGCACTGCAGTCAGAAGAGCTAGGTTCAAATCCTGACTCTAAAACTCTTGTCTATCTTTGTGCCAGTCACTTAACCATTCTGAGTTGCCTCCTTTTCAGATCTGTAAGATTATGGTAAAATAGTCTTATGATCTCTTCTAAGTTTTGAACTATTATCTAAAAGTTTTTGAGTCTAGGAAAAATGTATCTTCAAGGGAATATCTTTTAAGTTTTTGAAGTAATCTAAGTTTTAAAACTCCTAGTACCATAAGATTGGAAATCCAGTGGTGATTTGTTTTTGACTATGGAAACTTATGGAACTATGTACTTACATGTGGAAGGATTGAAATCTTTATTGGTAAAAAGTGCTGTCATACTGATCAAAGCATAGATATTTTTACTTATATAAGGAGAAATTTCTGTTGCCTGCATCACTTATCAATGATCCCAAAGAGGGAAAATGCATGATTCTGGGCTTAGGACAGCACTTGAAATTTTGCCGGATTAATTTTATCACTTCCTTGCCAAAGAGCTCTATATCATATATTTGCACAGATCTTTGTGATCTATATAATAATATATAGTCTTTATAATACAGTTTTATTCATTAGTCCTTCAAGGCTTCCTATTGGCTACATCTGCATGACAAATATCATTTCATAGACAAGAAATCTGATGCAAAAAGTAGTCTGATTATTCATTTGGGAGAAGAGAAAAAAGAAGACTTGTTCAGAAATGGCATTTGGAGTCTTTTACCTTTAGCATATTTTTTATAAACTGAGCCATTTTGATCTATCCTGTTCTCCCCTCATGAAATCATCATCTCTTTCCATGTCTACTTGGCTCATCTTTTCAGAGTCAGCTTTATGAGAATATATAATCCCTTTTTTATGAAAGGAAAAAGGAAAAAAGTCACAATAATTCTATTAATCCAACAGTCAATCAAATTGTGGTTTGTAGAAATCAATATTGGTTGCTGATGTCAAAACTCATTCATTTAGCAGCTGTCAGGCATGTCATTCTAGCAGTCTATTTCTTCATGTCCACCATCCAGATAGGAAACACTTGGTAGTGCAGAGTGAGAGGGCAAAACAAGCCCATGAAAACTTTGTCAAGGTTCATGGGTTAGGAAGGTTAGGGAACATCTGGTATATCTAGTCATTAGGGAGGCTAGAGATGAGATTATAGAAAATGTCTGTAGGAATCTTAACACTTGATTTACCCACTGGGAATATTGTAATGAGTCTGTATGAAATAGCATTAAAATATAAAATAAAAAAAAACAGTCAGTCCTTATAGATGCAAGGTTGTAAGTAGGGCAAGGTGACCTGTCTTGCTTGGGTACTGAAATACAGAGGGTATCAAAATAATAACCTGAGAAATTTTCACTTGCTCTCCTCTTCTAGAAGCTAAACTCCAAATAACATCCTTATTCCCTGGATCCATACTTTGTGATTGCATATTTCTGGCCATGTTGTTGAATCCCTGTCTGCCATCCCCTATCCCTAATCTCCCTAGAAGTTTCCAGTATGTCAGCAGCATAGAAAGCATGCCATTCTAAAGTGTGCTAACATTTTCAGGGGTCATTCTCCAGATAATTCCTCTCCCACAACTTTGCTCTGCGTAGAAAAAGCCTCGTAATAGCTTTGTGTATTAATGTGATCTTTTCCCCTCACTTCCCTTCACCAACAAGTACTATATCTACCTAAAGTAATGCATTCTGAGAAAACAGACAGCTGGATTTTAAAGGCATACAAATAATGGATGCTCAAGGAGCAGAGCAACGTGAAGCAATCTGAGTGTGGGGAATAGTGACACTGGTAAGACAAAGCAAATTCTTTGGATTTAGACTCTTGTTCTGTAATGGGATTTTAAGATGGGGAACTGTCCCTAGAGATTTTCCCTCATCTTTTTTGAAAAGCTGCATGATAGGAAGAGATATGTTGAGCACTAGGTGCGTTGTGGGGGGCACAATATCAAAAGAAATGCAAGATATGATTCCTCCACTGTTGTAAGAAAATAGAAATTATGGGCAAATGGAAAATGTGGGGGAGGGAGATGGGATAGAGGTGCCCAGTTCTATGAACTCTCCTATTTGTAGTTCAAGCCTATGGGAACTTTCTTGTATCTTTGTGACTGGTGGTTATTAATTAAAAGCTGCCTAATTTTGTTTTTCTCATGGCCATAAAATTTTATTTTATAATATGAATTTTGTGATTGCAAATGGTCAATCAGTCTACTGTGTATGTGTGGACAATTTCTCAGGTTTTCTGGGGGTGGGCAGGCATGTGCTGAGAAAAGACAGGTTGCCTGATGAAGTGTACCCTGACCAATATGTCAAGAAAGTCTCTTACAAAAGTTACATGGATATGAAAAGAAAATAGGTGCACAGTTAAATAATGACACTAAGACAACAGATCACCAGTCTAAGGATTATGCTGGTCCCCTCAAGATACCAGATACCATCTATGAGGAAAAAAATGGACAAAGATGACATAGAGTTAAAAGACATGGAAACATTATATTATTTACTAAAGGAGAAAACGTTAGACTAAGGAGGTCTCACAAAATGTAAGGTCCTTGATTGCTGGCGTATTGATTTTGACCCATTAAAATATCAATATTTGCATATATATTTACTTATATACATATGTGCATATATGTATGTATATGTAAATAAGACATGTGTATATAACACACCCATACATGTAATACATCTATAAAATTCCCAGAAGCTAAATATGCTATAATTTTTATCTCTGCTTTTTCTTGAAATGCCTTTTCTCCTTCTTTCTGCCTGGATAATATAATCAAATCTCAGTGAAAGAGCCACCATTCCATTAAACCTTTGTGGACCACCCTGACATAAGATACCCTGATCTCTTTTAATTGTACAACTTATCTGGCAAACGATGTAGGCATGCATAGTTTTGTGGGGGTGCAATACTAAAAGGAAAGCAAGAAATGATTCCTCCATTCCAATAATTTCTATTTGAAATTATTCTTTAAAATTTCTTCCTTTTTTTTCTTTCTTGCTTTATGTGTTTATTTCTTGTCTCCTCAGATTGATTTTAAGTCTTTGAAGGCAAGAATCTGTCCTATTTCTTTGTATCTTCTCACTGTCCTCAAAATGGTGTCTTATATTTGATAGTTTGATCTGATTGAATTTGATTTAAAAAAATACAAAATTTTCTGTTTATTTAAAGCACAATTTTGCGGAGCAGAGAGAACATCCTCCTCCCCTCCCCAAAGAAACATTGACCTAAGGCTAATGGTGACCAGGCAATAACTTCTCTATATGCAAAAGTGACTCCTTTAAAGACCTGGTGATGGTGACAGGGATAGTGAATTGAAAAGAGAAGTGACAAGTTGAACCCACATAAGGGACATGATAGAATATTCAGCACATGCATTCTTTTGACAAATGGCAAAGCTAGGCTTAATAAAATATTCAGATAAAAATCAGAATTTTATTAAAGTATATTCATATGGGGCATATTGCTTCTCCTCCACCCTTTCTCTCCTCCTTCCTCCACTTGGAAATGTGAACTGGAATCATGCCATCATCCCTGAGGATAGCTGTTTATCATACCTGAAAAAGAACTGTCAAAAATGGAAGATTTGAAACCTACAGGGTTTAACCACCATGTGAACCGTCCAGCCTTTGGGTCTTTTTCCCTTGATAGAAAATCAGTGCATATATAATGGGAAACTTAAAACCCACAGGCTGAGCTACTTCTTGCTATATTTGCCCCAGTCCTAGCCCCTATCCCAATAGGGAGATTGGTCAGTATTCCAGAGTCACTCTCCCACTGTGTTTTAAACAAAACTGTATTCTGTCTCTTCTGTGTCAGGGATTTTGGTTGCCAGATTTCCAAGCTAATTAAAAGGGGTGCAGACATGTCTTGCATTTTTCCTTCTTTACTGAGTTTTGGCAGGTTTTCCAATTTTCCAGGACAGACTGCAGAAACAAGTCAGCAAAGGTGGCTGTTCCTGTTGATTGACTGGCAGACTGTACAATTTCATTACTGGGGGGAGGGGCAGTGGGTGTTGAGGATGGAGAGTGAAGAGATTCATCCTGAAGAAATTGTCATGATGTAGTTGAAACATGTAAATAATATGACTTGACCCAACATGGTATTTCCCAATTTATAGTATTATATAGGAAATAGCAAATCATCTATGGAAACATGTAGACTAGGTCATAGATGCAAAACTCCCTCTGAGAAAATTGGGATACAGATGAATAATGGAAATTTACATTTTTACCTTCAGGCACCTGAATGGCACAGTGAAAAGATAGCTGGGCCTGGAGTCTGACACATTCAAATTCAAATCCATTCTCTACTACTTAGCTGAGTATGGGTAAAGAACGTTACCTCTGGGTGTCTCAGTTTTCTTATATGTGATATAGGGATAATAATGGCACTTACCTTCCTTGGTTGCTGTGAGTATACAACAAGATAGCTATAAATTCATTTATACATATTAAAGCACTATGTAAAAGCTATTATTATTATATTATTACCCTTGCTATGGTATATAACAATTTTATCTTTAGAATGTTTTCAGAATAGAGAATCATAGATTTAGAGAAGGAAACCTTAGAGATTATTTAGTTCAACACTGTGATTTTATAGATAAGGAGAATGAAATCTTTATAAATGAGGAGATTGAGGTTCATGGAGTATAAATGACATGTCCAAAGTCACACAGATAGCAAGAAATCTAGTACAAAGTCCACTGCTTCTAAACACTGAACTGTCTCTTCTGAATGCTTCTTGAAAGCAAACTTATAAGTGGTCCTCTCTCCTGTCTCTCCATTCCGGGTTTTTTTCTCCCCAGAGGTGCTCCTGAACATACATGGCAATCACACAATGACAACGGTCGGCCACTGTTTGACAGGCTGCATGGACCTGAGCAAGGAGATGGCAACCTATCTAGGACTGACCACAAGATATGGGTCTGAGGAGTAGTATATTTGTTGACTTAAGGAGAGTTAAATGTGGACAAGTGTTGCACATACCTTGATAGAGGTATATGTATTGTATCAACACATTGTGGTTTTTTCCTCATTGTGTGTGATTTTTTCAGGCACCTAGAAACAGTGTGATATGATGAAGAGAGTGATAGCTATACCACCAGCAAGCTCTGAATTCAAATTTTGCCTCTGACACATAATACTTAGATAGACAAATTATTTAATAGTACTTTTGCGTCCTTCAGGGTCATTGTCAAATGGAATTTGAAGGCAAGTTGTTGACTACATCTTTTGGCAAAATTGCAAGCCTGGAATGATAACAACGAATGATATTTCTAGCTTGTGAAGGACATTTTTCATTTTAGGGTCTCCTTTCAGGAAGCTTATTGAGAATTGTCACTGTTGTCCTTTTCAATGTACTTAAAATACTGTATTTGGGAAAAAGAATCTAAATGATAAATGTTTAGCTTGGACATCAGAATATGCCTCCCAGACACAAAACAGTGAAATTGTGAAGTAGGTGCAGTTCATTTGTGATATATCTTCTTCCCATTCCTCTACTGTATGAGTATCTCTTTTCCTTCTTTGGGCACGTTGTACCTTCTTGTTGCCAAAAGCATGTTATTATATTAACAAGATGTTTTAGAGTGTTCTTGTCTCCATCCTTACTGCCAACTGTCATTTCTGTCACTGCCAGAGAGTTTTCTTCTTCCTATTTGTTAAAATTGTGTTTAAAATAGGACTACATAATTAGGGCCATTAGTATATTTTCATCATGAATAAAATAAATGAGTTTCAGTGTCTATACCTTTGTGGCTTCCATTTTGGCCTTCTTTACTTTGTTTTAGGACTTTGAGTATGTTCCAAATGCAGGTAAGGAACTGGTTAAAGTGGGGCACTCATTATTTCCTGTGTTATTTGAGGCTTAACTCTGTATGTGACTAAAAAAAGACTATAAACTAGTAGAGTAAACCATTTTAAGTGTAGAATACCAACTTTCTTACAAGGAGCCAAAGACAGTATTTTTTTAAATGCCTCCACTAATGTTTTATTCTAGGATTGTAAGTTTATAGCCTCAGTGATTGAAGAGAACATAGAGGTCTTTGAGCCCAAAATCTTCATTTTGCATCTGAGGAAACTGAAGCACAGAAAAAATTATTTTTGAAGAGTTGCATTACAGTTAAGTGTCTGTAGTATCTGGGACTCAAACCTCGTCTATCCTGACTACAAGTTCAATACCTACTTATTCTTCTATGTTACCTTTCCCTATATGATGGATTGTGTTTAAACTCAGCTACCAAAATGACCATTTTAATTGAATTGTTTTCTTCATTTGTCTTAATATGATATTTTTGCAATACCTACAGAATTTTAATTCAATTGGTATTTATAAAGTACCTTCTAAGTGACAAACACAATCCTAAACACTTAAACACTAAAATAAAATTAAAACAATACTTCCCTTCAAAGAACTTATTTTCAGTTCAATAGCAGAGAGAGAGAGGTGCACACACATACATACAGAGACAGAAAGAGACAGAGAGACAGAGAGAGAGAGAGAGAGACAGAGATGGTTATATTCTTATTTCTTTCTCACACATATAGTTTCTTCATTTTGATATGTTGCTGAGTCCACATTTTCACATGAGTGAAGCCAGAGACAGAGGATTAAGTATCTCTTTGATGGTGCATTGGAAAGTGTTCAATAGTCTTTATGTTCTGTGCAGGAAGGGTCCTTAGTAAGAATGTCTTTCCTGGTATGGGTCCACTCAGTTCTGACTAGGTTTGATAACTTTCCTCAAAGCTCCCTTCTTCCCTCCACCTCCCAAATACATATTATGCATTTTATGCTGATGGACCATCTTTTCTCATACACAGACAGGTGATATGATTAGAGGGAATCTAATTTATCTGAAGTATACCAGAAATGGAAGGAAATTACTTCACAGCAATATTTGTAAATGCATTCATCACAGACACCTGGACAATCCGTCACTGGTGGATGACGACTGTGTGATCTTTGTAATGGTTTATTTCAAAGTGTGTCCTAATGATTTACCTTCTCTTCTACTTTATTCCTGAAGGAAAGGATGGGTGTTGGGGGCAGGGAAGATTAATATGAACAAAATACAATGGTGTTACCTGTGCCTCAAGTGGAGCTTCTCCCAATCTTTATTGCTTCAGTACCGGGTTTTTCATCTGGGTTCAGTAGGCTTGTTAATTTCAGATTCTAAATCACACATGTATATTTTGGAGGGAGTTTCATTTTAATAAGGCATGAAAAAGGCATTGCGACTGCCTTTGTCTATATCTTTCTCTCTTTTTGTCTCTCTCTGCCTCTTTATGTTTCTGACTCTATTTCTATTACTCTCTTTCTCTCCCTTCAATTCTTCCCTCTGTTTCTTTTCCTGCCTCCTAGCCTCAATGTAGTAAGGTTTGTTATAGAGTTGTTTACTTTTGTGGCATATAATTAATATATATATATATATATATATAGCATTAAACCATAATCATATAAGCAAATGGAATGTACTGCAAAGAGCATAAATGTACCTCTATTGCAGAAATAACATAATTACATATAAATGTAACATCAATGCAAAAAGATGAGAGCATGACCATTTGTAAACGTTAAGGAAATGGAAATAAATGTCACTGATGGAGATCTATTTATACATATCAGAATATAACCCAGCACAATGATTTCTTTTTTCTTTTCTTTTGCATTGTATTGTTTTCCATGGAAGCTTCCCAGAATGTTTTGAAAATTGGAAATAAATGAATGGCCATAAAATGGCATCCCCAGGCAATTGCAGTATCTGATGTGAAAAAGATCTACAGGTTATGAATTTTAACTACAGGTGGTATCTCTTCAAAATACTTAGACCAGAGATTTCATAGTGATCTCTCAGCTAGCTTGCTTAGAATTCTCAATCGGCATCTCATTATTCACAGTAGATTTAATTGTCAGCATTCTCATGTTGACTAAATGAGTCGTCTAGTTCTTTATATGGTTAGATAATATTTTGGAACCTTAGTTTGTGGTCATGTGCCCAGGTAAGAGTGAAATCTCATGTGAGCAGAATAAGCAAGCATTCGAAGGAGTTTGGAGGGGGGTATATGATACACCCAGTGGAAGTCTAGTTATACTTTTTCTTCCTTTAAACCTATGTTTTCATTATTTAGTCATTTCAGTAGTGTCTGACTCTTTGTGAACCCTTTTGTGATTTTCTTGGCAAAGATATTGGACTGGTTTGCTACATCCTACTCCAGATCATTTTTTAGATGAGAAAATTGAAGCAAAAACAGGGGTTAAGTGACTTGCCCAGGGTGACATAGTGAGTTTCTGAGGGTGGATTTGAGCTCAGGTCTTCCTGACTCCTAGTCTTGTGCTCTATTAATGGCACTATCTATCTGCACCTTTAAAAATATAGATTTTAATAAACTGGAAAGTGAGGCATTGTAAAAAGTAGAAGATGAGTCTTTGGAATAGTCCAAATGCTTCACAGAAAATATAATGACATTAGTATGAATTTCTATCTGCCCCATACTGTCAGAATTCTGGGTATTAAATTCAGCTATCCAATAGAATATTCAGACACTTGGAAATCCATCAAATATTTATTTACTAAAAACATAATTTTTCAAAGGGCAGTCAGGAAAGACAAAGCTATATGTTAAATATGAGCTCCCTGTCCAAAGAAGAATATACACCAGTTCACTTTAGCAAGACTCCTCTAGGCTACAGATGAGGAGCAGGGACCCTACTCACATGCAATTATTAACACTTCCAATAAATTCTCAAGATCTCGATCCCTTTGATATATGTCATGGCAGAAATACTTCAGTGCACGCAGCGACAAGAAATGTTGTTCCTGTCAAGGAGAGAGATACTGCAGTCCCCATTAAATCAGGGGTCCAGATGGAGATACTGAGAGCTCTGAGTACATAATAGTGGGCTTTCTTGTCTATCACCGATTCACAATTGTTTGAGTTGTTTATTCTCCATTGTGGCATGGAATGGAAAGGCCTTCGTGAAGACTAGTTACTTACCAAGTGAGCGATACCCCAGAAAAGGTACTAGAACACTGGTTTTCAGTTTAAGGTATTCCTCTGGCATTTCTCTGTAACTTATTCCCAGTCATTTAAGCCTTATTTCCTAGAGTTTTGTGATCTGCAAAGAAAGGATTACAGTATTTACTCCCTACTCGGCAAAAGTGTTATAAAAATTATTCTGTCCAATTCTTTCTTAATCACCAGGGAATGCGTGTTCCCTTTGCATGGAGAAAGAAGTCGCCTTCCATATTCTATTTTTGGATCAGTCTTGTATATAGTCTAATAATAGACTCACTAAGCTTGTGTGTGGAGTCTGAGATTCTGCCACTGGCCAAGACATTTCCCTATGTATCCTTGATAGGGTGAGAAAGGACTCTTTGGACTTGGGAATGAGATTGTAGGGGATTTTTATAGCCTACAAAGGGAATATGATTAAGCATCCAGCTGACCCTAAGTATTAGTGATTTTTCATGCCTTGTCCCCAGAAGCCAGGACAAATCCATTTAAGCAGTGGACAGTTTATCTTCCCCCCCAGTCCCTGCAAGTACATGGCTCCTGTGAAGACTTTTTATCATACTGTTGCTAGTTCTCCAAAGAAACTTATACCTCTGACTGGAGGGGGAAAACTGAGGAGAAGCTGGGAGGGAAGGCACAGCAGGAAGGTGGTTCACTTAGCATCTTCTTTGCCAGCGAAAGAGAGGAATTGGGCTCCAGGAGCACAGAGAAATGTACTGAGTGCTGAACATAATATCTGATTTGCAATCAGAATCATACCAATCAGGCAACATGCTGTTCTCAGATGTCCAGAGCTGTGTTTCAGATATTTAATTGAAGCTAATTCTGGAAATGTCATGGGAAAGACAGACTCCCCTTATGAGATCCCCAGAACTACCCATTTGTGGCTTTGCAGAAAATCAGCATGGGAATGACCTTTCTTTGTACTAATTTGTCACTTCTACTTGTACACCCCTTCAGGTTCTTGAACAAGGGCTTATCTGGAAGAGAAAAAAAAAAACTAGGGTGGGCTGAAGAAGAAAGAGAGAAAGAGATCAGTATCTCTCCTTTGCCCCCTGATCAGAAAGAGTTTGAGTTTGCAATGCTAAAGTTAGATCAAACCCTGGGAAATCTGGCTCTCCAAAACTGTCAGAATTAATCATAGCTAAGGAGAAGAGATTGACTCTCTCCCCTAAGAGTGGTAAAGAGCAAGACTAAGAGTGAGTGAACTTAACATAATACATCTAGAGCTACAAAGAACCTCTGGATACCACCCAGCCTCCATCCCTTATTTTACGGATGAAGAAACTGGGACCCAAAGAAGTTAAGTAACTTGTCTAAGTCTGCCCAGATGTTACATGTGATGGAGCTAGGATTCAAACTCTCACCTATGACCCAGCAGCACCACCCCAACAACACTGTACCACACAGGACACACTGCCCCCTCAAAAAAACTTATTCATGCTATGTATCTTGCATTCAGCACAGCTGAGTTCTCCCTGTAGTGATTATCTTTTTTGAGCTCACTTGTGGGGTTTGCCTTTTTTCTATTTTTTCATCACTTTCTTTTTTATTTCTCTCTCTCTTTTTTTTTTTTTTGCCAGTGAGGTATGAAAGCCTAAGGTGCTTTAGTACTAACTTAAGTGCTTTTGATTTATTGTCTGAAGCCAGATTTTTGAGAAGTGAAGGCACTTGTTTCCCCTTAAGCCATTTACTTCCAAATAGTAACTCACTGGTTCATGGAAATTTCTTTTCTGGTTCTGGATGAACTATGCTGACCTCCTCTCCCCATCACCATTGAATTGGGGAAGATAAAAAAGATCATCTGAAATGAAATTTAAAGACATAAGATCCTTGGAACCAAAAAATGCTGAGAGGGGGAATCTTGCAGGGCATTTTGTAGAAGGAAATTGATACTATTGCATGAAGGTTAAATAGTGTAGGAGATAGTTGGGAGCCAGGATTGCTGAAGTCTAAAAATCTGGTAAATGGCAAAGGACAAAGGACTGCTCTGCAGAGGTTTTCAAGTCACTTGGGAATCTTTAAATAAAAATTAACCAGTTACATTAATTGGATTGCAATATAGCAATGTAACAGTACAGAAACCACCATATGGTAACAGAGAGGCAAGGGAAGCATTTGTCCTGGTGCCTAGCTTTCCCCACAAAAGGTAAAAACAAATGTCCATGGGCTTTGCAAACTATATTATTATTTTATATTGCAGCACTTGGAAACTAAACTGGGATGGGGGAGGAGTCTAGCAAGAACTTCCACAAGTTTTTGAAAAGAAAAGCAAATAAAAATATAATTTACCTATAAAATGTGCATATAAATGTAATATACATAATTTATAATTCTTAGTCACAAAACATTTTTCTCAAATTATGACATTTATCCCAAACTTCATAGCCTACCAATATACACCATCAATCTCTAAATTTCACTGGTGCGGGTTACAAGGCAAGAATGCATATATAAATATAAACATATATGTATATGTATGTTAGTTTAAAGCTCATTCATTTAGATTGTACATTAAGATTTTCAAAACACATTACTCAATTGTCAATTACTGATAGTCAAAATATCTTTCAAGTGTAGGGGCTATTATTATCCCCATTTTGGAGAAGGGGAAACTGAGCCTGAGAAAATAATTTTATTCATTCATAAACTCATTTATTTAATTTTTGTTTTATTCATTTATTTTTTGCTCAGGGTCAAATAGCCCTAAGTGTCTGAGGTAGGATTTAAGCTCAGGTCTTTGGGACTCAAAACCCTTTGCTTTATCCTGTCCACCAAGCTAATTTTTAAGGATCTACCTGGAACTTTTACCCTTTTTAAGTTCAACAAACTTCCTGAAGATTCTGATTCTTTCCTAAAACTCAGAGAGAGAGGCAGAGTAAAAGCAGAGACTTCCCTAAGCTCTCCCTCAAAGCACTCCAACTACCTGTGAAGAAATGACTCTAAACAAATTCTAGAGCTCCAGAACCCACAGAATGACAGAGTGAAACAAATCCCTAACCCAAGACAACCTGGAAAATTGACAGGAAGGGTCTTTTGCACAAGGCAAGGAGCAGAGCACAATCCAATGTGGACAACATCAGCACAGATGGACAAGAGCAGACTTCAGGGAACTGAATAATTGTTAGTTGTGGCAGTTTCCATACTTCTCAGCACACAAACTCCAGAAAGGTCAGTAGGAAAAGATCTGTGAGACCTGGGTAAAAGAGGGCTTCTCTGTCTAGTCAGGTCCAGCCCCAGCCCCAGGGAAGTAGAGGTGGTGGCAGCAGTGCAGCAACTTCAGAAGCTGCTTCTGGAGTTCTAGGTTTACAGATGGTTGGGGATTGAACAGCTGACACAAAATCCCAGAAGTCATAGGACAATACACCTACCCTCACTCTCACTGGAATCAGAGTCTTACCTTGACAAAGAGTTAAAGTCAGGTGTTTGGCTGGGAAGAGGAATGAAAATAGTAAAAGAACTCATTCCATAGATTCTTGTTTTTGTCACAAAGATCAAAACATTCCACCAGAAGAAGACAAAGTCAAAGCTCCTACATGGAAAGCCACCAGTTGGTCTCAGGCCATGGAAGAGTGCTAAAAGGATTTTGAAAATCCAGTAAGAAAAGTAGAGGAGAAATTGGTAAGAGAAAAGAGAACAATGCAATAAAATCGTGAAAATAGAGACAACAACTTGGTAAAGGAGACCCCAAAATACTGAAGAAAATAGCACCTTAAAAATAGACTAACCCAAATGGGAAAGAAATCCAAAAAGTCAATACAGGTAGGCATGCCTTAAAAAACAGAATGGACCAAATGGAAAAGGAGGTCCAAAAGCTCATGGAAGAAAATAATTCCTTTAAAATTAGAATGGAGCAAATTGAAGTTAATGAGTGTATGAGAAATTATGAAATTATAAAACAGAACCAAATATAGAACCTAAAAGCCATGATCAAAAAAAGAGCCTGGTTATCACCTTTCAAGAAATTATCAAAGAAAACTGCCCTGATATTCTAGAACTACAAGGTGAAATAGAAATTGAAAGAATCCACTGATTGCCTCTGGAAAGACATGCTAATATGAAAACTCCTAGGAATATTGTAGCCAAATTCAAAAGTTCCCAGATCAAGGAGAAACTTTGCAAGTAGCCAAATTAGAGTATTGTGGAAATATAATCAGGATAACATAAGATCTAGCAGCTTCTACACTAAAGGATCAGAGGGCTTAGAATATGACATTCCAGAAGCCAGAGGAGTTGGGATTAAAACCAAGAATCACCTACCCAACAAAACCAAGTATAAACCTTAAGGAGGGAAAATAAACATTCAATGAAATAGAGGACTTTCAAGCATTTTTGCTGAAAACACCACTGCTGAATAGAAAATTTGCCTTTCAAATACAAGAATCAAGAGGAGCATGAAAAGGGAAACAGGATAGAGAAATCATAAGAGACTTATTAAAGTTGAATTGTTTATATCCCTATGTGGAAAGATTATATTTGTAACTCATGAGACCTTTCTCAGTATTAGTATAGGTGGAGGAGAGAGAGAGAGAGAGAGAGAGAGAGAGAGAGAGAGAGAGAGAGAGAGAGAGAGAGAAAGAGAGAGGATAGAGGGCACAGAGTGAGTTGAATATGAAGGAATATTTTAAAAAAATAAAATTAAGGGATGAGAGAGGAATATAGGAGAAGGAGAAAGGGAGAGATAAAATGGGGTAAATTATCTCACATAAAAGAGGCAAGATAAAGGTTTCACAATGGAGGGGAAGCGAGGGGAGATGAGAAGGAATGAGTAAACCTTACTCACAATGGATTTGGCTTAAGGAAGGAATAACATATACACTCAATTGGGTATCTTACCCTACAGAAAAGTAGAGGGGAAGAGGATAAGGGGTAAGCATGGTAGAAGGGAGGGAGATTTGGGGAGGGGGTAGTCGGAAGCAAAGGCTTTAGAAAAGGGATAGGGTCAAAGGAGAAAATATAATAATTGGGGGGAAAGGATGGAGGGAAATATAGTCCATCATAATATGACTATTATGGAGATGTTTTGCATAACTGCACATATATAACCTATAATGAATTGCTTCCTTTCTCAACTGGGGTGGGTTGAGAGAGAAGAAGGGAGAGAAATTCGAACTCAAGGTTGTAAAAACAAATGTCAAAAAATTGTTTTTACCTGCAACTGCAAAATAATATATACAGGCAATAAGTAATAGAAATCTATCTTGCCCTTCAAGAAAGTAAAGGGAAAGGGGGCAAGGGTGGTAATGATAAAAGGAAAGGCAGACTGGGGGAAAGGGGTAATCAGAACACATGCCATCCTAGGGTGAAGGAGGGGAAAGGTGGGGAAAAAATTTGAAACTCAAAATCTTGTGGAAATGAATCTTGAAAATGAAAAATAAATAAATAAATTTAAATCTTAAAAAAACACTGACATAGAGGGACTTTCCCTTGGATCCAAGGTTTTCCATTTTTACTACTTTATTCTTTCTTAAGGCATTGTGTCTGCTGAATCTTTCTGATTCCTAAACCTACTTGGACTCTGGGGTAAATGATTTGTTGTATGTAATCCCTATTTACCTTTCTCCCTTCTTTCAACACTGCCACCCTAACTGCATTCCCAATTTTAGTATCTATTCTCATTCTCCTTCTTATCCCTGACTGACACATGCTCCAGACCAAAATAAGATCCTTTTTAAAATGATCTGTTGAAAAGGCAAGGCTATATATTGCTTCATGAATAAGATGGCATAGTAAAGTAATTAGAAATGTATATAAAAGAAAACTATTCAGTTAAATATGGCACTTAAGTTTTAAACAATTCTGTTGTTCCCTTAGATTTAGCTAGGACAATGATTAATTCCAGGCCTGGAACTTTGGATTATTTCATGTTATCTCTATCCAATAAAATAGTTTCTTCTACCCCAAACTACTCACTTTCCCAAATCATCAATTTAGGATGTTCTCATTTGGCTACTCAACATCTACTTCCTGTAGCCATTCTACAATCCTGAGATCCACCTTAGCCAATCCTTATGCCTCCCCAATGCTTGACATTTTGATCTTCTGCTTATGTTCCTTCTGAATCACTTATTACCTAGCTACCTCTTCCCCCAGCTAAGTGAAACACAAAGACATAGAAACATAGTGTTTCAGTCACTCTGAAAATAGAATTCGCTATCTGTCTAAAATACATGAGGACAGGCCCATCCATCAGTCACCAAGCACTGCAAGTCATTCTTGTTTCCATAGTGTCTCAGAAACTTCGTGGTAAGCCTCCCCGGTCCCTTCCCAGACATAATTCCTTAGTGCAATGGACTCAGGCAGGGAAGTTACTGTTTATGTTATTTTAGCAGTATTGCCTACTGGGTTGACGAAATGATACTCATAATTGTCATCATTATTACAGAAATAATACAAATACAAGTGGAATAATTCATAAGAACCCTCAGTGTCCTTCAAAATTATAATAAGACTCTTGGATATAATAAATTGATTATAATTGAGGCAGATGCATATGATTCAGTACCTTGTACATCCTGTGGGTCATCTACATTCCATATACAGAAAGTTTGTCACTATCAGAGTCTTCAGGGACCATGAGTGGCAATATGGTATAGTGAGAAAAAAAAAATCCTGGATTTGGAAGGAAAGAATGTTTGTTGAAGTCCTGGCTCTGGAATTTACTAAAGGCATTCTTTTAAAAAAAACATTTTGTTCAGCTTCACAGTTCATTCATCTGTAAAGTGGGAAGCAGAAAACTAGATGATAGGTAAGATTCCATCCAGCTCTAATTCTCTGATCTTATCTCTTTGCTAACCTAAATAAATACAAAGAAGTTTTATGTGGATTATGCTACTTAGTTATTTTTTTCTCATCTCCCTCCATCCCACATGCTACATGCTGATCATATTGTCTAGTGCATAATAAAAGTTCAATGAAATATTTAAGAACTTGAATAGACATTGAATATTAAGGTTCTATCGAAAGATCCTAGATGAGTGATAAGAATCCTCTAATATCAGTTCAATTATGTAATGTCAAAGTCGATTTTGTATCTCATAGAACACTTTGACTACTTGATTCCACTTTCCTAATCAGTAGAGCATCCCTACTACTTTCAAATTTGCCATCACCAACCCAATCAGCCAATCACTTAGAAAATAAACATTTATTAAGCATCTACAGTATGCCATGTGCTAGGCTAAGCTTCTTCGCTTCCCCCTCAGTCAACTCTATTTCATCCGTTGAAATTAGGGTATGGTAACATGCTACAGAATCATAGATTCTGAGATGGAAGGGACTTATGATGCTAATGAGACAAAACACTTAAGTTACTGATGAGGAAACTGTAGCTTTTGAGGAGCTCACATGGAATACCCAGGAGACATGGTAAATGAGGAAAGATTTGAATACACTTCAATGTTCTGTTCACTAGATGAGAAGTACCACAAAGAGATACTACAGTTGAGGTAGGCACTGCTTTGATGGATAAAAAGCCAGCATCATTATCTTCACTCACAAGTAAAGTCTTTCAAGGTTTATAAATCTTGTTCCTTACAACATACCTTTGTGATATGAAGTGCAAATATTTGTTTCTTTCTCTAGATGAGGAAACTGAGTATCAGATACACTGAATAACCTGCAAGTGGCTACATAGCCATTAGTGTCAGAACCAGGTCTCTGGAGTGTCAATCCTACCATTTCTTCCACTACAACATAATTATTTCAGAGATGCTGTTGGGAAAACCTGACTCAGAGTGCCTGATCTACGTGTATGCTGTGGAGAGGGTGCTGGGAAAGCATGCAAAAAACTTGAATATTACATTTTTGAACAGCAAGTTTTAAAAAAGGAGGTAACTGACAAATTAAGATTCCAAATGGGAAGTCACATAATCAGAGAATCTTAGAGTTGAAAGAGTACTAGTCCAATTCCTACCAGACATCCATAACTTTCTAATTCAGAGTAAATCTGTTCTTTAGATATGCCTTTTACTATCTACCCCAGAATTCTGCCAGACAGCAGGTGCAAAAAGATAAACTCATTCCTCAGTCACACTCACCACTGTACCCCCAAGATGTACCAATGGATATCTTTGGGCAGGTTCATGAAAGCTGCTGGTGGCAGGACATAGCACTCACTTCAATGAAGAGATGTTTGAAAGTTTAAATAGTCTATGAAGTGAGAAAGAATTCTGAATCTTTTAAAGAAGCAAATGTTTACAAATGTATCTGGGCTATTCACTACAGACAGGCAGAAGCAAGGTGTATGGAATCTATATTTCTGTCCTTTATATTTAAAGATGCTACTTTGTGACAGCACTATTATCACCTGAACAAGTGATCCACAAAGATGGATGTGTGAGGTGTCTCTTCTTTTTCCCTTGTATATATAGGAAGATGGTCCTTTGATTTTTGGATACAGTCATTATTTGTATAGCCTGTCACTGTTAGCGACTCCGCCTCTTTCCTTGAAGCCTTTACTGAAAGAGACCTGCTCCATCTGGAATTGCTACAGGCCAATTCAGTCTGTATGCCGCTGCTGCTTCCCAGCATCCCATAGCTCTGCAGCATTATTGAAGTTGTGCTTTAGTGTGTCAACATAGTGTTTTCTTTTTCTTTCTGTGTTTGTAGTTAGACCACTTCAGTCAGACTACACAAAAGTTACCTAGGAATAATGCTGTCATCTAGTCTCCACACAAATCCAACTGAGTGGTGCAGTGTTGGAATAGCATGCACAGCTTCCTGATGTTCTCTGTTGATGATCCTGTCTTGCTTTCAGTTGAAAGTGTATTGAATCTTTAGATTTGGACCTGGAAGGGACTTTAGGTGTCATGTAATCCATTCCCCACATCCTCTATATTGCACTAGACAAGAAAAACTCATACATTTTGAGTCCTAGAGAGGTTAAGTCATTTGCCAGGAGTCACATATGTAGTAAGTGCTGGAGCTAGGATTTGAATCCAATCCCTCTGGCTCCAAATTCAGCAGTTCCCTTTAGAATGTTGCCTACCATTATGATGATTTTGGCCAGTCTTCTTCATTTTCATAGTTAGTAGTCAACCAATGAGGTAATCTGAGATTTATTAGGAAATCCTGCATTTTGAAAAACAAATATCTCCTTTTCTATTGACATATCTCCTCAAATTCCAATTGAAGAAAGATTATATTTAGTTAAGCATCATCTTCTCCTTGTGATTCTTTTTAAAGAATACACGTGTTTCTAGGAAGGACAATGAATGAAGTTCTTAGGTTATCAATGCACTTAGTACCCAGGGCTCAAAAGGAATATTTGTGTAAAGAAACTAGCTTTGCTTTTCACAAATGGTGATTTTTTTTCCCCTATGGCTCTACCCATTATTATAGTGAAACAATACTGTGTAGTTGGAGCACTGCAATAGTCTCTATAATCCATTTTCCATCACAGGAGTAAAGGTTACATGAAGTACAGGAAATGTTAGAAAAAGAAGTGTGATTAATATCAAATACTGGTATTTGACCAATAGTTACTGAGATTTTCAATAATAGAAGGAAAGGATAGGGCAGGTTATCTCTCTGCATATTTTTCCAATATGAGGAAACATGACACAATATTGCCAGATGGTCCTTTGTTCCTACCATTTTCAAGAAGAAAAGTAAGAAAACTGAGAGGGAATATTCATTACCTTCCTTTGTCATTGGAATGTTCTTGGAAGGGTCAAGACTCTTCTGAATAAATGATATAGCTAACTGAACAGTCTTGAAAGGACAAAAATACAAATTTTAAGATGGATTACCTCTTATCTAGTGTGTGTGTATATGAGTGTGTGTGTGTTAGTCACTTTCTCATTTCAAATCCTCCTTATGACATTTACTAGTTGTGTGACCCTACACAAGTCACTTAAACTCTATATGCCTCATGTTCCTCAACTGTAAAATAGCCATAATAATAACCCCTAAATTTCCAGTTTGTTTTGATGAAAAAATTAGATTTTATTTGTCTAATGCTTTGCAAAACTCAAAGTGCTATATGAATACCAGATGCTCTTTGTATCTATGAGGGTAACAACTTGAGCCATGTCTTCTTTTTATTTTTTTTTAATTTTTAATTTTTATTTTTTTAATGTTTTACAATCATTTCCTTAAAGTTAAGATTTTATTCCCCCCCTTCCCCCACTACCCCCCCTCCCTCCCCATGACAGCATGCAATTTTGTATAGGTTCTACATATACTTTCCTATTGAGCACATTTTCACCGTAGTCATGCTATGTAGTCGAACTAAAATAAATGGAAGAAATCATATAACAAATCGAAACATAATACACTGAAGCCCACCCACACACAAACATGATCTGCTACATTCTGCGAATGACTTCCATATTTCTTTCTCTGGGTGTGGAAGGCATTTTGCCTTAGAAGACCGACATTAGGATTTTTTTTTTCTTAATAAGTTCTTGTGTTATTACAAAGCTCCAAGTCTACCAGAAAAAAACTCTCACACACTGTGGTCGTTGCTGTGCACAAAGTTCTCCTGGTTCTGCTCCTTTCACTCAGCATCAGATCATATAAGTCCTTCCAGGCCTCCCTGAAGTCTTCTTGTTCATCACTTCTTATGGTGCAATAGTACTCCATTACATTCATATACCATAATTTATTCAGCCATTCTGCAATTGATGGGCATCCCCTTGACTTCCAGTTTTTGGCTACCACAAAGAGTGCTGCTATAAATATTTTTGTACACGTGGGACCCTTTCCCGTTTTTATAATCTCTTGGGGATACAGTCCTAGTAGCGATATTTCTGGGTCAAAGTGTATGCACATTTTGTAGCCCTTTGGGCATAGTTCCAAACCGTTCTCCAGAAGGGTTGGATGATCTCACAGCTCCACCAACAATGAATTAGTGTTCCAACTCTCCCACATCCTCTCCAGCATTTATCATTTTCTTGTTCTGTCATGTTTGCCAATCTTATAGGTGTGATGTGGTACCTCAGAGTTGTTTTGATTTGCATCTCTCTAATCAATAGTGATTTAGAGCACTTTTTCATATGATTATAGATATCTTTGATTTCTTCCCCTGAAAATTGTTTGTTCATACCCTTTGACCATTTATCAATTGGGGAATGACTGGTATGGTTATATAATTGAGTCAGTTCTCTATATATTCTAGAAATGAGACCTTTATCCCCGAGCTTAACCGTAAACATTTTTTCCCAATTTACTACATCCCTACGAATTTTGGTTGCATTGTGTTTGGTTGTGCAAAAACTTTTCAGTTTAAAGTAATCAAAATTATCCATCTTGCATTTCATCATGCTTTCTATCGTTTCTTTAGAAAAAAATTCTTCCCCTCTCCATAAATCTGATAAATACACTATTCCTTGCTCCTCCAGTTTATTCATGGTATCAATCTTTATACTTAAATCATGTACCCATTTGGACTTTATTCTTGTGTACGGTGTCAGGCATGGGTCTATGCCTAATTTTCACCACACTGTTAACCAGTTTTCCCAGCAATTTTTGTCGAACAGTGAGTTCTTATCCCAGAGGCTGGGATCTTTGGGTTTATCCAACAGGAGGTTGCTATATTCCTTGCCTACTGTGTCTTGAGTGCCAAGTCTATTCCATTTGTCTACCCCTCTGTTTCTTAGCCAATACCAAGTGGTTTTAATTGCTGCTTTATAATACAATTTGAGGTCTGGTAGCGCTAGGCCACCTTCCCAAGCATTTCTTTTCATTAGTCCCTTTGATATTCTGGAACTTTTGTTTTTCAAAATGAATTTTGATATTATTTTATCCAGCTCTAGAAAATAATTATCCGATAGTTTAATTGGTATGGCACTAAATAAGTAGATTAATTTAGGTAGAATTGTCGTTTTTATTATATTAGCTCGGTCTACCCATGAACAACTGATGTTTTTCCACTTACTTAAATCTGACTTTATTTGTGCAAAAAATGTCTTGTAATTGTGTTCATATAATCCCTGGGTTTGTTTTGGCAGGTAAACTCCTAAGTATTTTATAGTGTCTACTCTAGCTTTAAATGGGATTTCTCTTTCTATCTCTTGCTGTTGGACTTTGTTGCTAATATATAGGAATGCAGAAGATTTCTGTGGGTTTATTTTGTAACTTTGGCATCTCTTCTTTTTAAAAAAATATTTATCTAATTTATTAATTTTTCAGTTCTTAACATTCACTTCCATAAAAATTTGAATTCAAAATTTTCTCCCCATCCCTCACCCCAGGAGAGCACACATCGTATCCACATCTTCCTTCAGTCTGTCCTCCCTTCTATTACCCACACTTCTTCCATCCACCTTTCCCTCTATTTTACTGTAGGGCAAAATAGATTTCTATACTCTATTGCCTGTATAGCTTAATTTTCAGTTGCATGCTAAAACAAGGTTTAACATTCATTCTTAAAGCTTTGAGGTCCATATTCTTTTCCTCCCTCCCCACCCTCACTGAGAAAATAAGCAATTCAATATTGGTCATATATTGCAACAATACAAAACACTTCCATAATATTTATGTTGTAAAAGACTAAGCACATTTTGCTCTGTCCTGTCCTGCCCTTCATTTACTCCATTCCCTCCCTTGACCTGTCCTCCCACAATAGTGTTTTCTTCTGATTATTCATTTCCCTAATTTGCTATCCCTTCTATTATCTTCCCTCTCCTATCCCCTTTCCCCTTGCCTTTCTGCAGGATAAAATAGATTTACATATCTAATTGTGTGTGTGTTATTCCCTCGTTAAGCAAAATCCCATGACAGTAAGGTTCAATAATTTCTTTTCGTTTCCCCCCCTCTTCCCTTCCACTGTAGAAGCTTTTTCTTCCCTCTTCTATGTGAGATGATCTGCTGTATTCTACCTCTCCCTTTCTCTTACTCCTAGTACATTCCATTCAATGGTAAATTTCATTTTTAAGTATTCTCCCTTCATATTCAGCTCACCCTATGCGCTCTGTCTATATATACACACACATATACACACATACACACATGTACATATATATATACCTAAACATATATGATATATACATTCATGCATACTCATACAAACCTACATACATATATATATATATATATATATTCCCTCTAACTATCCTAATACTGAAATATATATACATTCCCTCTAACTACCCTAATACTGAAATATATATATATATATACATACATACATACATATGCATGTATATATACATACATTCATAGACACACACACATATATATGTATATATGTATATGTATACATATATATATATATTATATATATATATATATATATATATATATATATATATATATATATATATATATATTCCTTCTAACTACTCTAACACTGAAAAGGTCCCATGAGTTACAAATAACGTCTTTCTATGTAAGAATGTAAGCAGTTCAATTTTAAAGAGTTCCATAAGGCTTCCCTTTTCTGTGTACCTTTTCATGTTTCTCTTGATTCTTATATTTGAAAGTGAAATTTTCTATTCTGCTCTAGTCTTTTCAACAAGAATGCTTGCAAGTTCTCTATTCCATTGAAATTCCATTTTTACTCCTGAAGTATTATGCTCAGTTTTGCTGGTATCTTGGTGTCTTGGTTTTAATCCTATCTCCTTTGATCTCTGGAATATGATATCTGAAGTCCTTCGACCCTTTAGTGTAGAAATTACTAAATCCAGTGTTATCCAGGTTATATTTCCACAATACTTGAATTACTTCTTTCCAGCTACTTGTAATATTTTCTCCTTGACCTGCAAACTCTGGAATTTGACTGAAATATTCCTGGAAGTTTTCTTTTTGGGATCTCTTTCACGTAATCAGTGAATTCTTTCCATTTCTATTTTACCCTCTGGTTGTAGAATATCAGGGCAGTTTTACTTGATAATGTCTTGTAAAATGATGTCTAGGATTCTTTTTTTTATCATAGTTTTCAAGTAAACCAATAATTTTTAAATTATCTCTCCTGGATCTACTTTCCAGGTCAGTTATTTTTTCAATGAGATATCTAATATTGTCTTCTATGCTTTCTTTCTTTTAGTTTTGTTTTATAATTTCTTGATTTCTCATAAAGTCATTGTGTTCCATCTGCTCCATTCTAATTTTTAAAGGACTATTTTCTTCAGGGAGCTTTTGAACCTCCTTTTGCATTTGGCTTATTCTGTTTTTTAAAGCCTTCTTCTCATTGGTGTTTTGGACCTCTTTTGCCATTTGGGTTAGTATTTTTTAATTTTTTTCATTATTTCATCTCCTTTATCAAGCTGTTGCGTTGCTTTTCATGATTTTTTTGCATTCACTGCACTCTCGTTTCTCCTTTCAATTTTTCCTTCACTCGTCTTACTAGATTTTCAAAACCATTTTTGAGCTTTTCCATGGCCTGAGACCGTTGCATATATTTTTGGAGGCTTTGGATGTAGAAACCTCATCTTTTATGTCTTCATCTGAAAAGATGGAAGAAAATGCCTTTCACCAAGAAAGTAACCTCCTATAGTCTCATTTCCCCCCCTTTCTTTTTGCATTTTACCGGCCAGTTACTTGACTTTTGAGTCCTTTGTCAATTGGAGGGTATACTCTAGAGAACTGTAAGTTCTCAGTTCCTTCAAAGTGAAGCAATCAAGGGAGTGGAGTTTACTCTGTGTTCTGATCTGGTAGCAACCATAAACACTTTTTTCTGCCCAAGATCTGCAAGTAGGAATCCCTCTCCAGAGCCTCCAACAGCTCCACCACATCAGTGCTCTTCCTCACCCCAGGGCCATCACTGAAGACCAAGACCCAGATCAGCTGCTTGGTCCCCCCAGGGTCTTTAGGCCTGAGGGCTCCAAAAGTGGATGCTGCTGTTGTAGTGACTGCTGCCGCCTTGGGGCTGGGGCTGGGACCAGACCACATGCCCCTCTCACCCAGGTGAAATGGCATTCTCAGTGATCTTTGAAGCTGTCTTCAGCATTTGCGGGTTGAAAAATCTGGGAATTGCAGCTTCTACCCATAGTTCTGTACCCTGAAGTCTACTCCAGTCCCGTTCTTGCCCATGGCCCAGGCTATGCTGAGCTCCACTACTAGTCCAGTGTGATACACATTTCCTGTCAGCCTTACAGGCTATCTTGGGCTAGAAATCTGTTTCACTCTGTCATTTTGTGGCTTATGACACTCTAGAATTTTTTTAGAGTAATTTTTATAGGTATTTTATGGGCTATGGGTGAAGAGCTAGAATAGGTCTGTCTTTCTACCTCAGTCATCTCTCCTGAAGGAAGATAATTAGGTAGAAATAATAGTTGGCAATTGTATTGTCTTTTGAGTTTTGCAAAGCACTTTATATATACACCATCTTATTTGAACCTTGTAACAAGCCCATATGTTAGATACTTCAGGTATTATTATTCTGATTTTATAGAGTATAAAATTGATGCTTAATAAAGTTAATTAACTTTCTCAAGGTCATAGAGCAAATGTCATAGATAGGGCTGAATTGAGGGTATGCATGTTTCTAACTTCAGTGCTCTTTTCTACTACCTCAAACTTTTTCTCAAATCCTATATTATGGTAACATTGTAAATAAAGATTTCAAAGTAAGAAGGAAAAAGAAACGGTATATTTTTGTCATAATGAGTAGGGCAATGTGGTTGAGATATCAGTTTTGAAAAAAAAAACAAGTTTATCAAAGTAGTCTAGACTGGTTTGTTCAGGGTCTTAATGAAACTTGGATGTTGTCTTACAGATCAACATTTTTCAAAGTGTAGTCTGGGGATCCCTTGAGTTCCTTAAAACCTTGCAAAGGGTTCTAAAAGTCAAAACCAATTTCATTATAATACTAATATGCTTTAATTTCTAATGTGGTAAAAAAGAAACATATAACCCACATAAATAAAAAAGTTCTTTTGGATTCTGAATAATTTTTAAGAGTGTAAAGGATTCCTGAGGCCAAATATTTTGAGAACTGCTACTATAGACATTGAGGAGTGCTACAATTTGTACATGTAGAAAGTGGCATTTAAAGAAGATTTATCCAGCCACAAGTATAAGAAAACCATGCTAGATTGAAGCAGAAGAAATGGAAGAATCAGGGAAACCAGTTTGGAAGTTTTTGAAGTAATTCAGTCTTATGATGACAAAGATATAAAGTAAATAGTGGAAAGATTTGTGGAAACCACATAATAGAAGAAAAAGAAAAATCCACAGAACTTGTTAAGTGTTTGGATAGGGGCTAATGAGGGAGTAAGACAAATTAAAGTGGATTTCCAGTTTTTTAGTGTGGAAAGGGGACAAAACAGGAAAAAATAGGAAGGAAAATCAATTTGAGGAAAATAAGAATTTGACTTTGGATGTGTCAAGTTTGAAGTAATGTTTGGATATTCAATCCAATAGAATTAAATAAACATTTATTGAATGCCCACTAAGTGACAGAAAGACAATTTCTCCCCTCAAGAAGCTTAAGTTCAAATGCAAAGACATTACAGAAAACAAGGCAGTAACGTGTATGTGTGAGGAGTACTGAAGTCTGTGGATTTGAAACCAGGAAGAACAGAATATGCCAAGTAGAGTGAGCTGAGTCCATTTTCTTACTCTCTAAAGGAAAGTATTGAAAGAAGTTTGGTATTCTCACCTCCAGCCCTCCAATCAGAGGAGAGAGGAAGCTGAGGGAGGTGGTGACAATCAGGTCTTCAGTTAAGAGTGTGATGGGGAGTTTAAAAGTGATGAGTTTACCCTGGAAGGGGCATTTTGTTCATGGAGTTGAGACCAGGCAGAGCAGCAAATGCAAAATAGAAGAATGTTTGAATGGAAATATCCATGGGAAGTTGCAAAACTTTAGTAAAAGAAAGAAAGTGTTAGGGATATGATATTCAAATAATCTGAATAATGTTTCAGTAGAATACTCAGAGAGAATAAAGTATGTAAGAGAGACAACATTGATCTGAGAGGACTATATTTCTTCACCAAATTTTAGTCATATTCACTGCACTGCTCATTCATGATGGCAGACACAATGTACATATTAGAAATATGTGAGTTTGAAGGAGAGTCATGATATAAAAATGCAAGATGAACAAGCAATAAAAAGTTCCCATTATGTACAAGACACTATGCTTACACTAGGGGAGATACAATGATGAAAAATACCTCGTCACTGCTTTTGAGGTATTTGGAATGTAGTTGGGGAGATAAATCATGCACATATATCAAAGACATAGATTTTGGCATCAGGTTTTCTCAGTCTCCTAAGCAATCAATGACTTTTTGTTTCCCTTTTCCAATTTGAAAAGACTGGTAAAGATACTCTGGAGGTGGGTGAGGGACTAAAAAGGCAAGTGGAAAGTATATTTTTTCTAAATTCACCCCAATAGGGGTACTGAGACACATTTCCTAGGCACTGAGGGAAAGGACTGATGAACAGAGGAAGTTTCTAATCTAATCAGATGTGGGAAACAGGAGCTCAAGCTGAGCAGAATGAATAAGGAAAGACCCACAGAAAAGTAAGAAAATCCTTTCTACATGAAGCACAGGTATAAGAAGAAAGAACCGTTTCAAAGAGCCTTAGGGTGGTATGGCCCTTTGAGGGTAAAAGAGCTTTGATGTGGGAGCTGATGTACTTGTATAATCATCCCACTGGGCTACTGATTGAAATGAAAAAAACAGGAGGTGACCAATGCCAACTCCTAGGCAAAGAGGATAGTGATTAAATCAAGGACACATGCAAACTCAAGAGACCATGAGAGTAAGATGGTACATGACTATTAAAAGTAGAGCTATAGTAGTAAGAAACTGGAGATTTGAGGCACAAAGATAAGGAATGAGAAGGACCAAGTCCTCTTCTTCCCTATCACTGGAGTCCCATACGTGATTGTATTGGCAATGAGACACTAGAAAAATAAAGGGGGAGGACTTCCTTGATGCTCTATAGTCTGTGATGATGGTTCTTTTTTTGTACTTTTTTCTTCAAGTAAAGACTATTTTAAGTTTAATGACTGGGAGCCAGAGTCCCGATAGGATGCATCTATTAGGGTATTGATACCTACTAGAGTTTTGAGGTTGCATTTTGTTGGAAGGAAATCACCCATATAAGTAAGAGGTCCCTGAAGATAGAAACCTGGGCTCTTCTTATCTACTGGGATCTGCTGAAATGAGGGTTATACTAAAAACAAAAACAGAAAACAAACAAGCAAAAACTACTATAATACAAAATAGAAGAGGACAAGTACATAAAAAAGGAAATTCCAAGAAAAGAAAGGTCTTTTCCTAAATAGGGCATTAAGGAGGAGTTCTTGGGAAAGGATTGATTTGAGCTGAATTTTGAATAATGGATAGCACTGGAACAGCTCGAGAGGCAAAAAGGAATGCCAGGAATAAGGGATAACTCGAACAACCACATGAAGGCAGATAGTTCTATTTTGGCTGAAGTATCAAATATGAGATGGAAATTAGTATGAAAGACTAAAAATGTGGAATGCTGCCAGATCATGGAGGGCCTCAAATGCCCATTTAAGAAGATCATTTATTATTATTTTATTTTTAGCATTTTATTTTGCAATTTTGAGTTGCAAATTGGTTGCAAAATTCTCAAGCTTTCCTTTGACAGACAGTGGGGAGCTATTTGAGAATAATGAGCAAGAAAGTGTTCTGAGGACAAATAGGATCAATTTAACAGCATGGTGGAGGATAGACTGAAAGGAGGCGGGGAGATCTATTGTCCCTGTATTAGACTAGAAGAAGCATTGAGGGTTTGGGCCAAGGTAGCAATCAGGCCAGACAGATAGGAAGGAATGGATTCAAGAGAGTACAGAGGTAGAAATGATGAGACTGGACAACTGATTGAATGTGAGAGGTGCAAGAAAGAGAAAAAAGTCAAAGGTGACACTCAAGTTTTAACACTGGATGCCTAGGAGTATCCTTAAAGGGGTTAAAAATTCTGGGGAGATTTCAGCGATTCTGTTTAGGCCTATTTTTCAAGTGATGAAATTACATTTCATTATAGAGGAGGTTCTACTGTGTCTATGCCTTGTTGTATCCTTATGGGAGGGAAAAAATGAGAGTGTGCGAAATTGGTGACTGAATATTGGAGAGTAATGAAACTATTGCAAATCCTGCCACATCTAATCTTGGACATTGGTCATATTCTGTTGTAAATGAAGCATCACTTGTTAAACGCAATTTATACAAATCAGCTTTAGCTATTTGGCTTGAAACTGAATGTTTCTCCATGTTAAGCATGCGAAAAGAGGATGTGAGTCAGACATTCTTGCTTCTGTGCCATCTTTTGTTTTCCAAGTAAGAGAAATTAAGGTATCATCTAATACCTATCCCATCTAGGTATCTGACAACAATTACAGATAGTAGCAGCAGGTATCTTACCATGCTTATCACCTCATTCCCATTCCCATTCCAGTAGCCCCAGTCATTTCCATGGTTCATCATTTTTTCTCCCTGTGAATTCCCTATTTAATCCAATAATTTGCCATAGGGTCATTTTAGGATGAATAGATTCAGAGGTAAAAGAAACCTTGGAGATCCTCTAATCCAACCCCTTCATTTTAGAGATGGGGATACTTTGACCCAAAGAGCAGAAAAACATCCAAATGGATATATCCTTGTGAAAATGCAAAACTTTAGTAAAAGGAAGAAGTTAAGGGATTTGCCCAAGGCCACTACAGTGGTAGCTTGGTGACTCAATGTGTAGAGCACTGGGTCTGGAGTCAGTAAGACTCATCTTCATGAGATCAAATCTGGCTAACACTTAACTATCTGTGTGACCCTGGGCAAGTCACTTAACCCCATTTGCCTCAGTTTTCTCATCTTTAAAATGAGCTGGAGAAGGAAATGGCAAGTCACTGTAGTATCTTTGTGAAGAAAATCCCAAATGGAGTCGCAAAGAGTTAGACATGATTAGCCAACAACAGCCATAATGACAAGCTATGTTTTACCTCATCGTCATGTTTTCTTCAGGGTTTACTGTCTCTACTCTCACCTTTTGACAAGTCCAGAACTTTCTGATCTTATGAATAGTGTTCATTACTTGTCCTCAGGTCCTGTGTGTGAATCAGATCTCTTTTGTGATCCTATCTCTGACTGAGCTCCAACAAACTAAGTTATTGGGACCACAGAGACCAATAGAGAATCAGTTTTCTAAGTGGAGCTCATGGGATCTTCTTGCTTCCATCATTGTCTCTGCCTTAAGCTTTTGGATTCCTTCATGTCCTCTGGGAAAAAGGCAGGCCATTAGGCCAGGAGTGGATGTGATGGTGATTGGGAAGGAGGAGGTAGGACTTGCAAGGAGGGAGATACATATGTAAAGTACTTTGTAAACCATAAAGCCCTATATAAATGCTTGCTATTGTTGTCATTATTAATAGTGATACTAATGTATGTGGAAAGAAAGGCAATGTTGAATGAGAAGCTGTGAGTAAAAAGGCAGGAAGGAATAAGGAAGAGGAACTAAGCATGGGTGTTGTGGGTGAGTATGAGAGATGACCATCACTGTGCTGATAAATAATCCCGCTGCCTCAGAGTACCTCCCTCCACCATGGATATTTGCTTAGACAACTTCAAAAATGTATTGTAACCCTGGGAAACACGGGGGAGGAATGTATCAGGGGAAGTCTGAAAGCCACCTAAAAGCATTTAATGTACAGTGTATGCCACACCATCCATGCCTCCAAGACACTGAACTTTCCTCACCCTAACCTTCAGGCAAAGATGGTAGGAGGGTGTGTGAATTCATCATATCAAGGACAAAGTAGTTTGTGTGAGGCTACTGAAGCCAGCTGCCAAAGGGCACTATGGCAGAGATATAATCAGTAATCCTTGTTGGCCTCTGAGTGTGAATACCTTGAAATCCAATCTCAGAACTTCTTTAGGCTCTAGGTGCCCTGAAAGGTATGAAAGTGAAACCTCATAGGGAAAAGTCAAGAGATAGGTGATAGGCAATCTTCTTGGTAACCAGTGAACCAAGTACATGGAAAGTAAATCAACCCTTGGCCAGTAAATCTCTCTTTGTTAAAAAAAAAAAAAATGGGTGGGGGGAGGGGGAAAGCATCAAATGAATTTCTTGCCTGTCAGTAATAGGCTGAAGAAGCCTTTAATTCATGTGGGGACAATTCTGAGTAACCCTCACCTCCCCTGACATACCACTATTGGATTCTGGTGATCCATGTTGCTGTAGTGCCTCCGAAGGGCTGGCCCAGACTGGTTTTTAATTAAATCCCCCTAAAGGATGGTAAAATCGACCTGTCTCTGCAGAGAGAGTAGTTGTGATCCAATGTCCTGGGAATACATGTTCCCCACTGATGGCCTCCTTCTTTCCCCAGAGGCTGTCTCATTGCATCACTGATCAATTTCTCTCTCTCTTTCCTGCTTTTGAGCAGGAACAAGATGGAAACAGAGAGAATGAAAACTCAATGTTGTTTCCATAGCAACATTTTTAAAACAGAGAAAAAGAGTGAGGGGGAACAAGAAGGAAGGGGAGGGGAAAAATTAGAAAGATTTGGATTCTATACATCAGTGATTGAACTAATTTTTCTTGGTTGTCAGTGTGGTAGTTTATTTACTAAAAGTAAGTTTTCTTGTAGGAAAGAAAAGGAAAATATCCATTTCTCCAGTTCTAACATCTTCCAGTTGGGGGTGGTAAGGTGAATAAAAAAAGAGGGCCTTGTTAAACCAGCCTCAACCTCTTCAAGAAGGCATCATATAACATGGGATAGTAATGTATTCTGAAAGTGTTTACTCGGGATTTCAGTGACCTAATTCTCCAGGAAGTCAATGAAGTTTGCTGGATTTCTATTGTCTGTTAATCATTACAGTAGACACAGTAAAAAGAAGTAAAAAAGAAATATATTGTGGGAAGAGAAGGTCTTGAATTTAGTTAGTCAATTCACAGGTATCTCTGTTAGGTGCTAAGTGCTGTGGACCCCCCCCCCAAAAAAAAAAAGGTAAAAAATATAATCAAAGCCTCAGGAAGGAAATCTGACAGCAAAGCACTGAGTGGGGAACAACTGAGAAAGGTCTACTGCAAAATGGTAGGACTTGAACTCTTTAAAAAAAAATAAGCATTTTGTTGATTGATTTCATTTTTACTTCTCCAAAATTTCTCCCGTATACATCCCTCCTCCTCCATCCAGAGAATAACATTTAACAAAAAATCTTTTAAAGGAAAAAAATAATAAAAGAGAAAGAAAAGAAAAAAATAGACTGAATAATATACTGACAGAGAGTGGGGGAAAAAAAAAACAAAACAGTGGTCCAAACCTATGGACCTCCCACTTTTACAGAACAAAAGTAGGGAGTGGTGTCTTCTCATATCTATTCTTTGACGACTTTCTTTTTCTTTGAAATTCTGCTATATCAGTTTTCAATTATTTTGTGATTCCTTTCCTATCCCAGAGGTGAGTAACCTGCAGCCCTGAGGCCACATGTGGCCTTTTAGCCCCTCAAGCGTGGCCCTTTGACTAAGTACAAACTTCACGGAACAAATCTCCTTAGTAAAAGGATGTCTATAAAACTTGGACTCACTCAAAAGGCCACACCCAAGGACCTAGAAGGCCACACGTGGCCCTCAGGCTGGCGGTTCCCCACTCCTGGCCTATCACTTTCACTTTGTAATTATTGTGTATTAATGTTTTCTTGACTGCTTATTTTATTCTTCATCAGTTCATGCTATCTTTCTATGTTTCTCTGTATTCATCATTTAACTGTTTTTCTACTGCATTAATCTTCCATTATATCCATGGACTACCATTTGTTTGATCATTCCCTAAACTGATATGTACTGACTTTGTATAAGACAAATCTCATTGTATGAGACAATGTTACTGGGTCATAAAGTGCAGAGATGGAAGTAATGTGTACAAAAACTGGAAAAGATAGGAAGGGGATAGCTTGTGAAGGGTTTTAAATTCTGCAGAATTTTTTTATTTAATCCAGAAATTCATAGAGAACTCCTGTAGTTACCTGAATGGTGGAAGGAGTTTAGACTGTTTAAGAACTTCCCTTGATGTTCAACCTAATGGAAGGCCATGTTGCTGCCTCCTGGGAGGTCCACCAAATCCCACCTTACAGAAGGCAGGAGAAGACAGAGTTATGTCTCCTGAGGGTCAGATGTGTGGCAGAGCAGGGCGGGCTTGCTGTAGTTCTAGTTTGGTCTGTAAGATGATCCTCAGAACACGGGACCAAGCCATGGAATGAACATGGAGGTCAAAGGCAAATGGCCTTGGTCCCTGGGCTATCCAAGAGGGCTGTGGGAGAGCCTGAGGAGTAAAGAATACATATGAAACTGTGAAGTTGGTAAGTAGTATCCATCTGTGTTTGAGAGAGTTTGCTTGCATTTACATGTATGTGCAAGTTCATTTTTCTCTTTGTGATAACATGACCATGATAAAGGAAAGAATTTGGAGGAGACAAAGTACCTGTTATCTTCACACTCAGAGACTCCAGGTTTCCCATGTGGATTTAAAAAGAGAAAAAAAACCTCATAGGAAAAACTGTTATATTGAGATATCTGTCACCCATCCTGCAATATAAGCCAACATATCATATGTTCCTTTAAGGTGGAGTGCAAGTGTTAAGAAGATATCCTCAGTAACACAGGTCTTTCATATATCTAACACAATTTCTGACACAATGTAGCACAGGCTAGTTGTTTTTAAAAGAAAATCAATCAAGTGAAAAACAAAAAACAATGTCCATTTTTGTTTTAAAAAAATGGAGGCCTCATTTTCTGAGGGTTAAACAGTAGGTATTCTGTAAGACTTTAAACAGTCCCAATAAAATAGGAACCATGAATGACCTTCATGGTATTCAGGCTCCTAGAATTTTGACTAGCTTAAAATATATGGCCATTTCCCCCTATGTATTTTTATTTCCACATCTTTAAACTCTGAACCAGGGATCCCCTATGGGATTTTATGCTTCAGTTCCTGAAGCTAGTTTCGCCTTTTTGATGAATTTCAATGTATTCTTCATCTTAACTATAGGGTTGACGTAACTGTGGTATACAGTCACTTCAATTGCTTCTAAATAATTAATTCAATACTAATATTGCTTTTTCCTAACAATTGTTCTTAAGTGTTAAATCAATCACAGATTAATTGAAACTTCCTCTCCATTTTCCCTTCTCCATCCACTAAATTAGCTTTTACTTTCATTTTCTTTCATGGACCTTTCCCCCCCTCCCCTTGCCCCCCTCTCTTCAGGCATTCTCAGAGGGCATCTAAAGTTCTTAGGCTCTGTAGTTTTGAAGTATGCAATTTGGAAGAAATGTGAATCTGGAGGGAATTAAATTAACTAGAAGCACTCTGATTTTTGATTAAATTGCTTCTTTCAAAGATAGTATAGAACATTCTAGGTATTCATTTTAAAATTTTCTTCAAAAAGAGTGAAAAAGCCCATTTAAGTTCAAATGATTTTGGCTTTTTTCTTGACATTTAAGGTTTATACTCAGAATGCCTTCATCACATTTTTGACTAAGGTTCTAAGCACTGAGAAAACACATTTATTTAATGTAATATTCTAAAAAAATGAGAAGGGTAAGAATGAAAAAGAAAGCGCTGTACACGTTAGGTGTGCTGTACTTTGGAGGAGAGGATTAGAATTCTAAGTGCCCTTCAATATGAAGATAGTTGTCAGAAACAAAAAGGACAATTTAAGATGAATAAATGAATAATAGCATATTTGGGGAGAATACTGTAGTATGGGAATAAAAGGTTAAGGACCAAATATTTTTATAAATGTGGGATAGAAGAGAAAGAATAAAACGATCTTAGGTTTATAGTTGATAGTAAGAAGACTATGAATTAACATGCCACATGAATATTACAAAAATAAGCATGGCTCTGAAAAATAAATGTGACACAGTCCTTACTAAATACTGCTTAGGCCCTTACAGTTGCTCTCTTCTGACTTTGCAGTAGAAAGATTTATATATCATGTGGATATGAAGTGATGTTTAACTAAGGTCCACGATTTGTCCAAGCTCTGGCCTCACAAAGATCAAAAGGGGCCAGGTATCTGTTTTGGCTTCTGGCTTCTATTTAGAATTTACTCTGGGAAATGCCTGAATATATCTTATACCTGGCTGCGCTCTAGGTTTCCACAAATGTATAATTTCAACTCCTTCCTATGCCCTGAAGATATATGTGAGTATGTATATATGTGTCTATATATGTGTGTGCATGCATGTATATATGTATATGCATATGTGTATCTATGTAATATGTTATGTTGTGTATACATAAATATAGATATACATATTGACAAATATGCATGTGTCTGTATACATGTATAAATCTGTATACACATGCCTAGGTGAGTTTATATATATATATATATATATATATATATATATATATATATATATATATATATATATATATATATATATATATATATATATATATATATATATATATATATATATATATATGTGAGAGGACAGCCTTTTTATTCCACCTCAGAGGGTACAAAGAACTCATTAGAGTCCAAAAAGAAATTAAACGACCCACAATACCCAAGAAATAATCACCATAATTCTCACCCATCTCCTCTGAGTCTTAACTTTCTATGTTATTGTTCAGACCTGTCCCCTTTCTGACCCCATGGATCATCACACACCTGGTCCTTCTGTCCTCCACCTAACACATTGTATACCTTCTGACCTGAGGGGATCAACATCTGTCGTATCTTTTAGCATTTTAATTCTGTCTATAGGGTTTTCTTGGTAGACACTGGTGTAGTTTGCCATGTCCTTCTCCAGTGGCTCACCTTTGGTCATGACTCTCCACTGTGACCTGTCCTGGGTTTCAATGTCATAGTTTCAATGAGCTGTGCAAGTCCCTGCCTTACAACAAGGCAACCATCTAAGAGGGGCCTATCTTTCTACCACAGTTATAATGTCCTTCTTACTCATCACCCACACATGATTTTGATTCTCCTCGAAAGTGAGCTGAACATGAGTTTGCCCACCGGGTAATAATTTGATATGTTATTGAAAGTCTTCTCCCCTACAGGTCCTTACACGGAGGAGTGGACTGGAACCAGCTGTAGTCAGTTGTGAGAACCTATAGTTGAATGTTCCGTGTGAGCATTTATCCCTCAGAAATTGGTAATTTCCACAAGTCACAGCTTGGCTTATTGCTTTCCTGATTGTCTAGACTTAAGAATGTATTAATAAAAGGGTATGTGTATATACAGTTTTGGCGGGGGGGCGGTGCAGAGAGTCTGGTTGCTGAACACTGATCAATCAGAACAGCTCTTATTGTTCTATAAACATACCTTGAGCAGAAGTGCAGTAAGAAGTCTCAGGAAGTGGAAGCATCACCAGACTGGAGGACGAGTGACTATAGTGTAAAAACAACCAAGTGATGTAGCATTATATCACACTTTAAGGTTTGCAAAAGGCCTCGTATTCATTATATCATGTGAGCTTCACAGCACCCTTGCCTTTGTGTTCTGGACCCCTCATCAGAAGTAAAAATTAGTTTACCACTGCTGGGCAGGGAATACCTACCCTGTGAGACCTGTTCTGTAAGAATAATTTAGAGTAATGATGGTGAAAAAGTGCAATCCCATTGTTAAGGACTGAGCCCCTATAACTTCAAATGGAAAAACATTTTCTCTCTCAAAGAAGTAGTATTCTTCTCAAGAATTCCCTTCCTTCTCCTAGAAGGTCAGATATTTGAACCCCTGAACTTAGAATTACTGTTCTCTGGAGGTAACTCATAAGGCAGGCACTGACCATGAATTCTCCCTTTTCTGGCTAAAAGGTTAGCTAGTAGATTGATACTACTTAGGAAATCCTCTGCTCTAAAGAGGGGACAGGTGTTTAGTGATAACATTGACATTTTCTAGGTAATGCGCTCTGGGGCCAGGTATGTGAACACATGGAACTTATATTCTCTCTTTCTTTCAATGTGTCAACAATATTCTCATCTCATGGGTGCATAAACTCAGTGTTATTTTCAATTCCCCACTCTTTCTTCCCTCATGTTTGGTCAGTCACCAAATCTTGCCATTTTTACATCCACAATGTCTCTTAAGTATCTTTCTCACACCTCACAACCACCATTTTAATTTAGACTTTTATCACCTCTCATCTGCACTATTGAAATGGCTTTAATTATTTTCCCTACTTCAAATTTCTTCCCTTTCCAATCTGTTTGCCACTGTGCTGGCAAAGCTATTTTCATCAAGCCCATATGTGACCGTGTATACTCTACCATTTGGGCTGCCTATTGCATTAGTGTAAAACATAGTGTCTATGTGACCTTCGTACCACGGCCCTAATTTCTCTTTCTAACTTTTTTACATATTATCACCTTTTCTGAACCCTCTAGTGTAGCCAAATGGGTCTTCTTTTGTTGCTCACAAAGAGCAGCCCTTATCTTGCCTCTGGGCTTTTGCTATACCTTTCCCTATTTCCTGAAATGACTTCTGTTCTCACCTTTACCTAGATGTCACTAGCATTTAATATTTTTTCAAGATGAGTCTTCGTATTTCCAATACCTAGTGGCAAGTCAGCCAACAAGTTATCTCTTAAGTGGTTATTACATACCAGACCCTGTGCTAAGCCACGGGGATCCTGATACGTAGTATATACTTAATATATGTTTATTGATTGATTTATTATATATTTTTCTCTACAAATCTCTGTTATTGCCCTAGATGCTGCAGATCCTAATCTTGGAGAGTCTGCTTTCGGGAATCATCTTCTTGGGCCCTCTGAGCAAGTGCATAGAATTTCTATTTGCCTGTACCTGAGGAAAACTATTAATGTATCCTCACTGGGAGAGCCTCTTCATATACAACTCCCCCATTCCATACCAACATACAAACAGTGCCTAGCTCTATTTTTAATTTTCCTGCTCTCCCAGCATGTTGAAAGAAAAAAGGAGATATAAAGGTTTGAACAAGATGTTGGCTCACTCTTAGAAGAAAAAAAAAATGGGGTGGTTCCTATCATGAGCTTACCAAGGCTTCTTAAAGGTAGTTCCAGTCAATGAAATCTATCCATTTTCAGGCATCAAAGTGTAGTTCTAAGACAACAAATTCAAGTCGGGGCAGGCTCAAGCATTAGGGTTGCTCTTACTCAATAAACAAAGTACCAATAGCCATGTACATCCTCTGTGCTGAGAAGTACTTTCCAAAGTTCCAGGAAAGGGCTGAGTTTTCATTCCATTCATCAAGTTGATGGGGAAACCCCACTCATCAACCACCTGAAAAATAATTGAAATAGCTAGATATTTAAGAACACCTAGATATTTAACTAACAAATTACCTGGTATGAATCAATACCCCATAAGGGAACCAAGAAATGAAAAGCCTTAATGTGATTGTATCATGTGCCCTGGGCTTACTGATCCACCTTCCTCATCTTTGACTGTGTAAGCTCCTCATCTTTTCCCATGCCTGTCAGATGAGTCAACCTGATAAGACATTAACAGGATATTAGGACAGTGTTCCCTTGCCCCCTGAATACTGTAATTCCCTATGATATAAAATAGTGTGTTATTCCACACCTTTTGAAATCCTATAAATAAGATGTGGATTTTTTTTTAAAGCAGGGGATTGGAGAAAAAAGTATGGAACCATATTTTAATCAGTCTAGTGAATTTCTGATGTGAAAACCCCATCAATTTGATGAAGATTTATAACTCATCAAGAAAACTATATAACATCAAGGAATTTAAGTACTCATAGTTCCAGCGACATCAGAAGAGAGGGCCCTAGTCTGTTGAACTGCTTGTTTTCAGTTTTCTGACCCCCTTGTTTAGAGTGTTCAGTGAAGAAAGCAGTTTTACTCAGTAATAGCCAACCATTCTGACAATTTTGTTTTCAACTGTCATTACTCTGTAGTTAATGTCTTGTTTTTGGATTTAAATGTTTATTGAATCTAGAGCTGATCTTTTGGCCTAAATTATATAGGAAATAGCCTCAAATCTCCTGTGAAGAAAGTATATGTAAATATACACCTATACAGAGTCTTCTCCCCATTAGGAAAAATGGAAAGAAAACTAGGAGTGATCTATCCACTTTCTGATTCCTACAGGATGCTATAAAAGTGCATATGTGATTCAGATCCTCTTTCCATAAAGAAAAGAAAAATAATTTGCAACATATGAATAGCGAAATGTTTACTAGGGTTGTAAAATTTGGACAACCTTCTTATTTCCTAGTAGTGGATTTATTCATTATTGTTGCCATTAATATTAATAATATCATTATGAATCTTTGTAACTGCCTCTGCCTCAATCCTACTGTTGGTACTACCTACAAAAAATCATTTTCCCTTTGGGAGTTAATGATTGATGAAAACAGAGGATATGGTCCTCCTTAACAAAGAGCTAACATTCTGAAATACTAAAAAATTCACTGCATTCTGCCCATGTAACTAAGACTCATGTACATTATTTGTCTGATAAAAGCTTTGCACTGAGACATAAAATGTTGTAGTAGAGAAGTAGCATAAAAACAGAATCAGGTGCTTGGCAAGATTTGTTAAAGTAAGTTTGTAAAATATAAGGCTGACCCACCACTTGATCAAAGGCTGGGTTCAAGGAAATTGACAGAAAGAATCCTTCTTCCAGAGTAATGGAATATAACTTTTCCCTTCCTTGGGCAAGAATGGCATCATTGAGAAACACAAATTTTTTTTTAACTTTACAGGCTATTAGAAATTAACTAGTCCAATTTAATCATTCATCAAGCAAGTAGCAAGTGTCTAGCTTGTGCCTCAAACTGTGCAAAGTATTTGGGATACCAAGACAAAGTTCAAAGAGTGGCTGCCTTCAAGGAGCTTATATTCTTTCAGGGAAGACCACGTGGTCGTCAATGAGTATATTACAAAATAAATGTAAGGCAATGTTTTGAGAGGAAGCGCCAGAAACAGGAAATCAAATAAGGCTTTACTTCGAATATGGTGTGCTTAAGATGGACTCTGAAGGAAACTGGGCATTTTAATTGCTCAGATATGGAAATTGAGGTTGTGACTGGTCTAGGGTTAATTGTAGCAGAGTTAGAGTTGTGTTGGAATTAATGGTGGCAGAGGCCAGAATAAAACACAGATATCCTGACTCCTTTTTTTTCCTATTACACCACCCTGAAATCATAGAATAACAAAATGAAGGATTAGTATTTCTTCTTTGCAACCCAGAAGGTTCATGACTGTTTTAATGAAAACAGTAACTGGAGAATCATTATGACTGGGTCAAAAGAAGTATCTTCTTTTGTCTCCCTTATTTGTCAGTTGGCCCAGTTATAGCTTGCTCTTATCTTGGTCTTGAGCAGACTCCATTTCTACTTGAATGCTATAAACTGACCACAAAGTATTGAATAGAATATTTAACAGGCAGCATGCTTTTTGAAATGAGGAATTTCTACTCTTTTGATTCTCTTTCTAGTTAGATTTCGTCATGTTCTTCCGTAGGAACTCAATGCCATTAGGAAGCAACCTTGTCGATAGTAGTGAGATCATTATGAGAAAGCTAGGTGAATTGGGTCAATCAAAGGAGGCTCTATCATTAAATTGTACAGAGAGTACAACTCAAATCAAATTATCAAATTTTAATTTTTTTTTAATTAAAGAATTTCCCATTGTGTCACAGTGGGCTGGGTCCTTAGGAGATATCACAAACTAATTGGCCTATAACCACCAGGGCTAGGATAGAAAATAGTAAGGAGAATGCTTCAAGAGGGAGCCAGCTGTCACACGGGTCATAAACCAAGGTCTTGACATAGTACCTTGGACTCTTCCTTGAGTCAGAATAGAACCATTGCCCCATTCCAGTAATAACATGGGGATAAAATAAAACATCCTCCAAGGAGGTATTTAGTGGTGAGCTAGGGCTGTAGAGCTGCAGGGGCATTTATCTCTATAGGAGCAATGTTTGACTCTTTGTGGTTTCCACAAATCTCTCTTAAAGGCATTGATCGCCACTGTCAAGACGATTAAAGGAAGCAGTGATGCATAGTATGTTTATATTTTCTTTCTGTAAAAAATACTTCTTCATGCACATAACACATCTCACGTGAGAGCTCCAATGCTCCAAGGAAAAGTAAATATTTTACTTCGGGGAACAGTGCTTCCTATTTTTTTCTCCCTTTCTTTGATGGTTTTGATTTCTATCTAAGTAAGAATGTTACAGGCCAAGTATGGATACCCAGTTGAGGCTGACAGACAGAATCATCTATAAGGTTTTCATAGTGAACTTGCCTCTATTACCAACTTTTTGAGTGAACTTCGGCAACACTGGACTTCTCCCACCTCATCTGAAAAGAAAGGAAATTGGACTAAGTCAGGAGCAGGGAACCTGTGACTTTCCTACCTGTGGACTAGGTAATCACTAAAGCCTTTCAGTTCAAATATTCCATGATACTCATCAGTAATACTCCTTTCCTGTCTAGCTGCAATAATAAGTAGCTTTTAACAGTAGCAACTGTTGTAAAAGTAATATAATTTTGCATTTATATAACGTTTTATTGGTTACTAAGTTCTCTTCTGTCTATCTTAGTTGACCTCTCACAAAAGCCCTGTGAGATTGAGAGGGCAGGAATTATTATCCTGATTTTTCATATGAGAAAACTGAGGTCTTGAGAGCTTAAGCGGCTTGCTCATTGTCTGAGAACTATTATAATATGTTACTGTAACTGAATCCATGTTTTCTGAATCTGAGTGCCATTTCCAATACGTAGTTCAAGCTTCATATTTACCAATCAATAATGTCAAAACATAGTGGCTTATAAAGCTGAAGAAATGCACTTGGCAGGCTGTCAATATTGAATTTATTTTTTCATGGATTGATAGGGCAGGGGAAGGGGATGGGTTCAGACATGAGAATGTGGATGCACAGTGACAGCTGTGTGAGCCCAGAACTGATTGGCACAGGGGTATGGGGCACATAGATGTCTGGTCCCATGCTACAAGTCTGCCACTAGGTCACCACTTATCAAATGGAAAGATAGGAGTCAGGAAGGCAACTAAATAATATAAACCATGAGATGTAGGCAGAGCTAAAACCCAGACTAAGTTTGGATTTTAAAACATTTAAAAATATATTAATCAATTTTCAATAAAATGTTCCAACTAAAATTTCCCAAACAAAAATGCTTGAGATTTTCTGTATATTGGCATATATAGGGTTGTGGCAGGGTGCCTCAGATATTTCCAGTGTTGTCACTGGGGGGTTGGGAGGGGGGAGTATTTCTTTCTGGAGACCTAGTCATACTAAGGAGATTCACCTCAGGGAAGAGTAGAGACCTAAGTGCAAGGTTTCTAACATGAGGCATCCAGGAAGTATCCTGAAGGAACGAAGATGAGGGGTCTGATATGGAGAAATCAGATTAAATGGAGACCAAGCACAAGGCTGTCATGGCTAGTCAATTAAATGTGCATGCTCAAGACCCTAAGTTCTGCGTGCTATGGTTATCTATAAGCATTGCACCAAACTAACACCCTCTTTCTCTGCACATACACACACAAAGTGTGTGTAGGAGTGTGTTTGTGTGTGTGTATGTGTCTGTGCATGTGTGCATGTGCTGGTAGCTAGGTAGCCCAGTGGATAGAGAACTGTACCTGGAGTCAGGAAGACTCATTTTCTTGAGTTCAAATCTAGCTTTAGACACTTACTAGTTGTGTGAACCTGGGCAAGTCACTTAACCCTGTTTGCCTCAGATTTCTCAAATGAGCTGGAGAAGGACATGGAAAATCACTTGAGTATCTCTGCCAAGAAAATCCCAAATGGAGTCATAAAGAGTCAAATATGACTGAACAACAGTATACACCAGTATTGAAGCCCAGCCTAACAGTATACGATAAAGACTGTCCTTATCATTGGTGGACATTTTAAGCTACTGTTAACTTCACTGTGGTGCTTTAAAAGACTAGAGGACAATGGTACCCTATGCTTTTCAAGATTTGGGTGATCTGGTACAGTGCTTAACATTCTAAATACAGAGAAATGAATGGCGATCAAAGGATCATAGATTGCAATCTGGAGGAGGTGATCCATACCTTCTGGTGAATTCCTTCATTTTACTGGTGGGGAAACTGAGGTCCAGAAAAAATGAAGTGACCATGAAGGTTCCACTGGGACTTCATCATAGGCCCGCTGATCATAGATCCAGCATTCTTGCCTTTATACTGTACTTGGTATCTGGACTCAGAAAAGAGTGAAATATGTAATTATTTTCCATTGGTATCAGACTTGTCCAATTCTGCCAGTGGGATGTAGATTAGTGGCACCCGGAAGCAGCACTCAGGTGCCAAAATTTGGTGAAAAGAGTAAGAAAAGGAGCAGTAACTTGGAATTATAAAAGAAAAAAGTTGGATTTGGAGTTTGATGCTGGCAAGGACAGTCACAGTCAAGTCCAAGTTCGTAAGGAATCATGAAGCCTAGCTCCATAAAAAAGCCAGTCCTAGACTCTAATCAGATAGAAATGGTGTATTAACCTTAAGAATTTGGACTGACTATATATGACTGGATTTGGAATGTTAGAATTAAGTTGTACATATAAGCTATTTTATATTTTCCTTAGTTGCAATTTCTAGTTTGGATAAACCAAAAGAGAAGAAAGATGTACTCATGCCTGATCCAGGAGACTCTGGGCATATCCAAGAAGAGATCAGGCACAGACTGGAAGAAACAAAAATTCAGCACTTCGAATTGCTCTCAGGTTTTGACCTTTAGAGAGAAAAGTCCTAAGAAACGGATGGGACAGGAATTTGACTGAGTGAAGAGGACATTTTTTGTGTCTTTGGTCAGTTGTGTTTTTTTCTGCCCTGTGTAGAGAAACCTCTGACTTCAGGTTTGGAAACTTTAAAATCTGCAGCTTGAATAACTTAGTCTTGAAATGATTGTTATATTTACTATTAAACTAAGGCAAAAGTTCAATGATTGTTATAGCAGTTCTTCAAGTTTTCTATCCAATTCCAAGAGTTAAATGGCTAATTCCATTGGGGAAAGAATTTGCCCAGAATGACCAGCAGTGCATGGAATTCAAGAACCTCCATCTTCCAATTTTTGAACTCTCTGAACCATAGCTTTGTGGCCTTACATATGGTGTTGTATCAGAACCCAGGCACCTGGTGTCAGGTCATGCAAGCAGTGACAAATGCTAATAGTGAATGACAGCTTACCCAACAGTTCTGGGAGGGGGCTGCCTAGAAAGGTGATAAATGGCATGGAAAGAGATTAATTACCTCGCTCCAGTGTGACATTTTGTCCTGGTTATAAAGGACCCCCATGGGGTTTAAGGAGATGTTTGGTGTTTTACAAGGCACACTGTAAATATCAGCACTTGCTTCAGCTCCTATTGAATTACAGAGCTAATTCCATTTGTCATATTCAGACAGTTCTTTCTTTCTCTTTGTTAGGGATATTGAAAAGTTGTGATGAGTTGGAGGCCTCGAAGGAAACTGCTGTCCCTCTATTGGGCAAAGGGGGGATGCAGCAATGAATTAGAGTAGAGAGGAAAAGGGTGAAAAGCATTGAATGAAGGAAAAAAACCACTCAGGGAAGTAGGGAAATGAAGAATGAAAGTAACTAAATTTCTTGTATGAATGAATGGTTATTTTTTCATTCATTTATATCCTCAGCTCCTAGTGTATTGCCCAACACATGATATATGCCTGATAAAATGTCTCTAGACTGATTGCAAAGCACTTTTCTAAGTGCTGGGGTATATAAATAGAAAAGCAGGGCAGTCCCTGCTGTCAAGATGCTTACATTCCAATAAGAGAAACAGTACCCATGGGATGGGGTAGCTGCAGGGTTGGTGGAAAGGCCCAGAGGTCTTTAGGGCATAGCAGCAATTTAGATGCACTTTTGCTTCCACTGATAAAACCATAAGAATTTCTGGTTTCTGATGATAAATCCTTTAACAGTATCAAGGGCTTTATTGACAAGCACTTTCTTTATATCCTAGAGGACACTGATCTGTGCTACATGGAAAACGACATATTGGTTGCCTACTGTGGATTCAAGCTCCCTAAGGAAACCCTAAATACTCAGACCTGATCAGGGTAGGGGAGATAGGGGTTTAAGAGTTTTTAGAGCTTCTAGATACAAAAAAAAGTGGTAGCTAATGGGTGTGAAACAGGTAGATTGAAAGGATGCATGAATATGGTGATGAGTGATGGGAAGGAAAAATGGAAAGTTGCCCAAAATAAATTGCATCTCTATGCCATTTCACCATTGAATAACAATTACTAGAATATTATTACATAATATTACCATTACTTTAGTTCTTTGCCAGTCAGCTTCAGATTCCAACCAATATCCAAGAGACTGAAGGCTCCCTATCTTATTCCCAGTTCATTATCTGAGCCATCCATTGCCAAACTAGAAACCTTTTTTTGTCTTACATGGCTTAAACATTTGGTTTGTTTTCCTGTGTTTTCAATGCAGCTCAGGTTTTCCAAACCAGAGCTGTGCAGAGACCACAATTTCAAGACCAAATGGAATTATAACACACTATTCCTTGTAATAGACACATGTTTATGACACAGTGCCCCACCCCAAAACAGGGCTCTGATGCATCACCTTCCATCTGGTACCATGAAGACCAGTGAATGGCCTTAATTCCTGAAATAATTACCTCTATTTTGGATAATATTCCTTACACCTGAGGCCCCAAAGGCTTACTTCTGTGGCTGCCTTTGCTTGACTCTCTCCATGATGCAAAAAATATCATAGGATATCATTATCAGTGTTTCAGCTCCACAGCATCCATGGGGAGGGAAGAATAATGCAGTGAAGCACCTGGAAGGGGAAAGTGATTTCTTGTAATCATACTCTATCCTGAGCTGAAGAGGAATACTTGGGATTCCATAGCAAATGTACTATTGCTGGTATACTCATCGCAGAATTATTTTCTGATTTCTGAGATCAAGAAGGCAAAAACTGATCAGAACTCTATGCAACTGTTCTCTCTCTGCTGCCTCATTTCATCCATCTTAATTTTCTCTTTCATTAGTGTTTACTTTCTCTTTTGCTTCCTATGCACTCCCCACACAAGGTATTTTTGTTTTTAACTTTGAAATGGAATAAAGTGTTTATTCTGGGAAAGACCAAGTACCTGGTAGAGCCAGATTATTTGACAGGTAGCACAAATGGGGCTGCTTCCTTCTCCATCCAGCTCAACCAGCACACTCCATCCTCTTGAGCAAAAGCTAGTAATAACAAATAGTCATTTTTATAGCGTGGGTAATGGTCCTCTTGTCTTGTGAATGTTATAACCCTAGTGCTCTTCACCAACTTGCAGCATGAATCATAGCTCTAGTCATGAGAGGCAGTAAGGTGTGATATACTGAGTTCTGCATTAGAAATAAAAAAGACCTGGGTTTGAATCCCATCTCCAACATTTTCTAACTGTGGGATCATGGATAAGATGCAACCTCTTGAATTGCAAACTCCTCATTTGAAAAATGAGGCAATAATACTTAAATAACACTTACTGAGGTGATGTTTTGTGTGTATATGTATGAATGTGTATATATAAATATGTATGTAAACACACACATGTATATAGATATAGATATTGCTCATGGTCACCTCTAAATTGCCAAACCCAGCAGACCTTTGTTATTTTTTTATTTTCTCTGGTCATCATATAGAATTTGATAGTCTACTAATTCTTGAAAATTCATTCTTCTTAGAGTTTTGTAATTTTTCCTTTTTCTGGTTCTTCTGATGACTCTTAAAGGTCCAACTTTGGGTCCTTGGTCATATGTTCTTTTTTTATACCTTTTCCCCTTCAAAGATGATCTCTTCTACACAACTTTCAATGATTAATTTAGTGTGGATGCCTCTGACTGATAATAGTAAAATAATATAAAATGGTCAAATGATAAAGTCAACAGTAATAATAATAAAAATAGCCACAAGCTTTGCACAGTGAATTATAGGTATTGTCTCATTGTATCCTAGTCTTGATGCCTGCTAGAAAATTCCACTTGAATGTTCTATTGTCATGTCAAATTGTAAAACTGAGTTCATTTATTCTTCTTCCACCCTCCTATCCCTTCCCCCTCCCCTCACTGATTTCTCCCTCCTCACTTTCCTATTCCATTGATGGCATTGCCATTCTCCTTGTCACCCATACTTGAACTCTCAGTTGTTTTGATTCCTCCCTGTTCTTCACTCCTCACATATTATCAGTCATCAATTCCTGTTGATGCTCTTTTTACAAGGTCTCTTGAAATCATTCTTTCTTTGCTATTGTCCATTCTCCACAATCCCCTCTCATCTTTATCTAAGCACTCTTCTAGGTTCACTAGAAAACCTTTCTCCAACAATGCTTCTTAGATCACCCCAGGCCACTCAGTAAACAATTTCTAATGGCATATATCACTCATTTGACCATTAATTATACCCTGCCATGTGATATCCCTTAGGCTATTTGTTGACTTAGATTATTTCACTTCTGACACTCACTTTATAGGGAATTTGCATTATTCAAATTCAACTTTATGTAAAGAATTCTGGAAGAAATACATATTCAAAAAAAAAAAAACCTAAAACCATCTATATCAACTGTACTGTACAGTACTATTCTCTCTCTCTCTCTCTCTCTCTCTCTCTCTCTCTCTCTCTCTCTCTCTCTCTCTCTCTCTCTTTCTCTCTCTCTCTCACACACACACACACATACACACATATGCCCTTTGACTTGTGATTCCCCAGACTCCTTCACCATCACACCAAAAACAAAAACAAACAACCCTAGAAAAACAAAAACTTTCCTAGTGAAACTAGAAGAATGAAAGAAAGCAGACATTTCCATTACCATCACTAGATCTGGAACTTGGCTTCAGACCTCCAATTCTGCCTGGTTCCCTCAACCCACCCACGTGTCCAGTCTTCATGTGTCCATCTTTCATCCATTTCCCCTCTGATACCACATTTCTGTACCTGGCCATGTGTTGCCTGACCTCTCCTGTCTGTGTCCATGTCAGTACCTCCAAGTGTCTGCCCCTCACCTGCCCTTTCCCTCCCACCTCCTTCTCCTTCATATTCCTCCTCTAAGTAAATATCTTCAAAAAGGTCCACTCTGTAAAGGGAAAACTTTATTTTGTTACCATTTAAATTTTAATGAGTTTGTTTCTTATCCTGCCAGAACATAATTTTCATTAATATCTATCTTTTCATCATGATCATCATCATATTAACACTTTAATTTTTGCAAAGTATTTTACATAAATTATCTGATTCTCACAGTGATACTATTTATAGATGCTATTGTTATCCCTATTTTTCAGATGAAGAGACTGAAGAAGAAAAATTAAGTGACTTTCCCAGGGTCAAACATGTAGTGTCTGATGCCTTATTCCAATCCATTTCTCACAGATAAGAAAAATCCAGAATGATGCACTAAGCCTTATTGCCTCATTTAATAAACAATTGTGGATTGATTCTCTGAATTCCTATGGTGCTAATAATTCGTACCACATAATTTAACACTCAATTATATTCTTACATAGTTTTCTCAAATTGTCCACTCTGCAATGTTAATTTTACATTCCACTTAGACTGTGAGTTCCTTGAGGGCAAAAAACACATTTTAAGCTATTTTCTCTTTTTCTGTGTGTATTCCTCAGGCTAGAGTGTGCTCTCATATCTCTGTGGATCATGAAACTCTTGGTTATTGGTAAAATGGTACTAATAATACATTGCCTATTATCTAATTATATTATCTATTAGAAATGTGCAAAAACTAAAAAAGATCCATAAATATTAAAAATACCCAGAATACAATTAAAATTAAAATAATTTCAAAAGTTGTGCAAATCAGATAATTTAATGTAACATGCACTTAAAGCTACCTACACATGACAAATTCATGCTATCACACACAATCTTCATTTTTTTCATTCTTTTTTGCATGCTGAAATGTAATGCCTATTGATTATTAAATTCATCAGAAAAACAAACTTTTCAAAATATAACTGATTATGTCACATATTACATTGATGTGAGCTTCAAATTATATATATATATATATATATATATATATATATGTGTGTGTGTGCTTTAAAAACTCAGAGCTACATAGATTTAGAATAAAAATTTCATTAGTCATACTCCTCTTTAAAGTTCTACTCTTGGCCTTCTCATGGCAAGGAAGTAAATGAGCCTGAGTTTGCCAAGGTTTTAGTAGTGGGGGTAAAGTCTATGAAAGAGCTTGTGGAGCTGGAAAGACTTCAAGTATGAATAGAAGTTCAAGGACAAAATGAACAATGAATTCTATGTCTATCATTTGAGGATCAAACTAGGTAAAATTCAGTGAGACTAATCATAGGAAATATAGCTGCAACTGTAATCAATACAATTATCCATGTCAGTTCCAAAGGAATCTTAATGAAAAGATCTGTTCACCTCCAGAGAGAGAACAGATGAACTCTGAGTGCAGATCAAAGCATGTTTTTTTTTCCATTTTCTTTATTTTTCTTCCTTTTTAGCACAAATGGGTAATATGCAATTGTTTTGCATGATTTCACATGTATAATTGACATTATACTGCTTGCCTTCTCAATGGGTGGGGGAGATTAGAATTTGGAGCTCAAATTTTTAAAAAATGAATTAATGTTAAAAACAAATCATCATAATAATTATGAATATTTTTATTTAATGGTGATTACATATCATATTTGTGATAATATATTATAATAGGTAATAAACATTAACAAAATAATAGAAAAAAGAAGACTAGCTACAGAGTGATGAATTTTTGGGCTCAGCAACATGTGAAAATTATCTAAGGCATTCTTAAGAGATTTGAGGTTCCCAGTAATGAAAGAATTGACAATAATGAAAGGTAAGGAAATCAAAGAAAGTTTTTAAAAAGCTGACTGTTGATCATCCAGAAAATTTGCTTTTGTCTTCCAGGATAGAAAAGGGAAAGAAAGACATATTTTAAATGTTTGTCAAGGGGGAAAATAAATTCTTCAGTCTTTGTTTTCCTATCCCCTGTTTCTAGAACCATTCCTGATACATAAGAGGTATTTAATAAATTCATATTAATGTAATGGTTGAAGTGCATGATATTAGCTGATATATATATATATACATATATATATACATACACATACCACATATACTATGTATATGTATTGTGTACACATACATGTGTATATCTATATATGGGTATGTGTCTGTGTGTGTGTGTATGTGTGTATCACTGTGGTTTACAACCAAGAATTGATGAGATTAAGTAGTGGCAAGAAAAAAATTACTAAATAATTACACATCTATAACAGTGTTTAGTCAGAATGTAAGATGGAAGCAAGGAGTCAGGGGCTACAAGAAAAATTAGTGGAAATGAGGGTTGTAGTAAAAATGTGTGAATTGAAGTGAGCAAAATTACACAAGAGATGTGGTTTACAATGAGGTGAATTTAGAGGAAGTAGTAATGAGACAAATACTGGGAAGTGACCGAGTCATTGACTGAACAGAGTATTTTTTAGTGTGTATGTGGGTAGTAATGAGCTGGTTGACCAACTAGTGCAGAGTTGTCTTTCACCTGGATGTTAATTTGTCCCTGAGACTGTCTTGGGAAGTTATCAATTCAAAAGCCCCAAGGCCACTGTTAGGAAGAAAAGGAGAGTCTGTAGGTGTTACAGGAGTGGAGGTGGGTACTGGGGGTGGAGAAATGGTTCCAGTGGTATGTTAAGTAGAGTCTCATTAGCACAGTCGAGCTCAGTGCCTGATTAATTATAGAACACTTGATAAATAACATCCTGAAGTCATGGAAATCAGGAGAAAAAGTACAGATAATTGAATGGAATTGAAGAACTGGCACTGTTCAGACTGCCATTATCATATTTTTCTGTTGTTTGTCTCCTTGGCATCTGCCCTTGTCACAACTCACTCCAGGTTCCCAGCAGCTGCTGAGTTTGGTGTGAGAGAGGATACTAAGGCATAGGTAAGGTCAGCAGTGAGTAGTGAGTAGTTCCATGGGGGTTTGACAATCAGACTTGTCCACTAGAGTAATAGGATCTTTCATAGATATGATTTTTCTCCATTAAACAGAATCAGCTCCTCTCTCAAGCATACCAATGCTACTTTCTTGTGGCATCCTGCCTGGATGTGACAAAAGTGTTCATATGGTTTCATTTCAGGTTGTTTTAAGTCAGTCATAAGGATTCATAGACTTCTGCAATGATTCTGTTAGTTTGGGGTTATTTATACAGCCAAACTTACATATAAGTAAAGTTGAAAATTTTTGGCCTAAATAATATGCAGGGGCAACATGAAAGGGCTATGTAAATGCCATTTTGCTTTGATAATGTGGACATGACTTGAATGACATGAATTTTTCAATTATCAAACACATCTCTTATGTTTTCTAACTTCTTTGTCATTTTTATTTTGTTTATTGCTTTATAAGCAAAAAAAATTAGTATGGTGTAGCAGTACGTGGAGGGTCAGTCATGGATTCTGACATGTATTTTTGAGAAACTATGACAAAGTAAAGGGCACAAGATTTTATAGTCAGTAGAGCCACGTTTAAATCTCAGGCAAAAAGAACATCCAGTCAAGGGGTTCTTAACCTGGACCATATATCATCTATCTATATTAATATCAATATCTATAGCTATAGCATAGAATCTTCATAGATATATATTGAAACAGACATAGTTATATGGGAAAACACGTCTCTTTCTCTGTATTTGTAACTATGTCTATATCTGTATTCTAGGTATATCATTGATGTCTTCATTTCAGACTCTATATAGATATATTGATACACGTACCTATCTGCCTATATCTATACCAATATCAAGATAGATAATGTATATTTCAATATAATTTATTTCCTTTGTAATCCCATGTATTTAATTTTGTGCATTCAAAACTTTTACCCTGAGAGGGATATATAGAAATCATCAGACTGATAAGGATATGCACACAAAAGACTTTAGCCAGCTCAAACCCCTCACTTTATAATTTGATTTCTAGACAGAGGAAATGGCTGTGAGTAGGTCAAACAGCTGAGCCAGGTCTTGACCTAGCTGTTTCGATTCACAGAAAATTTTTTCACTGCCCTCAGTGAACATGAAGAAACAGATTGCAGGAACAGGGGGACAGAAGTAGTGAATAGTCATCAGCATAGATGAACATAGGGAATATAGGGCAGTGAGGTGATACAGTGGGCCTGTAGTCAAGAAAATTCATTTTCCTGAGGTCAAATCTGGCCTCAGACATTTATTAACTGGGGAAGTCACTTAACTCTGTTTGCCTCAGTTCCTCATCTGTAAAATTATCTGGAAAAAGAAATGCGAACCACTCTAGTATTTTTGACTAAGAAAACCCCAAATGGGGTCATAGAATCAGACATGGCTGAAAAATGTTTGAACAGCTAGGGAATACACTGGTTCTTGACAACCCATATTATTCTCCAGGTTGGTTAGATAGAGAACGTCCATTCCAGCATTGCTCTTGGTCTGTAGCAGCATAGCATGGAAAATGAGAACTAAAGAGAAGATGGCAAGGTCTAAGGAACAGCAGCTGGCTTTTTTAGTATAAATAATAAAATAGCCTAGAGTATATCATGTGAGATACCACAGTGGTATAGAAAATACAACCACTTGGGACATTGCCAAGCTTTATGTCTCCTAAGCACTTTCTTGCTATTCAGTTAAAAAAAGATTTTTCTCCTTTTATGTACTTATTTATTCTATAAAGCAGAATGAACAATCCAAATTGAATAAAATAATCTAAATACACAGTTTACTTCATCCTTGTGAAGGTTTAGTTTGTTTTTAGAGAACTCGATAGAGAGATAATAAACACATAGAATAAACAGATAAATAAACAGATAGAAATTTTATTCTTAAGGAACAGTAGTCTTAGTACAGGGGAAAACAGATGTTGCAAAACAACCATTCCACAAGGCTGACAGAGATTGGTATTGTGTTATCATGGAAAGAGACTAGCTAGGACTGGGCGACATGAAACCAGGTTTTCTCCAACCACTCTCATCCTCAGGTTTGTCAACTATAAAATGATGAATTTGAATTAGATTTTCTCTACAGTTGCTTCTGTCTCTACCCATAGTCCTATAGAATTATAGGAGAGATAGGGTAGCAGTTATGGAACACCATTATATCATTTGGGTAACCTATTTTTGTTTCTTTGTTGACATTTTTTGCCCTACATGTGGTGGTGACTCTTAACTCCTCCTACCATCAACAATCAAAGTTCTTTAAAGAAGGATTTTAGGGAGTCCTGTCAAATCATGGAGTGAAAGATAATTCTTCAGAAAAAAAAAAACATCATATAAGGAGAATCTGAAAATTTCCTCACAGTTGTGTATGATAGGAGTTTAACTCTGAGATAACTCATTATCTCTTTCATGATAATATCTGGCATATGGTGGTTTAAAGTTCATGAAGTTCTTCACACATTAAATTTGATCCTCATCACAACCTTATAAAATAGGTATTATTCATATTAATATCTTGATTTTACATACAAGGGAACTAAAATGAATTGTGACTCACCCAGACATTGTGTTGGAGTGTTGGAGTTAGAGTAAGGGAGAGTTGGGTACACATCTTGCATCTTCTATTTCTACTGTGATACCATTAGTAAATCACTTTCTCTGAGCCGCAATTGACTCATCTGTAGAAAGATAATAATAGTAGCTCTATACCTTACTTATAAAGCTGTTGTGAGAACCAAATGAGATATAAAGTGATTTGCTACTCTCAAAAAAGTCAGTGGTTATTATGACGACTATTCATTATTAAGGTAACTGCTGACGAAAGGATTCTCAGAATGAAATAAATTCAGCATTGAATGGTACCTCTGAGGATGTCTAGTACTGAGATAAATGATGTCTACAATGCAGACATCACAGGTTCATCCAGTCTTTGCTTAAAGATCTCCAACACAAATAGAACCACCTACATCCTGATGGAGACCATTCAGTATTTGGATAGCTCTAGTAAGAAGTTTTTTCTTATATTAAACCCCAATTTTTCTCTTTGTAATTTCTACCCACTGTTATCAGTTGTTCCACATGAAGCTGACCATATTGTAACTGAGTATTTTCTTCTCTGACGTAGTGAAAGTTGCTTTAATCATCCTTCATGCAAAAATTATCTTAAAGGTCTTTATTTTCATGATTATACTTTTTGGTACATTTTCCAGCTTATCTCAAAGTTCTTCCAAAATGTTTCACTTGGAAGTAAATGTCATAGCTGTTCAGTTGTTTTAATCATGTCTGACTCTCTGTGACCCTATTTGGGATTTTCTTGGTAGAGATTACAGAATGATTTACCATTTCCTTCTCCAACTCATCTTACAGATGAAGAAACTGAGGCAAACAGGGTTAAGCAACTTGATACAGGTCACATAGCTAGTAAGAGTTTGAGGCCAGATTCAAACTCTCAAAAATAAGTCTTCCTGACTCCAGGCCCAGCACTTCATCCACTGAGCCACTCAAGTTAAATACAATACTTCAAGTGCTTTCTGTCCCTTGCTGAGAACAATGGACTCCCTCCTGCATTCTTAAGACTATATCTGCCTATTACATGGGTTGCCTGATACTAAGATTACAATCCATTATAACCCCTAGGCATTTTTTCAAATAAACCACCTACATTTCTTCACTTTCTATTTCTTAAGTTTATACTTTGAACTGAAATATAAGAGTTTTCATTTATCCCAGTTAAACCCTATCTTATGATTCATATCAATATCTTAGCCTGAAATCCTTTTATATCCCCTGTTCTCTCATTGAAATCATTAATTCACCTTTCCAGTTTTGTTTCACATGTAAGTCTGATAATGATGTTTTCTCTGTAAATTAGCACAGGGCCAAGAACAGATCTGGTAGGCATTGCATTAGAGACCTTCTTCCAAAGGTGAATATCAAATCTTTAAAGACTGTTCTCTAGGTTTGAACATTTCTCTTTTTCAAAAATAATACTCCTAATGCTCTATCTCTCCAAAAAGACTAAAAATTCTTTGCTTAAATATATTATTGGCATTCTATTTCTCTAGCAGTTCAATATCCCTGTTCAAAATGAAAATCAGAATTTTCTTCCATTATTGACTATAGTAAAAGATATACTGAAATACTGTGGTTATTGTTTCAATTAAAGAAGTTCACTAACTGTTTTTAGGAATTGAAGTCATATCCCCTACCCTACAGTATGTAGAACTCCACCCTCTTTTGGTTTGCAAAGGAATATAGAGTTCAGTTCTGTCCCTTCATTTTGCAATTAAATTGTGAGTTAGAATGATCAAGTGACTTTGTCAATAGAATGTGGTATGATATTGGTAGAACCAAAGCTAAGTTTTATATCTTTCCACTGATTTTTGTACTATAGTTGTTCAAGCATAACTCTTCCTCCAACAGCCTCTGTTCTTTAGTTAGATTTCTTAATTCAAAAGATTTCTTCCCAAGGATGTGCTTTTCTGCCATCTCAACAGTAACGAGAGAAAAGTTTTACCAAAGTATTATTGTGAAGGATAAAACACTCCTTAGGATGCTCACCTCATTGAGAGGAGCTGAGCTGGATTTTCTCCTCTTTCTTGTAGTATCATGGCCCCAACAAAGTCTAAGGAAACATTACCACCAGACATTTTGCTTTAATAAGAACATAACAGATGCTGTGCATTTTGAATTTTTTTTTTATATCATGCACCAGAGTGTACTATTCTTTTAAAAAAAGAACCTCAAGCTGCTTGATATATTTTAACTCATGGTATTCTCTGACCCCCAGGTCTTTTTCTGTAGTTCACATGCCTAATCCAGTCATTTTAAACTTTGTTCCATGAACCTCTCTAGTTCAGTGTGGCAGAACATTTGGAGAAAATACAAAAATGATGCATACTATCAGTTAAATGTACATAACAAACTCATCAGTTTTTACATTTGTGTCAATCTTTTATCTAACCTTCATATATGTATCTGTACATGTGAGCTGAGTCATGTTATGACCTAGGAACCCATTGCCTTTTTCATGCTCAAATGCTGGTTCTAGCTAAAACTAGGGGTTGAATGGGATTGGATTGGAAAGACTGAGATGAGCCATATGCACCTGGCTGGAACATACTTAAGAATATTCTCCTCAGCACTGCCTCTTCATTCTCCCTCAGCACTTTCCCATTCCTATCCATTAGAATCCTTGCTCTGGCACAAAACTTGTCATTGAAAGTCTGAAAGGGGAGGTAAAAGAGCTTATCAGAGAAGGAGCTACCAAGAACTTCCCTTACTTACTGCCTTTTCACTCAAGCACTAAAACTGGAGAAAAGAACTTTTGCTAAATTTCGTATCTTATTCCTTGACTGCTTAAGCTATCTGCAGTCCCTCCTATGAATCCATTCCATTACTTTACCCCTTTTCTGTCATTTCTTCCTTCTTTCAATCAACCATTCAGTCAAAAATCTTTTAAATGTCTCCTCTCTGCAGACACTGTATTAGGTTCTGGGTATACAAAAACAGAAAAAATGAAACAATCACTACTCTCAGTGAATTTGATTCTATCGAGGGTGACAACATGTTCATACGTTCAAATATAGTGAATAGATACTCATCATGCATTTCCTTTCATCTATCCATTATCTGACTTTTCCAAAACACCAACAATATTACCACAAATAATAAAAACAAGTCGTTGTCCCATGTCCCAGTGACCATGCATCTTTCATTTTCCAGGACTGTCTTGGTTTTCAGTATTCACAAATCAGATATAAAGGTATTCTAAGACTGTATGTCCCAATTTAGTGTTAAGAAAATGTGGCTTAAAATAGTCACCCTTGTCCCTCCCTTAAGCTATGTGGGGAGAGAATACAGAGGTAAGATGTGCTTAGTCTCTCATTTCTGTATTTTCAGCTACTCTCAGTCTCCTCCTGAAGTGGACCCTAGAGGGAATAAAATGGGTCTCTTCCCTTCAATTCCACATTGACTAAAAAGGAAACTGTCACACCTGGCTATGTATTCTCATTTTTCTTCTCTACTGGTTTCTTGGGAGAGTCTTTTGGGGAATGACTACAAGTAGGATTTTTTTCAGAGCCACTTGAAAATTTAGGATCGAAAGAAATGGAAGATAGTATTGCCATTATTATTATTGTTATGAATGATAGAAGTGCCATCATTTAGCACTGTTTCTACAAATTGGAATTCTAAAAGTAGGTATTTCTAAAAATAATCTTGAGACCACTTAAGAGATACCATTGTATTTTTGTTTTCATGGTGAAGATTCTTTCACCGCCAATATGTTTTGAACCATTTGCCTACACTGTCTTTTAAGCAACACTATCTTTTTGCTAAATCACCCATTCAGTAAGCATTGGAATCACTTACTTTGTGCCGGGAGCTGTACTAATTACTGAGAATACAAAAAAACATAAACAAATCTGCCTGTACCTTCTAGAAGCTTGCATTCTCTCTTTACTTAACTTTTTCCTTGTATTAAGTAGACAATATACTGAATATTTCATTGGTATTGTGAACCCTCTTCTCATTTCTGAAAGGTAACTTGATGTTAACTTCATCATCAAATGTCACAATCAATCATATTTTCTACTTTTGAACATTGTTAAGAAAAATAGCATTAACTGGAATGGGTCACTAGTCTATGACAGAATTTACAGCTCAAGTAAAATCCTTCAATCATGTGACATGAAAAAGTCATATTTAGATATTTTATGATACTATGATACTAAGATGTCATATGTATGAGAAGCTATGGATGATAATTCAATAAAATTGACAGGCATCAATGGGTATCTGTCTGCATCACTGGAGGGAATATATAAATTGATTCAATCACAAATGCATTTGAATATTTTCTACCATCTTTTTTTTTTCTTATGGTGAATATCTGAGTGTTTGGACCTTTCAGCTTCCATCTACAGGTTGGGTGCACCGTAGTCTTCACCTAAAGTTTTGATGCTGCCACCACTTATCTGTTCTTTCAATGTATGACTACCTAGTCCAGTGTGCCTCATAACAAAAGAATCCAAACCTTCCTGAAATGTGGTTATTATCTGTATGATCTTCTGACATGCCCAGGAAACTACAATTGTTTTACCTTTGAATCTAGGCAAATGCTTGACATGTAGACTTAAAGTCCATGACCAAAGTCCAATATGGTGAATCTAACTAACTCTTAAGGCATTCTCAACAAGGAGACCTAAAGGGGTGATATTAGGGAGGAGTGTCTGCTGTGTTTGATATCTTTTCAACCATTTTAATTACCAGCCTGAGGAAGGATTCCCTGGAGAGAAGATTAGCTGTCAGTGGCAGCAGGCAAGACGCCAATTCACTCAGGAGCTGTCAGCTAAGTTTAGCCCCATCTCACAGAGCCATCCTTTATATAATCAGGGTGGAGGAGCCTCGGTGCACCACATTTGGCTCTGTAGGTGCGGAATGATTTACTGCCCTGTTGTCAGAAAACTCTTTAATCTTGTCCTTATGAAAATGTAGCACCTACAAATCACCTGGTGAGCTCTGAGAACATCTCCTGCTTCATGCCTGGGTGCCCCAGAGGTGAAAATGTCAAAGGTGTTTATAGAAACTACCATTCCTTGGAAAGTTTTGCCTTCCCAACCTTTGCTCCCTCTCTTCAATCATGCATTTGCTTCACTATTCTAAAGCTAAAACAAAACTCTTAAGTTTGCAGAACATTTAGAGAACTAGAAATGAGATCAATTCAAGACAAATGGGAACTTGTCCTACCCCCCAACCCCCACCCCCTTTTGTTTTCATCTCTAATGATGGAGGATTAAGCCTTTTTCTTAGGAAATCAGTCTCAATGGTATCTTTTAGGAAGATCTCCCTTATTTTTATTCTTTATCATTCTCACTACTGTTTGTCTATTTGCTCTTCTTTTCTCTTTCAAAGAAGATAGAAAACAGCTGCTCACCATCCACTCCAAAAGCCTTTCACAGATTTGAAGACAGTCACCTCTTTTAGTCTTCTTTTGTCAGGAAGAATGATCCCGACTTCGTTTTAGACTCAGAGCTAAAAGGGACCACAGAGAGCATTTTTTTCCCACATTCTCATTTTACAGATGAGGGAACTTGGGTACAGAAACAATTTGTCCAAAAATCACACATCTGCTAAGTGTCAGAGTTAAGACATACACCTCGGTTGTCTAATAGCAGGTTCAGATCCCGTCCATTTTGACTCAGTCTGTTTTTTTCTACCTTTCTTCATGCACATTATTTATCTCAGAAGTTCTTTACCTGGGTTGTATCAACTTTTAAAATATTTTGATAACTGTTTTTCAGTGTAATTTATTTCTTTTGCAATCTTAGCAATTCATTTTATGCATTTTTCTGGGAACAGGTCCATAGCTTTCATGAATATATCAAAAGTGTCTGTGATGCAAAAAATAAAAAAAATAAAAAAATATTAAGAACCCCTGATCTAATCCATTAATCATTTCTATGATTTTCTTTAGGATCTTTTCTATATCCTTCCAGAGTTTGGGAGTTCATGATTCAACTCTTCTTTATTGAACTTGATTCCCCTTGTTTCTGATGAGGTCAGTTTTTCAATTTCGCCTTGTGTTCTGGAATGTTTTTCCCCATTCATTCCCACGTTAAGTGGCAAATATTTCGCAATTCCATTATCCATGATGCTGATGATAGTATCATATTGCAAATATCACAACATGACTGACATTTACCAAACATCCATAGATAAATCTATCCATATTGTTACTAGATCCTTCCATCATTTCTTGGGCACTATACAATACCCAATGCTGCATACAAAATGCAATAATAATAATAATAATAATTAGCATTTATATAGAATCTATTATGTATCAAGGGACCCCTGATAAATATTATCTCATATTGACATTGTCATATAGTTGTTTGATGAATATTGGATCATATTTCTTTTACCTCTATCCATGTAATAACTTTCACAGAGATGTATTTAAAAGCTGTAAAATGTGTCCATTTGAATTTTTCTTGACTTCTATTTTGTTTTTAGACAAGATCCTGGAAGATAAATTGAATTTGATTTTCAGTATTTAAAGTTTATTTGCTTATCAAATTTGATTTTTAAAAAGGACTTTAAAATGTTATTGTGGAGAAAACATGATATTCTAGGGCTTAAAATCTAACCTATATTACCTCATCATCAGCATCTTAACTAATGGAGATACTTGCTTCTACCTCCACCAATGAACATCCATCTGCTATCCTAGTTGAAAAGAAAATGCTGGAAAGGCAAAACACAATTATTTTAATCAATTATCAATCACCAAGCAATTATTATGCTATGTACCAAGAAATTTGTTAGGATCTGAGGATAGAAAGGCAAAAATGAAACAGTCCCTTTCTTCAGAGAGCTAATGTATTATTTGGGGAAATGACTTGTATATATATATATATATATATATATATGTATGTATGTATGTATATAAATCTGTACAGAATGGAGAAATAGTTCATGAAAAGTGACAGTTAATTTTATTCCTCTCTCCCTCTCCCACTTATTGGGAGTGGGGGTGAAAGAAGGGTGGGTGAAAGCAGTGGAGAGAGACACTGTTGAGTAACAAGTCGAGGTAAAAGTTAGACTTTTTAATATAATTTATTCATTTTTAGTTTTCAATATTCACTTGTACAAAAAAAAACACTTTAGAGATGAAAGTAAATCAAATCATTTATATATCAGATTACCTACCAAGAGTTAATTGCAAGTGTCTTTTAAATGCATTTTGACCACTTCTACCTTCTTTCCTTAAATTTCTAGATCTGGACACAAACCTAAATTGACTTTGATTTTACCTAAAAGAAGATATTTTAGGAAAAAATTTTAAGGGTGGTGTCCCTAGATGTCAAAAATTTGTACCTGCTTCCAACCGTTCTCCTTCAGCACTTTCTCTGCCTGTAGCAATTCTAGATTACATACCAAATGCATAGTTATTCTGAAAAATATTGTTTTGCCTATTTTTTGCTGTTATTGTTGGGGGAGTTGGTGGCACAATCAATAGAGTGACCTGTCTGAAGTCATATCTTCATGAGTTCAAATCTGGTCTCTAACATTTTCTAGCTGTGTGACATGGCCAAGTTGTTTAACCCTCTTTGTCTCAGTTTCCACATCTGTAAAATGAGCTGGATAAGGAAACAGTAAACCACTCCAGTATGTTTGCCAAGAAAACTCTAAATGAGCTTACAGTGAGTCTGAAAAGACTGAAAACAACTGAACAACAGAAACAATTTTGAAAACTTTGCTTTCAAGTGTTCGTTTACCTATTACATTATCCTTATAAGAACCCTAAATTGATTCTTAATTTCTTCTGCAACAAGGGATTTCAAAGTCTCTTATCTGATCCCACCCTATAGATGAATAATTTTCCCATTTTGTTTTTCATCTTTCCAATCTAAATTTCCTCATCTCTTATCACACCTGTGTCAAATACTCAGTAAGTTATGTCAACAGCTTCAAGAAACATTGAATGTCTAATTCACTGCATTACACTAGAAGCTGAGTATTTTGCAAATATACAAAAGGCTCTAATTTCTTCAACTTGCCTCCTTCAAGGGCGATCATGAATCACTACCCACTCCCAGTAGACTACATTTTGAGAGTAGCCTGCTGTAGCATGTAGAAGTTATAAGAATCAGCAAGAATCACACAGTTAATAGATGGGGAAGGATTTGAAACTAGGTCTTTCTGATTCCAAGTCTAGTATTTCATCTATTCCATCATACTAGCTCCACCCATAGGGATACACCAAGAGTAAATAAAATGTCATTTCTGCACTCATCGACTTCTCAATTCAGCTCTCATAAAATGTCTGCTCATAATAGGAATGAAGTCTACATACATTCACTAATGTGGTCATTTTTCAATTTGGTCTTATGATTGATAGGTCAGTGAAGTCAGCATAGAGATTCACACATAGTAGGTGTCAAAAAATATTGATTGTGTAGATTGATCCAATCTACAACATTGATTTTGAACCAATCTTAAATATTAGATTTTGCCATTTCCACAATTTGTTTTAGTAATAATATATATTATGCACATATTGAGCATGAAACACTATATTACCCACTGGGAAAGATATAACAATTAAAAAAATTGGTTTCCTAACTCATAAAGCTTGGAATTTTCAGGAATGATGCACACTTTTCTATCAAGATTCCCACAGGTGAGCAATCTTTTATAGTGTTGGAGGATAGAACTTACTCATGGGAGATCAACTCTGAGGCTGAATGTGAAGAACACATCATCAGTGTTCAAATATCCCCTGTCAAATGTGTTCTATGCCCTGGCTTCTGAGCATTAGAGGAGCCAAATGTGAACCACATTAGACCTACTGGGAAATAGCTCTTTATTGACTACCTGCTGAGGATTCCGCAGGCCAAAGCACAACAGAGAATAGCAGGAACTACAGAAAGTAAGAATCCCTTAAAAACACAGCAAAGTCACTGCAAGCTCAATGGGGCCTGGGCTACTGCTTCAGTTTTATCATACACCGTCCCCTGTTGAAACTTGTATATGACTTGTTCAAACTTGAAAACTGAAATCACTAAAAAACTGGTTTCTATAACAGTTTTGTCTGGGTGAAGAAATCCCCAAAAGGGGTGTCTACCTATGATGCATAGTCCCAGCTGAGCTCTTCTATTCCCTGTCTGTTGTCAATAAAGATAAGATGACAAAAAAAAATCCAGTAGAGCAAAATGAAGTTCAACTAAAGAACAATAACGAAAGGGATGTGAAACAGTCAAGGAAAAGTCATTTTCCACTGAAGATAAGGAATGTGACATGGTATTATTTGCTGGGTGTGAGTAGGATTCCCTCTATGAATGGGGAAGAAATGGTGGGGAATTGTGTTCTCTCACCCTTGGAACCAATGCATCATTTCTCTTTATGCTCAAATTCTCTTATTTCAGGCAACTTGAAATCAGTAAGAATTAGGTTCACATTCAGCCTCAGATACTTTCTATTTGTATATCCTTTGGTAAGTCACTTAAACTCCATGTGGCTCACCTTGAGTAATTGTAAAATGAGGGAGCAGTACTCAGTTGCCTCTAATGTTCATCTTAGTTCTAAATTTTAGTTTCAGTAAAAATTGGTCAACGAAATAAATGTTATTTAAGTAAGTAGCACTATTTATTTGGCCTAATAATAGAAATGAAATATGAATAAGAAAAAATGCTATAATGGCATTATTAGGGAGACTTAAAGAGTTCAGATGCTAATTATCCCATTGAAATTTGGGCAAAACAGAAACATCTTATAAAATACACAACTGGCCTTAAAGTCTACTTTTAAAGATGTCTGTCTGCTTTCAGAGTCCATCATTTTTGATGAGGACATGGCAAAGAAATACTTATATGCCCTCAGAGAGTTCAGATGACTTGTCCTAGATGAAGCAGAAAAAAATGTGATCAATTACAGTAGAATTTAATCACTTTTGTTCTTGACCATCTATAGCCAACACCTAGTACTGTGCTATGTTTTGTTTGGGGGTATTTTTATACCCAACACTTAAGTGTCTTGCAAAGAATAGACACTTGCTAAAATGTTTGTGGAAAAGAGTTTATGTTGTAGAAAGAAAATGGGATCTGGAAGTATAGAGGAGTTCAGATCTTACTACTTATCTTTTCTAGCTGTATTAACCTCACCAAGTCATTTAACTCCTATTGGTTTCAGGTTCCTCATCAGTAAAATGAAGGGGGTAGAATAGATAACATCTGACGTTCCTTTCAGTCTTAGAAAATATGATGAATGAGTATAAGATATGAAGAAGTCATTTGACTTTTGATGTGAAGAAAATAAATCTTCCTAATAATTGCCAATTTCTTAAAGTGGAACAGTAGTGAATTCCCTATCACTGAAGATCTTCACATGGAGACTAAAAATAATTTGTCATAAAATGGTATATAGTGAATTCCTACTCTAACATTAGGTTTTACAAGATGATTTTGAATTCTTATACAACTTTGAGATTTGTGCTCTTTAGAGTTACTTTTTCTGACGCTCTTTGACAATGGGATCTGCCCTCATTATCCACTTCGAAACACAATTATGGATATTTTCTAAGATGAGTTCGTCTGTAGAACACATATTTTCAGTCACTAAGGGGGAAAAAAGAAATAAAGAGGAATGAATCTGAAACATTGGGCATCATAAACATGGGGTTTTTACTGTAATTGTAGCTTGCAGTAAGCAATGACCCTGTCCTCAGCAAGAGACCAAATTAGTGACAGAGAAAGTGATAAGCAGAGGAAATAATAAGAATTTGGTCAGACAAAGGATAGAAAACTAAGAAATTGGAAATCTTCTGGGAAGGGACTTGGGAATTGATAAAATTGTAAGGAAATGAAGAATTGGATAAAGGATTAATTTTCAAATAGAAGCAGGGATTTATGGACTCATTGACAATAAAGAAATAATGTCAAATTTACTCTTATCTAAATGGAACTGAAGTTATCATCACCTTAAATTTCTTCATCACTGTCAACCCAATTCATTCATTTAAGTTTCATGAGTGGCTTGTATCTTCTATACTAATAATATTATGCTAACAATCCCAAGAAAACACAATCCCAATAGCTAACAAACTAAGTAGGGGACAAGAGAAATAGATACATGAAAGCTAATGAACAATACACATTAAGTTATGATTAAACATCCAAAATAAAAGCAGTAAATAGGGTACTGCAGAGATTAAGGAAAAAGTTCAAGAAGACATATAAAATGAAATGAACTTTGAAGTGTGGGTATTGGATGAAGAGAAGGAAAGAAGACAGAGTTAAGTCAAGGCTTGGATTATTAGAATATAAAGCAAAGGGAACAAAGTACCTACTATGTGCCAAACGCTTAAATGTTTTACATATCCTCATTTGATCACATGATGAGATTTTAAAACAGTATAGAAGATAATTTAAATACAATGGAGGATACATGTACTATAATGTAATGGAACACAAGGATGGGAATCTATAATTTGGAGTTATTAGAGCAAGAGATAGAATGTTATAAATGACAGAAATTTTAAATGAATACAGTGTACTATTGAAAACCATTGGAGATTTATTAATGGGGGTAGTGTAATGGGATTAGGTGTTTCAGAAAGATTTGACAATTGAGGTTGTATGATTAATTAGAAGGAGGAAGAGCCTTCTAGAGGTTGAATGTCCACTTGGGAAGCAGTAACTATAATTAGGGTGGAAGAGATGAGGTTCTGCATTAAGGTAGTATTCAGTGACAAGGAGAAATGGAAGTAAGAAGTGTTTTGAAAGAAAAATCTGTAGGATTGATTGGACCTAGATGGTAAAAGAAAGGAAAGAATAATGAGTCAATGACAAGTAAGGTAGGTAGTGAGCCTGAGTATCTGGGAATACGGTCATGATATTGATAAAGTTATGACAAGGAGTGGGTGACACGGTTTGGGATGGAGGATAATAAATTTGGTTTTAGATATGTTAAAACAGAGGAGATGTCAGAACCTGCAAGTGGAAACATCTAACAAGCTTTTGGAGATACATCTCAGTGGACTGAAATGTAGGATAGAAGGGAATTGATCTTTCTAGGAACTAAAATCAAACACACTGAAGAAAGTGAATTCTTGGTCAAAGTATTTCATCATGCCAACAATAAAATTTGTGCTTATTTTCCTTTCATCATATAATGTGAACAAATTCAATATAAAAGTGTTCGAAACTGAAAAAGGGAAGGACATAAAATGAAGCATTTGGGGGCATGCAATGAGTGTTGTGGCTTCCCAGTTCTCTTTGCTGGGATTATTCTAGGACAAAAAAAGCAGAATGGGTTAAAAAAAAGAGGGTAAAAGCATCGACAGGATAATGAGAGTCAACATACAAGCATTTCAGAGAGATGAAGGATGGCATGTCATAATTCAATGGGATGATAAAATGTGATGGATTTCCTAACTCGCACATCTTTCACTGACAGTTCTGTCCAGTACTTTCTGACACAGCCAGATTGAGCTACCCTATAAGATACAAAAGAGCCCCAGTGTTAGAAGCTACTGTGATAAACTTTTAATCATGATTGCTAACAACCACCAAATTTTTATTTAGCAATCTAGTTAATTTATCTAGATTAAGGGGTCTTCACCCTTTTTAAATGATGTACCCCTATCAACAAAAATGTTTGAGCACATTCCCTCAAGTACATCTATTTAGTCATTTTTAATTATATACATGCATTACTGTGTTAATTATCATGTACCTTAGAGAATGGACAAAATATCCATTTAAATGATTAGATAAAGATTGAATAATAATTGGTCCTAAAATCAATAGGGAGCCACAGGACTTTATTGAGTAGGCAAGTGACATGGTCAGCACTGTGCTTGAGGAACCTCACTTTAGCAGCTATATATGGACAAGGCATCTGAGTGAGAGAGACCTGAGTCGGAGAGACCAATTAGGAGATTACTGCAGCAGTCCAGATGAGAGCTGATAAAGGCCTGGATTCTGTGGATAGACAGAAGTGGAATGAATGTGAATGAGATAAAGGTTGAATTGACATGATTTGGTAACTGATGGATAAGAAAATGTGGAGTGACAGAAAGGGTGATGTCAAAAATTATACCAAGATTGTGACAACCCATGTAACTAGAAGGATGGTGCCCTGGACAGTAACTGAAAAGTTGGAAGACAGGTGGGTTTGGGGGAAATATTCTATCAATGATTTCTTTCTTTTTTTTATTTATTTAATTATTTATTTATTTTTAACACAGTTCATAACAGATAAAGCAATTCACACTTTTGGTCAGGTGATACTTCTTTATAAAGCATTTACAATATGGACCACAAAAGAATTTTTTTTAACATTAACCAGCTGAGACACAAATAATATTTATGTTGCTAACTTCACAAGCTCTTGACCTAATTGTCTCCACAGTATTACTAAGAATTAAAGGACCCTAACTTACTGTTGTTGGTCAAAAGTCCTATGCCTAATGGCATAATAATTTTAGAAAATCTCGGATGTTCCCCTACCATTAATCTATAATTGAATAGATCTTTTGATTATAGGAAATTGCCACCAAGAGTAGGGACATTGCAGGGATACAGTATCTCCCCAACTTCATGTCAGTTCCAGGAAGGATTAGATTATCCACTTTCATTCTCTATCAATGATTTCTGAGATGTAAATCACAATCCATTCATGCCTATGTATCTATTACTCTCTCTGTCCCACCTAAAACAAAGTAGAGTCTGTACTCCTAGTAGAGTCTTCCAGAAAATGGACATGGGGTGTGGGGAGGAAATGAGATTGGAGGGACAAAGGGGTTGGGAAAATAATTTTCTAATGGCACTTGGTCATCTGCTTTTGATGGTAGATAATTTAAATTATAATAAGCCTGAGCAGTGTACACTCAGCTCAGAAAGAGGGAGGTTGGGGACTTACACAGAAGAAAGTGGGGAAAAAATGGGAGAGTGTTGGTAAAAAAAGATAGATGTGCTTGTCTTAGAAATAAACCTTAAAAATTTTTGTTAAAGGAAAAGTGGCATATAATCTATCTGCCTACCTTCCAACTAGTAGATCATGTACCCCATGGGGTCAGGCCACGGTCTCCATGGATTATTGACACAATCTTTCAATAATCCTTTCTTTGGAAACCCTTGACCTGTATGATTCCAGATTTCTCAAATATCTCCATTTTATTGTTTATTTGCTCATTTTAAATTTTCATTTTCAATTTTTGCTTTTTGCACTAGTTCAGTTTCCCTAAGTATCCTTTCCTCTCCTTCTCCAAGGCAGCTATCCCATGTAAACATAGGTTTTAAAAAATGGGAGATAATTTCATGATCGTTCTCTTTGAAACATAAAAAAGACAATGGGTGTCAAAGATTGTTCTCAGTGCAATCATGCATGTTTGTGAATGGATTTTGATATGGAATCAGTGAAATTTAGCAAATATTTGAATTGCACAATTATATAGATGCATGACACCTACATATACTCAATCTCTTAGATAGATTTGGTCTGCAAAATTGGGGAAAATGCCTTCCGCTTCTTTTGTAATTCTTCAGTATTATGTTGGATATTATTACGGACAGATAGATAGATTAATACATAGATAAAAAGATAGGTAGATAGAGAAATCAATTGATCTCTAAAGGTCCATGATTTTGTTTTTGTGGCTACTACTTAAAGTACTGAATATCACAACTCCTCCATACTTTAGTGTTGGCGAGTTTACAAGGACAAAAATATTCATTGCTTGATGGTCAGTCCTATGAAAATGAGTCACTCTGAACTTGTTTCCCTGGGATCTACAAATACAGTCCCTCCTAAGCCCTCTACTCAAAGTCTTTACAATTTGGTAGGATGTGCCAGAGCTTGAGTTCAAGCAGTTTAGTCTTTGAAAAATCAGTCACTTTTATGTCCTGAGGCATAGAAGTGATAATTTCGTATTGCGTGAAGACAAAGTGATCCCTGAAAACTTATTGAAGAAATGAGTTATTTATATGGGTGTACATAAAAACTAAATTCCAAAGTTTATTATTTTCCCTTCCTTTGGAAGACTGGTCCTCTCTGAAAGGCATTTAAACTGATAAACACCTTTGGTCTCTTGTTGAGCTCAATTATTCACATCTGAGCAGGCATTTATCTTGTTGCCCTTTGGAGGAAAAAATAAAATTATACCCTTTTAGCCAGGCTATTGGATTTCCTTCTTCATACAGATTCATGTGCAGAGTGAGGGGTCTTCATTTTCTTTAATACCACCAGGGTCTTGGCAGCTATCAAAAACAGTTTTTTTTCTTCAAAATAAATCTAAAAAAAGTTGAAGAAGAGGCATAGACCTGAACCCTACAAATCCAGGAAGTTATTTTTCTGTGTACCACTTTCATGCTGGGCTGGTATTCTCTACTAGAGACTAGACAACAGGGAATACACATAGCACAGTGGGATTCCTGGACACTTGTCCTAGTGTCTACCTAACCTTTGAGGCTGGGGCCTTTCCTGGTTCTAACTGGTAACTCTGGTAGGAATTCTGATCTACACAGAGAGATGTAAGAAGTCTTCAGTCATAAATTCAGCAGCTTGTCCTTTACTCTGGTTTCTAGCTCAACCTCCTTTGAAAACCTGCTCTCCTAGTACAATGCCTATCACATAGTGGATTCTTAAGAAATATTGATTGATTGATTGATGGATTGGATCACTTCTTTCTTCTACTTTCTGCTAGGCAAGAGAAACTTGTTCTCCCATAACCTTAAAATTGTTTTAGGGGACAGAACCAAGGTGGCAGAGTAGAAGGACACATATACTCTAGCTCTTACCCCACAGTCATTAAAATACATTTAAAGAATGACTCTGAACAAATTCTAGAGCAGCAAAAGCCATGGAATGATGGAGTGGAGGGGACTTCAAGCCCAGGGTAACTTGGAAGGCCAATGGGAAAGGTCTGTCTCAACAGACATGGAGGGCACCTCAGCCTCACCTTGGCTGTCTGGCACTGGGAGGAACAGGGCCCAAGCAGGCATTGAGGATGGAATCCCTGGCAGCAGCAGTGGAAGTTCCCAGACCCCTCAACCCACAAGGGCCAAACAAAGCTTCAAAGGTCTGTGAGAGGGTTTTTTCACTTCCATGACAAGGGAGCAAGGTCCTCCCTTAGCCCCAGCCCCAGGCAGCAGTGGCAGTGGCAGCCACAGCAGGTAGCAGCCAGCCTCTATTGTTGGAGGCTCAGCTTAAAGACCCTGGGGGAAGTGAGCAGCTGATCTGAATCTCAGCCATGAGCCAGGCCAGGGAGTAAAGTCCTCTCCCTTGATTGTGCCACCTTGGAGGAACTGAGAACTTACAGGTGCCCAGAGTGTACCCTACTCTTGACAAAGGACCCAAAAGTCAAGTAACTAGTTCGGAAAATTCCCAAAAGGGGGGGGAAAATAAGACTATAGAAATTTATTTCCTTGGTGAAGAGGTACTCTCTCCTATCCTTTTGGATGAGGAAGAACAAAGTTTACCATCGGGGAAACCATAAAAGTCAAGGCTTCTGCATCCAAAACCTCTAAAATAAATATGCAATGGTCCCAGGCCATGGAAGAGCTCAAAAAAGGATTTTGAAAACCAAGTAAGAGAGGGGTAGGAAAATTTGGGAAGAGAAATGAGCATGATGT
>JAJHZJ010000195.1:5808090-5826476 GCA_023548195.1 Bettongia penicillata ogilbyi | reverse complement strand
AAGAAAATCATGAAAACAAGTAAACAGCTTGCTAAAGGAGACAAAAAAAAAATGCTGAAGAAAATAACACCTTTAAAAATAGGCTAATTCAATTGGCAAAAGAAATCCTAGAAGCCAATGGGGAAAAGAATGCTTTAAAAAGTAGAATTAGCCAAATGGAAAAGGAGGTTCAAAAGCTCACTGAAGACAATAGTTCTTTAGAAATTAGAATGGAACAGGTGGAAGGTAATGACTTTATGAGAAACCAAGAAATTACAAAACAAAACCAAAAGAAAGAAAAAATGAAAGATAATGTGAAATATCTCATTGGAAAAACAACTCATCTAGAAAACAGATCCAGGAGAGACAATTTAAAAATTATGGAACTACCTGAAAATCATGATCAAAAAAGGAGCCTAGATATCATCTTTCGTGAAATTCTCAAGGAAAACTTCCCTGATATTCTAGAACCAAAGGGCAAAATAAATATTGAAAGAATCCACTGATCACTTCCTGAAAGAGATACAAAAAGAGAAACTACTAGGAATACTGTGGCCAAATTTCAGAGTTCCCAGGTCAGGGAGAAAATACTTCAATCAGGGGCAGAGTCAAGATGGCAGAGTAGAAAGATTCACGTATGCTAGCTCCGAATCCACAGCCCATGGATTTAATGTAAGAAGAGCTCCCCACAAATTCTGGATCACTGCAGGGTGTGCAGAAACACAGTGGAAGAGATTTCCATTTCAGAGAGCCCTGGAGAGCAGTCCCCAGGGTCCGTTGCACCCTGCAAAGTGGAGTCCACCCCAGCACTGCCCTGGCTGGGCGGCCCCAGAGAAGCTGATCCGAGCAGGATCCAGGGATGGAACCTGCGGTGGCCAGGGGAAAGTCCCTCCGCCCACAGATGCTACAGGTCAGTGAGAGAGACGGCTGGGCTGGACAAGAGGGGAGCAGGGTGTCTCCGTGACTCAGGCCCCCTCGGGAGGAAGCGGCAGAGGCAGGAAACGGCGGAGGCAGAGGCAGCAGCAGCGGCCCCTGGGACTCCCCGAGCAGCAGGCAGGGAGAACTTCAGGTCTCTGCATAAAGCCCCTGAGGGAACTGAGCCTGGGAGATGGCCCTGCCCCACCCACTCCATCACGTAAGACCTCTGCATGAAGCCCCTGAGGGAACTGATACTGGGAGGCGGCCCTGCCCCCTCCCCAGCACCAGAACTAAAGCTCACATTGATTAGCAGCCCTGCCTGCCGCGGAAAGCCCATTTGAATCTCAGACCCCAAGCATTAGCTGGGCGGATCTAGGCAGGGGTGGACAGGAATCTCAGAAGTCAAGTAACTAGTTGGGAAAATTCCCAAAAGGGGGGGGAAAATAAGACTATAGAAATTTATTTCCTTGGTGAAGAGGTACTCTCTCCTATCCTTTTGGATGAGGAAGAACAAAGTTTACCATCAGGGAAACCATAAAAGTCAAGGCTTCTGCATCCAAAACCTCTAAAATAAATATGCAATGGTCCAGGCCATGGAAGAGCTCAAAAAGGATTTTGAAAACCAAGTAAGAGAGGGGTAGGAAAATTTGGGAAGAGAAATGAGCGTGATGTAAGAAAATCATGAAAACAAGTAAACAGCTTGCTAAAGGAGACAAAAAAAAATGCTGAAGAAAATAACACCTTTAAAAATAGGCTAATTCAATTGGCAAAAAAAATCCTAGAAGCCAATGGGGAAAAGAATGCTTTAAAAAGTAGAATTAGCCAAATGGAAAAGGAGGTTCAAAAGCTCACTGAAGAGAATAGTTCTCTCAAAATTAGAATGGAACAGATGGAGTCTAATGACTTTCTGAGAAACCAAGAAATCACAAAACAAAACCAAAAGAATGAAAAAATGGAAGAGAATGTGAAATATCTCATGGGAAAAATAAGTGACCTGGAAAACAGATCCAGGAGAGACAATTTAAAAATTATGGGACTACCTGAAAGTCATGATAAAAAAAAGAGCCTAGACATCATCTTCCATGAAATTATCGAGGAAAACTGCCCTGACATTCTACAACAAGAGGCCAAATAAGTATTGAAAGAATCCATCGATCACCACCTGAAAGAGATCCAAAAAGAGAAACTCCTAGGAACATTGTGGTCAAATTCTAAAATTCCCAGCTCAAGGAGAAAATCTTGCAAGTGGCTAGAAAGAAACAATTCCAGTATTGTGGAAATAAAATCAGGATAACTCAAGATCTAGCAGCTTCTACATTAAGGGATCGAAGGGCATGGAATAGGATATTCCAGAAGTCAAAGCAACTAGAACCAAGAATCACCTACCCAGAAAAACTGAGTATAGTACTTCGGGGGAAAATATGGTCTTTCAATGAAACAGAGGACTTTCAAGCATTCTTGATGAAAATACCAGAGCTGAAAAGAAAATTTGACTTTCAAACACAAGAATGAGAAGAAGCATGAAAAAGTAAACAGCAAATAGAAGTCATAAAGGACTTACCAAAAGTGAACTGTTTACATTCCTACATGGAAGGACAATATTTGTAACTCTTAAAACTTTTCAGTATCTAGGTAGTTGGTGGGATCACACACACACATGTACACGCATGCATGCCCACGCACATACACACATGCACACACATACAGAGACAGAGAGCACAGAGTGAAGTGAATAGGATGGGACCATATCTTAAAAGAAATTAAGGTAAATGGTGAGAGAAAAAGGTAGGGGGAGGAAAGAGGGTGAAATGGAATGGGGTAAATTATATGTCATTTAAGAGGCAAGCAGGAGACCTTTTAGTGGAGGGGAAAAGAGGAGAGCTGAGAAAAAAAAAAACAAGAAGTTTACCCTCATCACATTTAGCTCAAGGAAGGAGTAACATGCACCCTCAATTTGGTGTTAAAATCTATGTTACACTACAGGAAAGTAGGGGAGAAGGGGATAAGCAGGGTGGGGGTGATGATTGAAGGGAGTGCAAATGGGAGGAGGGAGCAATTAGAAGTAAGCACTCTTGGAGAGGGTAAAAGTCAAAAGTCAAAAAGAAGAAATGGAGGGCAGGATAGAATGGAGGGAAATATAGTTAGTCTAACACAACATGACTATTATGAAAGTCATTTGCAAATTACACATAAATAGCCTATATTGAATTGCTTGCCTTCTCAGTGGGGCTGAGTGGGGAGGGAGGAAGGAAGAGAAGTTGGAACTCAAAGTTTTAGAAACAAATACTGAGAAGTCCAACTGGGAAATAAGAAATACAGGTAACGGGGTATAGAAATTTATCTTGACCTATGGGACAAGAGAGAAGATGGGAATAAGGGAAGGGAGGGATGTTAAGAGGGAGAGCACACTGATGGAAGGGAAAATCAGAATGCAAGGGCATTTGGGGATGAGCTGGGGGAGAGATAAGGAGAAAATTTGGAACTCAAAATTTTGTGGAAATGAACGCTGAAAACTTTAAATAAATAAGCAAATAAACAAAAACTATTTTGATTTCCTACCTTGTGTTCTGATGTTTCCTACTTCTGGGCCTCAGTCTCAGTTTCTATACTACTCATTTTGTAAATGGACATCTATTTAGCTTCCTCTGTCTATATGGCACTCAATGCTCTTTGTAACTACAGCATAACTCTTATCTTTCTTCACTCATATGACTGGATTGTTTTTGGACCTTCTCTGATTACATAGTCTGAAACCACTTGAATATACACACACATGCACACATACATACATATATGTTTATGTATATATGTATGTATATGTGTATATATGTGTATACGTATGTATAGATAGACAGACAGACAGATAGATAGATAGATATAGATAGATAGATAGATAGATAGATAGATAGATGGATGGATAGATATCTTGGATCAGGGACAGAGGTTGACTCTCTGCCAAACAATATTTAGCTTTCATTTATAATTTTCCATGTATGTACCCATTTCCTAAAGTTACCTTTGAAACAACACTCCTACCTGTCCATCTACGGAATCATATCCTTGAGAGTGCATTCTGGTTCAAATTTTTGGTATTTACCACATTGCCGTGTCTGGCATTCTCTCTTCTTATCTGTTATGGTTTCCTCATCCTAATATCTGAAGGTGATATACAGGATAAAGGAGAATCTTTTCTCTTTGTTTGTAAAAGCATAAGGGAACTAAGAGCAGCTGATAACGGAGCTGAATGATACAAAGATACCAAGAATTACTAACAGTCAAATGTTACCCCAAATTCCCACAGAAATATGGAAGTTTTAATGCACACTGTTTTCACTATCTAAACATTTAGTGTCATAATCTAGAGCGTGTACCATTTCAAATTCTCTCTCTAATATTTTTAATGTAATTCTAGTCTCGCTCCCTCTGCCTACGCTAGAAGAAGCAATGCAATGTTGAACTCCTGGGACCTCGTGAGATTATACATAGAACAGGAAAGGACCTCAGAGGCCATTTAGACTAAGATTCTCATTTTATAAATTGAGGACAAAGGTGGTTAAGTGACTAATAGGTGAACCAAAAACAAAAATCCAAGGTGGGATTTGAAACCAGATATAATGGTTCTTTTCACTCAACATTTTTCTGGACTCATTTAACACCTGTGAACCAAGAGCTTCATGAATTCAATTAGAAGCACAAGAAGAGCAAAGAGTAAACTAACTGAGTCTAGACTTAGCCTCAGTGTGGCTATCCTGATAGCATTGCTCTTATTGGCTCACTTATTCCATTGTCTTTGCTGAAGGTGGATTCTGGTCTTTTTTTTCTTCATTCCAATTTGACTGATTTCCCATGCTTTGGAGTCTACTTGGACACTAGTATGTAGAGCATGACAGCAGTAATATAATGATAGTGTTTTCAAATGTCTGAGACAGGAAAGGTTACTTTTCACACAAGAAATCAGGGAAGGCATCATGAAAGGTGGCATTAGATTTAGGTCTTGAGAACTGGGTAGAATTTGACCAACAGAAACAGGGATCAGGAAAGACATTTCAGGTAGAAAATGGAACAGCGTGGACAAAAAAAAAACAGTTCAAAAGAAGGGGAAAATGGGACCTAGGGATCATTTAATGTGGTTTTTTGCCCATTTCCTTTATTGAGGTTTCAATCATTGTGAATTTATTTTAATAACTTCTTATATTTGCAATGACTGGGGCCACCCTCACTCTCAACTCTCAATTGACTATCCCAGATTCAAGGTTTTATTTCCTTGGTGAAGAGGTACTCTCTCCTATCCTTTTGGATGAGGAAGAACAAAGTTTACCATCGGGGAAACCATAAAAGTCAAGGCTTCTGCATCCAAAACCTCTAAAATAAATATGCAATGGTCCCAGGCCATGGAAGAGCTCAAAAAGGATTTTGAAAACCAAGTAAGAGAGGGGTAGGAAAATTTGGGAAGAGAAATGAGCATGATGTAAGAAAATCATGAAAACAAGTAAACAGCTTGCTAAAGGAGACAAAAAAAAAATGCTGAAGAAAATAACACCTTTAAAAATAGGCTAATTCAATTGGCAAAAGAAATCCTAGAAGCCAATGGGGAAAAGAATGCTTTAAAAAGTAGAATTAGCCAAATGGAAAAGGAGGTTCAAAAGCTCACTGAAGACAATAGTTCTTTAGAAATTAGAATGGAACAGGTGGAAGGTAATGACTTTATGAGAAACCAAGAAATTACAAAACAAAACCAAAAGAAAGAAAAAATGAAAGATAATGTGAAATATCTCATTGGAAAAACAACTCATCTAGAAAACAGATCCAGGAGAGACAATTTAAAAATTATGGAACTACCTGAAAATCATGATCAAAAAGGAGCCTAGATATCATCTTTCGTGAAATTCTCAAGGAAAACTTCCCTGATATTCTAGAACCAAAGGGCAAAATAAATATTGAAAGAATCCACTGATCACTTCCTGAAAGAGATACAAAAAGAGAAACTACTAGGAATACTGTGGCCAAATTTCAGAGTTCCCAGGTCAGGGAGAAAATACTTCAATCAGGGGCAGAGTCAAGATGGCAGAGTAGAAAGATTCACGTATGCTAGCTCCGAATCCACAGCCCATGGATTTAATGTAAGAAGAGCTCCCCACAAATTCTGGATCACTGCAGGGTGTGCAGAAACACAGTGGAAGAGATTTCCATTTCAGAGAGCCCTGGAGAGCAGTCCCCAGGGTCCGTTGCACCCTGCAAAGTGGAGTCCACCCCAGCACTGCCCTGGCTGGGCGGCCCCAGAGAAGCTGATCCGAGCAGGATCCAGGGATGGAACCTGCGGTGGCCAGGGGAAAGTCCCTCCGCCCACAGATGCTACAGGTCAGTGAGAGAGACGGCTGGGCTGGACAAGAGGGGAGCAGGGTGTCTCCGTGACTCAGGCCCCCTCGGGAGGAAGCGGCAGAGGCAGGAAACGGCGGAGGCAGAGGCAGCAGCAGCGGCCCCTGGGACTCCCCGAGCAGCAGGCAGGGAGAACTTCAGGTCTCTGCATAAAGCCCCTGAGGGAACTGAGCCTGGGAGATGGCCCTGCCCCACCCACTCCATCACGTAAGACCTCTGCATGAAGCCCCTGAGGGAACTGATACTGGGAGGCGGCCCTGCCCCCTCCCCAGCACCAGAACTAAAGCTCACATTGATTAGCAGCCCTGCCTGCCGCGGAAAGCCCATTTGAATCTCAGACCCCAAGCATTAGCTGGGCGGATCTAGGCAGGGGTGGACAGGAATCTCAGAAGTCAAGTAACTGGCTGGGAAAATGCCCAGAAAAGGGAAGAAAAATAAGACTATAGAGAGCTTTTTTGAGCAGGTGCAAATGTTCCCGCCATTCGGCTCTGATGACGAGAAAATATTCTTGCCATCAGAGAAAGATGTGGAGGGCGGGACCTTGGTACCTTAGAAGGGCTCAAAAAGGATTTTGAAAAGCAAGTTAGACAGGTGGAGGAAAAACTGGGAAGAGAATGAGAGAGATGCAAGAAAAGTATGAAAAACGGGTCAATACCTTGGTAAAGGAGACCCAAAAAAATGCTGAAGAAAATAACACCTTGAAAATTAGGCTCACTCAATTGACAAAAGAGGTTCAAAAAGCCAATGCGGAGAAGAATGCTTTCAAAAGCAGAATTAGCCAAATGGAAAAAGAGGTTCAAAAGCTCACTGAAGATAATAGTTCTCTCAAAATTAGAATGGAACAGATGGAGTCTAATGACTTTCTGAGAAACCAAGAAATCACAAAACAAAACCAAAAGAATGAAAAAATGGAAGAGAATGTGAAATATCTCATGGGAAAAATAAGTGACCTGGAAAACAGATCCAGGAGAGACAATTTAAAAATTATGGGACTACCTGAAAGTCATGATAAAAAAAAGAGCCTAGACATCATCTTCCATGAAATTATCGAGGAAAACTGCCCTGACATTCTACAACAAGAGGCCAAATAAGTATTGAAAGAATCCATCGATCACCACCTGAAAGAGATCCAAAAAGAGAAACGCCTAGGAACATTGTGGTCAAATTCTAAAATTCCCAGCTCAAGGGGAAAATCTTGCAAGTGGCTAGAAAGAAACAATTCCAGTATTGTGGAAATAAAATCAGGATAACTCAAGATCTAGCAGCTTCTACATTAAGGAATCGAAGGGCATGGAATAGGATATTCCAGAAGTCAAAGCAACTAGAACCAAGAATCACCTACCCAGAAAAACTGAGTATAGTACTTCGGGGGAAAATATGGTCTTTCAATGAAACAGAGGACTTTCAAGCATTCTTGATGAAAATACCAGAGCTGAAAAGAAAATTTGACTTTCAAACACAAGAATGAGAAGAAGCATGAAAAAGTAAACAGCAAATAGAAGTCATAAAGGACTTACCAAAAGTGAACTGTTTACATTCCTACATGGAAGGACAATATTTGTAACTCTTAAAACTTTTCAGTATCTAGGTAGTTGGTGGGATCACACACACACATGTACACGCATGCATGCCCACGCACATACACACATGCACACACATACAGAGACAGAGAGCACAGAGTGAAGTGAATAGGATGGGACCATATCTTAAAAGAAATTAAGGTAAATGGTGAGAGAAAAAGGTAGGGGGAGGAAAGAGGGTGAAATGGAATGGGGTAAATTATATGTCATTTAAGAGGCAAGCAGGAGACCTTTTAGTGGAGGGGAAAAGAGGAGAGCTGAGAAAAAAAAAACAAGAAGTTTACCCTCATCACATTTAGCTCAAGGAAGGAGTAACATGCACCCTCAATTTGGTGTTAAAATCTATGTTACACTACAGGAAAGTAGGGGAGAAGGGGATAAGCAGGGTGGGGGTGATGATTGAAGGGAGTGCAAATGGGAGGAGGGAGCAATTAGAAGTAAGCACTCTTGGAGAGGGTAAAAGTCAAAAGTCAAAAAGAAGAAATGGAGGGCAGGATAGAATGGAGGGAAATATAGTTAGTCTAACACAACATGACTATTATGAAAGTCATTTGCAAAATTACACATAAATAGCCTATATTGAATTGCTTGCCTTCTCAGTGGGGCTGAGTGGGGAGGGAGGAAGGAAGAGAAGTTGGAACTCAAAGTTTTAGAAACAAATACTGAGAAGTCCAACTGGGAAATAAGAAATACAGGTAACGGGGTATAGAAATTTATCTTGACCTATGGGACAAGAGAGAAGATGGGAATAAGGGAAGGGAGGGATGTTAAGAGGGAGAGCACACTGATGGAAGGGAAAATCAGAATGCAAGGGCATTTGGGGATGAGCTGGGGGAGAGATAAGGAGAAAATTTGGAACTCAAAATTTTGTGGAAATGAACGCTGAAAACTTTAAATAAATAAGCAAATAAACAAAAACTATTTTGATTTCCTACCTTGTGTTCTGATGTTTCCTACTTCTGGGCCTCAGTCTCAGTTTCTATACTACTCATTTTGTAAATGGACATCTATTTAGCTTCCTCTGTCTATATGGCACTCAATGCTCTTTGTAACTACAGCATAACTCTTATCTTTCTTCACTCATATGACTGGATTGTTTTTGGACCTTCTCTGATTACATAGTCTGAAACCACTTGAATATACACACACATGCACACATACATACATATATGTTTATGTATATATGTATGTATATGTGTATATATGTGTATACGTATGTATAGATAGACAGACACAGACAGATAGATAGATAGATAGATAGATAGATAGATAGATAGATAGATAGATAGATGGATGGATAGATATCTTGGATCAGGGACAGAGGTTGACTCTCTGCCAAACAATATTTAGCTTTCATTTATAATTTTCCATGTATGTACCCATTTCCTAAAGTTACCTTTGAAACAACACTCCTACCTGTCCATCTACGGAATCATATCCTTGAGAGTGCATTCTGGTTCAAATTTTTGGTATTTACCACATTGCCGTGTCTGGCATTCTCTCTTCTTATCTGTTATGGTTTCCTCATCCTAATATCTGAAGGTGATATACAGGATAAAGGAGAATCTTTTCTCTTTGTTTGTAAAAGCATAAGGGAACTAAGAGCAGCTGATAACGGAGCTGAATGATACAAAGATACCAAGAATTACTAACAGTCAAATGTTACCCCAAATTCCCACAGAAATATGGAAGTTTTAATGCACACTGTTTTCACTATCTAAACATTTAGTGTCATAATCTAGAGCGTGTACCATTTCAAATTCTCTCTCTAATATTTTTAATGTAATTCTAGTCTCGCTCCCTCTGCCTACGCTAGAAGAAGCAATGCAATGTTGAACTCCTGGGACCTCGTGAGATTATACATCAGAACAGGAAAGGACCTCAGAGGCCATTTAGACTAAGATTCTCATTTTATAAATTGAGGACAAAGGTGGTTAAGTGACTAATAGGTGAACCAAAAACAAAAATCCAAGGTGGGATTTGAAACCAGATATAATGGTTCTTTTCACTCAACATTTTTCTGGACTCATTTAACACCTGTGAACCAAGAGCTTCATGAATTCAATTAGAAGCACAAGAAGAGCAAAGAGTAAACTAACTGAGTCTAGACTTAGCCTCAGTGTGGCTATCCTGATACGCATTGCTCTTATTGGCTCACTTATTCCATTGTCTTTGCTGAAGGTGGATTCTGGTCTTTTTTTTCTTCATTCCAATTTGACTGATTTCCCATGCTTTGGAGTCTACTTGGACACTAGTATGTAGAGCATGACAGCAGTAATATAATGATAGTGTTTTCAAATGTCTGAGACAGGAAAGGTTACTTTTCACACAAGAAATCAGGGAAGGCATCATGAAAGGTGGCATTAGATTTAGGTCTTGAGAACTGGGTAGAATTTGACCAACAGAAACAGGGATCAGGAAAGACATTTCAGGTAGAAAATGGAACAGCGTGGACAAAAAAAAAACAGTTCAAAAGAAGGGGAAAATGGGACCTAGGGATCATTTAATGTGGTTTTTTGCCCATTTCCTTTATTGAGGTTTCAATCATTGTGAATTTATTTTAATAACTTCTTATATTTGCAATGACTGGGGCCACCCTCACTCTCAACTCTCAATTGACTATCCCAGATTCAAGGTTATTTTGTGGGTCAGAATCTTCTCTAACCTTATGTAACAAGCTGTCAATGATATATTCACATTTATATATAGTGAGTCAGATAATATATTTTGCTTAAAAAATGCATTGTTTGCACTAAAAAGTCTCCTACTTGCCTCTTAAATGACATATAATTACCCCATTCCATTTCACCCTCTTTCCTCCCACTCCATTTCTCTCTCACCATTTACCTTGATTTCTTTTAAGCTATGGTCCCATCCTATTCAATTCACTCTGTGCTCTCTGTCTCTGTGTGTGTGTGCATGTGTGTATGTGTGTGTGCGTGGTCCCACCAACTACCCAGCTACTGAAAAGTTTTAAGAGTTACAAATATTGTCTTTCCATTGCTTGGGGTATTGGGGTGGGGGGAGGGGAGAAAAGGGGAGAAAATTTGGAACCCAAAATTTTGTGAAAATGAAGGTAAAAAGTTAAATAAATAAAAAAAATAAAAAAATAAAACTTTCTATAACCTAAAAAAAAAAAATGCATTGTTTGCATAGCAATGTGATAAGAGTTATAACTGAACATCTCCCCTGTCTCAGATACCTCCTCTATCACCCAAACTGTCCTAGGATTAGACTTTTTTTTTGTCCAAAAACCTGTTTGTTGAAGGTTTGTGAAAGCCTGAGTTACTACTGACTAAAGTAAATAAACCCAATTTTCTCTTTTCTGAAATGAAAAAGAAGCCTGCGATTCTGTGATGAGGAAGTTGCTATATCCCTATCTCACCTTGATCTTCTGATCTATGAAAAAACAAGAGCTGTCCAAGCTCACAAAGGCTGAAAGGTTATTGACCTTTGTGTCATTCCCCCCAGATCCCAGTAACATACCACGCTTTTTCTCTTTCAAGTCTTGATACACAGTGTATGGTTTTTTGGTGTTATTGATAGTTCAATTCCACTCAGTATTTATTTGCATTCCTAATTTTTACATCACCAACCTATTTCAGCCAGCTATTTCTTAATTTCATAGCTATTTCTTCAAAAAACATATGTTACTTTCCTAATTCTATATCAAATGTCAACCTCTTTAGTGATCTATATGAAAAAATGTTTCATCCAACTCTCATACACTTCCCTTATCTAATTGGCATGTATTCCACTCTTCAAGCATTTCTTCCAGGGCAGAAAGAAATGTTCACAGTGACATCTCCAGTCCCTCTTTGAAAAGGTCAAATATTTGTTTTGAAAAGCTAACATTTGTAATGCTTTCACCTTTGAAACACTGTTGCACCAATAACAACTATTAATCTTAACAATGTATCCTCTTGAATGGTGGTTAGGACTGTTGTTGACTGATTGGATTATTGGTCTCCCTAAAATCTTACAACGGGCATTTTACTACTAATTAAATTTGTAATGAAGCCTCTGATAAAAGCCATCCTGGAGATGCTATTAAAATGTGATTGGATTCTCAGGAGCACGTACTTTAATATTATTAGAGTTGGCAGCTATCTTTTTCATGAAAAAAAATTACTTTACTGACAAACCGGATCATCTTACCCTAGAACATTTGGGGTCTCTGACGATCTCTTGACTCTTAAAGAATCAGGTTACTACTCCCTTCAGCACCCTAAGTGCTTTGAATTAGACTCTGATATATTATGGAATTTTCAATTTTTAATATATCAGAGCATTATTTCTATTACATAAAGATGAAATAATTATTTTACCACAATATTTCTACATCCTTGCTACTCTACTTAAGTGGCCAGCCTTCTGTTCTACCACAGGCTGTTACCATGCTGCATAAGTGAATTGAATTAAACTAATCCCACATGAGTTTGTTTTTTCAGAAACCTAGCTTCATAGTGTGTGCATAGTAGGACCAATATTTCTTATATATCCATTTTGCAGCTTTGAAAAATTAAATATCCCATTTCCATTTAGAATATTCATGTCCTCAATCAAAAAGCATTTATAAAATGCCTGCAATTTCCTGGAACCCTTCTGGGCACTGGGGTTTCAAAGACAAAGGTGTGACAAAAGCTGCTTTCAAGAAGCTTACATTTTAACATAGAAAAAATTTTCTGATTTCGTGGGCAGGAAACTGTACTATATCAATAATAGATTAAGGAAATAGTGTTGAACTTGTTATCGGGAGAGATGTAGCTTCAAATCATGACTCTTCCACTCATTAGCAATATAAGCCTTGGTGAGCCATTTAACTTCTTATTCCAAGTATATTTCCACATTTGTAAAAAGGGGATAATGATACATATACTACATACTCAAGAGGTTGTTGGAAGGATAGCACACACACTATTTAAAAGTACTGTGAAAATATGAATCATTATTATAAGTATGAATGTGAAAATGTGGATAATAAGCAAGGTAAATTAGAGATCTTAGTGTAAGGAGGTAAATTTGGATTCATAGGTATCACTAGGAAATGTTGGGATGAGGCTTATGAAATAGCTCTGGAACTGTATCTTTTATTCAAAAGGAACTGAATTGATAAAAGGTAATGGTAGAGTTCCATTGAATATTAATGAAAATATTTGCATGAGGTAATCTCAGAACCAGCATGGGGGACTCATGGTAAGGATCATTTCAGTGAAGATCAATTGAGAGAAATAGAAATAATTAGCATGAGTGATACTATAGACCACGTGAACAGAAGAAGGAAATAGATGAGGACTTTGGGAAACAGATTAATCAAAAACTTGAAATAGCATGATGATGTAGTAGATTCTGTTATTCAGATATAAATTGAAGCTTCTTCTCTGTTCAAAAACAGATCAGCTCTAGCAATAAATTTTAGATTAATTAAAAGAAAATTTCATCATTCAAAAGTTAAAGAAGAAACATTTCCAATGTAGAAGAAATACAAGAATTACCTTTAAAAGTGCCTATGAGGATTACTAGATAACTCATAGATAAACAGATTTATTTTCTTTTAAGTCTGGGATAAAGATGTAAGGTAGGGCAAGTAACTGAGATTGAATATAAAAAATAATAATAATGTTTGGTTTTGTAAGAAGAGTGTTCACTAAGGCTCAGAATTAATCTTTGCTTTCAGCACATGGTAAAGGAAATAAAAGTGCTTTTATTTTTTCTACAACAGGAAAAGGAATAGGATTAAAAGAAAGGACAATACAACTGCTTAGGACTCATGAGATACAGAGTGGACGATTAAAAGCAAGCATGAGTACTCACTTCTCATTTTGTTGCTTTTTAATATTTAAACTGGACAGGATGGAACAACAGTGACTTCTATAGAACCAGAATACAGTGTCATAGGATCATGGATTTAAAGCTGGACTTTTGCCATCCTTTAGTCCCTTGCCCTCATTTTACCATTAAGGAAACTGAATCTTCCAGATGTTGAATGGTCTGTCCATAGACACATAGCTAGAAAATGTCAGGGAGGAAATGAATCAGCATCTTCTTACCTCCAAGTCCAGTTGTCTATTACCTATATCTAAGGTAGTATGAAAATATGGTATGATCTGTTCTAATCATCAGGTCCAGTGCATCAAAATTGCTGAAAGATTTGGTAAGTGTGATTTGTGAGCCATTGTCAGTGATCTTTGAAAATTAGATGATCAGAGAGCTATCAAAGGACTGGAGAAGAGTAAATGATATCACTACTTCCAAATTACACAGTAGAAAATAGAGTCTGAAGATCATAGGGCAGGGACCTTTACATTAAAGCTTGGAAAATTTCTATACCATCTTGTTTATTAATTATGAACATATGGGAAGCAAACTATAAATAAATACTAGTAATTAATAGCATATTCAATAAAATAAGTCACACCAAATTCGATTTCATTTTTTAAACCACAGTTATCAGATTGATAGACCAATACATAGGCTATTTTAGCAAAACATATGTCAAAATCTTTGTGTAAGAAATGTTCATTTGATTATAATTCAGCTAGGTGAGATACCTAAATGGGTAAGATGTTTGGACTCATGAAGTAATAATTAATAGTTCAAGGTCACTTTGGAAGAAAGTCTCCAGAGGGATACTTCAAGAATTTACGATTGACCCTGTTTGATTCAGCATTGCATTAATAACTTGGATTAAGGCATAAAAGGCATGCTCTTAGTCTCTTGATGACACAACTTTGAAAATGTGATCTAATATAAAGTTCTGAATGACTAGAAGGATACAAAGAATTTAACGTAAAGATGTTGATTGGATATAATAGAAGGTCCTATCCTTGAGTTTAAAGAATCAGTTTAATTAAAGGAGGTGTGGCTAAGCAGTATTTTGTGCAAAAAATGACATCTGTCATTTATTACACTTCAAATTTAGTGTGAGTCAGTACAATATAGCAAGAAGAAAAAAAAAGAAGAGGAAATTCAGTCTTGGATAGCATTAACAGAAGCAGAATCTCATATATACTGCTCCTGACAGTCTGGCTCTGTTCTGCCTTAGCCAGACCACATCTGATGTACCATATTTTAAGGAGAATGTTGACAAGAATCAGAGCTTCCAGAAGAAGGTGGTAAGGATATTATGAGGCTTTGAGAATATTTTTATGAGAATAAGTTGAAAGAACTAGGATACTTAGCTTAAAAAAAAAGACTTGGAAAATGATGCATGATTATTATCTACATATTTGATGAGCTTTTATATGAATAAAGAATAATGATTATTTTATCTGACCCTAGAGACCAGAACTTAGAGCAATGAATAGGAATTGTAGTTAGGCAGATTTCAACTCAACCCAAAGAAAATTTTTCTCTTAGACCTGTACAAAAGTGGAATAAATTTTCTTGGGAGGTAGACGTTTCTCAGTGGAGGTCTTCAAGTCAAATCTGGAGGTCTATTTCATTGGGATCATATAGAGGAGGTCCTTGGTCAGATACTAGATGACTAGATCTCTTCCAAATATGAAATATTTCGTGATGATGATTCAATAGGCAGTAAAATGATCAACATGAACGAATAATTCAAAATAACAATACAATTTCAAATTAAAAACCAAGGTAATTTTAATATGGAATCATCACCCGTTTTCATTTTTTTCACCTTTTAATGGCTTTGCCTCTATATTTTCAGCTTGTACTAAAAATGGGCTTTTTTTAGTGTATTCCTCAGAAGCTCTGTCTTTAAAGACAATTGAGTTGGTTTAGAGACATCTCAAACATTCTTCATTCTTGTTATCTTTGATTTTCCTTTTTTCCTGGATTTTGCATTCTAACAGCCATTTTAGTTTTGTTCCTGCTACTTTATTATGATTTTATATTTCTTCTCTAAACAGTTCTTTCTTTTTTTGGTGGGGGGGAAGGAATCAGGGGAACTTTAATAGGTCTTACTTAGGAGATTTCAATGTCCTCTTTGTGTCATTCTTTAATTAATTATAAAATTTGTCATTTCTTCCAGAAGTTTTTGCGAAGTTCCATCCTCATTTTGCACTCTAATTATATTTTTATTTTAATATCATTTTGCCCTAGTAGAGATTTCTCCTTTCTTTTTAGCTCATAGTACTTATTCATTATATTCAAATTGGGGGGGGGTTATTTGTTCATTTTTTCAGTCTTTCTTTGGGTTTTCATACTAAGCTACCCCTATGTGGATTTCACATGATCATATATTTAGAGCCACAAGGGAACTAAGGAATTATCCATGCTAAACTTATAATTTCACAGATGATGTTTTAGCTGGGAAGTCAAATGCTTTGCCTGAGGTCAAACAGGTAGAAAGTAACAGAATTTTCATTTGAACCCAGTTCTTAAGAGTCTAAAAACATCCAACTTTTCATTATACCATTCTGGTCCCTTTTTGCTGCTATACTTTGACTTTATTTAATTTGTCTTTTGCTATTTGGATGTAATGAAAGGCAGGTAGGATTATACAGAGCCGGTCAATCAGTCATCTGTTTTGAAGCCTTGGAACAGTAAATAATAGACTTAACTGTAGGTCAATGATCAGAAGGCATAGCTAGGGCTATAAATCATATCTCCTGACTCTCAGGTGAATATTATTTACCTTAAACCAAATTGATATTTTAGGGATCTAAAGTGAAGTCATTACTGTAATCAAAATTCTGTATTTTGGTTTGATAATATATAGGAAATTCTTGCTAGGTCAGTAAGTGGACATGTTAAAGTTATATTGTAAGAATAATCTAAAACAGAAATGTTAAAAACACAGTCTGCAAGTCATATGTGGCCCCCAATACTACTGACAGTAGCTCAAATCAGATTAAAGAGCAATTGGGAAATATTTCTAAAAATAAAAACACACAGTGAAACAATGATAACATGTAGTTTTCTAATCCATGCACTTGCAAGGATACTTGAGTATGGTTTAATGGACCATGTTTCTATTTGAGGTTGACATCACTAATCTAAAACATAAAACCCAATTGTAGTTGTACGTGAATTAATTGATTTTAATAGTTGTTCCTGTGTAGAATAATGTAATTTTAAGTTTTGGATTGGTCCTTTCATATTATTTAATCCAACTCCATCATTCTATAGCCTCTCTACAACATGTGCTTTGCTAACCCACCTTCATGCTATTCCTAATAACTCAGATGTGTCCTATCTCACTTTTTGCCTTTTCAGTTTCCTTTAAAACTCAAAGTTCAGATTCCCCTTGGAAACCATCCTTACCCTATATTGGTAACAGCCATCCTCCTCAAATATCATATATTTTGTGATCACTTTGTTTTGTAAATCTCAGAGATAAATATGTACACACACATATGTTCTATATATCTGCCTACTGATATCTTCTCCTGTAGTAAACTGCAAGTAGAAACTGACTTTTCTCTAAGCTTTATCTCTTTCTTAATACCAAGCCCAATAATCTTCACATCATCATCATAACCAGCATGTATACTGGCTAACTAGCTAAGGACTTTGCAAATATGACTTCATTTGAGCTTTAAAACAATACTGTGAGGTCGTTGCTATTAATATCCCCTCTATACAGATGAGTAAACTGGGGCAAATAGCAGGGAAGTGACTTGCCCAAGGTCAAACAGCTAGTAGATGGATGAGGTAAGATTCGAACTCAGGTCTTCTTGATTCAAGACCTAGTGCTCTATTATTGTACCAGCCAGCTGTTCATAACCTGTTAAAATTTGTAACAGCACAAATTTTATATTTATTGCATTGCATTGTACTGGTGAGGAAAAAGCAAAATATTTGAGAAAATAATGTATCAAATCAGGTCCAGGGCAAGAGCACAATATTATTAATTCCTAACTCAGAATTTCTAATATAACATGTAGATTTTTATAAAACAAATTATGCATTATAAATATACTTAAGATCATTTTCTTCTTGACCAAGGACATGATTGTCTGTTTTGCAAGGTGTCTGGTATGACACAGAATGTTTCTTGTAACTCACACCAACTAACTCTCTGTCTTTGTGGGCATTTATATGGTTGCTTTGTGTGTATACTTGTGCTTGCATACATGTATTATGGATTTCTACAGTGCTACCTCTATAATGGTTCACACCGATCTCTTGATTCTCTTGTTAATTACAACAGATTTATTCTACAGTATAACCAATGTTTACAAGACTCAAGAATTAGGAATTTTATGTGGCTTATTTCTTAGCAGCCCCAGAAATGTCTTAAAAGAGATTGTCAGTTGCTTCTTGTGCATGGAACATGCACACATATTCTCCTGCCAGAACAATTCTCCAGATGGGATGTGGAGAACCAACAGTACGATGAGCAACAACCTTTCCTTTGATTTCAGGTCTCCTATCTCCTGCTGAGCTTCTCATTTGAAGGTGGAGGATTGACACTTTCCATTCAATAATGAACTTTCTCATACCTGATCATATCCTTCACACACCAGTGACTCTGAACTCATATAGATAGTGATTCAAACCCCATTCCACATCCTTTACCACCTAATCCCTCATCACTATCCCCTTCCGTTCTAAAGTTTCATC